>OY979694.1:89790065-90390065 GCA_963855945.1 Thereva nobilitata
GAAAATAATGTAAAATGAGATTATAAAAACGCTAATCCGCCCAGTTCTATACTAGGGGTCTGAGGCTTGGACATTGACCAAACATACAGAATATTAGCTCAAAATCCCAAGAAGAATATGTGTTTGGTCCTGTATGGTTTACCAAAACCAATGGCGAATTAGAACAAACGAAGAGGTTGGGGAAATGTATGACGAAATAAATGTAGTCACGCGTATAAAATTGAGTAGACTACGACAGCTCGGACACATAAGAGGTTCTGAAGGAATAATGCTAGGCAGGATTTTCAATGGCAAAAGAAGCTTAAGATAACCAATAGATGGATAGATGACGTGCTAGAAGATATATGGAGAGTTCGTGTAAAAGCTAGATAACATTGAGCGAATTTACAAGCTACTAGCCGGCGAATTCACTAGCTGCTAATAAACTACCCCAGTGTCATCATGTGCATTAGCTAACTAGCAGATTGTAAACAATCTGCCGCGAAAGTTGAAAGCCGGGCTACTTTACTCGCTACTCTATGGCGTGTTGGCTTGTTAGCTAGTAAACTAGCCGTGTAGCATCGTAGTTGCTAGTGAACTAGCTGCGAGTATCTCATTATTTGGTTTCATTGTCTACAAAATGACGGAATTAGTTGAGTTAAGAGTTAAGTGAAGCACAGAAAAGTGTGGGTAAAATCATGGATAGGAAGGCGTGAGAAATATGGTGCATCTAAAGGCGCAATTCCACTGAGGCAACTTTTAGGCAACATGTAGCATGCGGCATTGACGCATGCTGCACACAGTCTTTCCATTCAAGGAACTCGAAGCGACAAAAAATGAGTCTCCTTGCCGCCTGCTACGATTTAATAGTTTTTGCCAGGACGCATGCATCACCTTTCGACATGATTCAACGTGTCGAACAGTGTCGCCGCTATCCAACAGTCAGCGGATCTGTGCGGCTTGTATCTTGCGACATGGAATGGAATTGTGAAAAAACAATCTCATTTATGACGATTACCATAATTCACCGGAAATATGGATTTACAAAGTTAAGGTGCTTTTAAACTATACGAGTTTTTTCTGGCAGTGGCAGCCAGTGCACTGGCACACAGTTTACATTAGCAGAGAATACTGGCAAATGTTTCTCTGACTGAAGAATTGCCAGTGCTTCACTGACATTTTTTTTCCAGAGCACTGGTGATAGAAATTGATGGTTTACATTGCGACTCCAGTTCACTGGAAAAGAAACCAGCAATTTCAAACTGAAAAATATCACAATGTACAAAATATTTTATTTAAATATGATTTCAATGTCGTTTCATCTTAAATTTTGGCATATATGTATCTTAAAACTTGTAAGCACAAAATATAAATTTTTTAAAAAAATTAAAAAATCTGTTTTTGGTTTTTTTTAAAAAAACTTTAGAAAATACTGGAAAATCTTTTATTCATGGTAAATTTTTTTTGAACTAGAGCATTTAATGATTTCAACAATTAGCAAAATTATGCGATTTTCGATTTTTCCAAATGAATAACTAAAAAATTAGAATTCCAAAAAATCTGAAAATTTATATTTTTCTTAGTTTTCACCAGAAAAATAAATATAAAACAAATTATAACTCTCTGAGGTGCTGAAGTCCAGAGCATTGTTGAATTTGAGGTGGTGACTATTTACTAGTGAATTTTTCGGTTAAGTCGCGAAAAATAAAAATTGCTGCAGCAATAGTTCCATACTTGTTATTTCATGATGAAGGAAGGCGATTGTGATCTTATATTTTGTTTAGAGATTTTGTTTTCAAATCTCTACTTCGATATACATATGTCCATATTGAAGCATCCACATTCTGGACAAGTCTCGTACAAAGATATTAAAATTTAATCTCTTATTTTGTCCAAGAACCGCCTAAACTTCGCCTTTTTCAATATTTTCTCTTTGTTCGCTCGTTTTTCAATTTAAAAACGTTTTTCTTCACAATACTTTAAGGAAAATAACGTTTCTGAATAAAAAAAATCGTACAACTTTACTAACAGGTTTGTAAAGTTACCAATGCTCACGAGAAAGACGTCAGTGCACGTTTTTGCGTGTTTAGACTGCACGAGAAAAATCGTGTCAGTGTTTATGCCAGTGCTTTGCCAGTGCCCCAACAAGTGCAATGACATGATGTTTACATTGCACTAACTGCATCACTGGCAATAGCCAGTGCAATAACTGGCAAAAAACTCGTATAGTTTAAACGCACCTTTAGTGATTATAAAGACATTATAATTAAAAATGACAAATTAAAGAAAATTAAGAATTACAATTTGTATTTGCGCTGTTAAATTTTTTAGGGGACGTTGGTGTACCAAAATCAACGTTGTCAACTGCTGGCAGTGATCCGGAGGACGTTGAGTTTTTTTAAATTACTACATAAAAACTCTATGTTATGTTACTATTGGCATATTGAAATATATATTTGAATATTCCAATAAAAGTTAGGCGTAAAGGTCCTGCCAAGGCACACATTCTACATCTGATTAAAAATATCTCTTAAATTAATTTCTCACTTTTCTAGCTTGCTTTATGTGGCAAACCCTGCTGATCCGCAATAATATACATATTTATTATTTTTTTCATTATGCAAATTAATCATTAGTGGTTTTCTAAATACACAGAACGCACTTGCTAACCTAAAAGTATTTTCTACTAGCTGGGACGCGGTGCGCCTATGCTGCTCCCATAAGCCAATAGTAGTAATCAGGTGATATGAATTTTAATATACAGTAGGAGAGCTTGAAAAAGGCAATTTTTTGGTATTTTTGATTCCAAATAACAAAATGTGAAACCATTAGGGATCTGACATTTTGATCGAGACAATAAAAACCATCCATTGACATGGCATTTTTCGAGATATGAAGATGTGTATGAAGATAAAGTGTCTCAATGAACCGCTTATTTTCTGTATTTTGGATAGGTGGGACCCGGTGCGCCTCGCTGCACCCAACGTTAATACATTTAAAATCCATCCAAACCTTCAAAATTCAACTCTTATTAACCATTAACGAAAAACCAACTATTCCTATAAAAGTTGGAGTCATTAGATTCAAAATACATTTATTTGAACTATGACTGTTAGAAATAATTTGTTATTTGTATGTTAAAACACTTTCTGCACTTTGTACATTTGTGAGTTTTGTGAGATTTTGTAAAAAAGTAGCAACTAAGGGTTTTTCATTTGACAAAGGGTTTATTGTTTTTTTATTGCTTTTTGCTGGGAGAACAATAAGGTTGTATTTGTGGTTCATGAAATAAAATTGTTTTTTCTAGTGAGAAACGGAGAATGTTTTTGAAGCAAATTTAATCCAGTCTTGAAGATAATCTATCCGTGAATCTTGCTAGACGAATTTCCGCAACAATGACCAAAATTGCCTGTGTATTCTGTTAAAACCATGAACGTTAAAAGATTTAAAATTAATGCAAATAGCAGCATCCAGCACTCAAAATTCGAGGTCCATTTTCTATAGCTTTTTTTAATTTAAATCTAGAAGTCTGCAATAACAAAATTTTTCGAGAACAATAAAACTAAATTGAAAAAAGAAACAAATTTTGTATAGTTGGTGTTCATGATTATTGCTACAATAGTCGCCACTTCATAGTTTTATCATTGCTGTGTAAACACTTTTCTAAGCCAGCCGCTTTTCATTGTATTTTGTACTTTTGAGTTCAAGCCTCTCTTGTCTCAGTTTGGTATAGACTGTTAACTTGATCGGATTGTAGAATAAATTCATTGTATCCCAATCGACTCTTATTCATTGTGCATTCCAGTGCTAGTTAGACTTTGGAACATTTTAAGACTAAACCATAGAAGGGCTAACTTGGGTGAAAAATTAGTTGTAGTGTACATTATTTTTGGTCCTTCGAGCCGGATTCTACTTTCCGGTACCTTATTTATAAATTGATCACCTAGTGCAAGTGTTTCTAAGACATATTATTCTATGGTGAGTCCGTTCCAAATTATATGCACTAACACATACAAATACACATTCTTACTGCAATAACGGGCAGCGGTAAATGCATACCACAGAGTCCAAAGTCGCATCATTGCATTCATACACACTTACATACGGAGTCAACTTATATTAATCTCTGGTGTCAGCATTTCTCTGGCTCCAATCGTGATACTCGAACTGATAGCAACATTTGTGCTTGGACTTACACTATCAACCTCTAACTCGTATACTAGTGAGAACTGCATAAGCTTCGACCTTCATGCCTGTATAGTCCTATGGACAAATTACAATGAACGCTTCGTTACCTGTGGCAACATACTAATCATCTACGTGCCCATTAATAAAACTGCAATTACTAATTCTTGTTCAAGCTTTCCTAAATTTATATTCTTATGTGATTTTGATAATAATACAGTGATAATAGGATACAATTACATTATACGTACGAAATATAGTGGAAATTGGTTGCCTAAAGCTAGGCGCATATTAATTAAACTCTGAGAAAGTGTCATCGAGGTGCAAATTAATTGAAATTAATATCGAACTAAACAAAACAACTGATTGATCATTGTGTTATTGTTAAATATATATTTAAACTTGAATATACATAATACTATAACTCTCTTACTAACTCATTTTAGATCAAGTTTGCACATTTATCAGACTAGTTAGACGTTAACGAATCATATTAGCCATACTGCCACACCGTTTCCTAGAATAATTTTCAATGACTACACAAACATCAGACGCCCTACTCGAACCACTTAAAGCTAAGGCCAGCTCACGTGCAGATAGAATTACGAAATTTAAATTGAATTCTAGCAAAACAGCCAAGGACAAACGTACAGTAGCCTTTCTTAACGCCCGTCTTCAATTACTAGAAAGCTATTGGGCTCAATTCGTCGAGTCTTATGATGAGCTGAATGAAGCTGTTTCTATAGAACAAAGAGCAACAGTAGAACTCTTGAAGCAGGATATCTTTTCACTAGTCGAATGTGCTTACACAGAAACAATAAGTTGGCTGAATTCAGAATTAGAACCTCTTCAACCGGCTCATGACTCATCGATGATGAATCTTACAACCACTGCCAGTAATAATAACTCTGTTCGGCTGCCTAAGATCAACTTACCGAGTTTTGGTGGCTCATATCTCGAGTGGCCCTCGTTCCGAGATACTTATCGATCACTGATCCATGACAATCATGACATAGCTGAAATACAGAAGATGCATTACTTAAAATCATCCTTAACGGGGGAAGCCTTCAAACTCGTACAACACCTGGCGATAACTTCCGAGCATTATAAAGCAGCCTGGGAGATATTGATCAACCGGTATGAGAACATCAGAGTACTGGTAAATGCTAACATTACAGCCTTAGTCATCATTCCAAACATGTCATCTGAGACAGCGCCAGAACTCCGTCGAGTCCTTGATGGCTTCACCCAAGCAGTCAAAGCTTTGGAAAACTTGAAGAGGCCTATTGAACATTGGGATGATTGGTTCATATACTTCTTGTCAAGTAAACTTGATCCAGTCACGCGCAAGGATTGGGAAACCTCGCTCACATCATCTACGCATATCCCACAGTTTTCGTCGTTGAAAACGTTTCTGGAAGGTCGCATTCATACACTCAATGCACTTACACCGAATCTTCCCACAGATAAGAAAAATATTTCATCTCATCGTTCTTCTCCTACGGTATCTAGAAGTCATCATGTAGCATTAACCCAAGTTTGCAGTCAATGTCAACGAAATCACTTCATACTTTTCTGCCGACAGTTCAGGTCAAAAAGCCCTGAAGAACGACTGACTCTTTTGCAAACAAAGAAGCTCTGCACCAATTGCCTTAGAATGAACCATACGGTAACGGATTGCCCGTCGAACAACCGATGCCAGCTCTGTCAGCAGAAGCATCACACGATGGTGCACAAAGCTTGTATCTACCAAACACCCAGCGGTTCAACCTCAGCTCCAGCTACCTCATTAGTTCATTCAGTGGAAACTCCTCCGGTTTGCGAAACCAGTGCTCATCTATCAAGTAATTCACGATCTTCGGCGTCAGTTTTGTTAGCAACGGCTATGGTATTCATAAAATCAACAGATGGTAGAACCGTCAAAGTTCGAGCACTCCTAGATCCAGGCTCCGAATCCAATTTCATGACGACTTCGTTAGCCAATTTACTTCGTGTACCCAAACATGTACATGTACATGTACATGTTGATGTTTCAGGAGTCGCAAAGTGCAAGGTCGGTCTAGCCAGACAATCTGTCTCTTATGAAGTCATATCTACTGTAAACCAGCACAATTCTTTCTACGTTTATTCGTTACTTCTACCATCGTTGACACATTTACTCCCGACACATGACCTACCTAAGAAGCATTGGCCACACATACGAGGACTGTCATTAGCTGATCCTGAGTTTCACACTCCAGCTCGTATAGACATCATTCTAGGAGCCGAAATCTATGGTGACATCATTGAAGCGAACGTACTACGCGGACCCGCTGGATGCCCTACAGCTCAGCTCACCTCTTTAGGTTGGATCGTACTCGGAAGAGCCGGGGCTCCCACCTCTACTACGACTGTGACTCGTAGTTTCCACACATCTTCTATTGAGATTGACGCTCTTCTATCTAAATTCTGGGAAACGGAAGAAGTATCTACTCCACCCCAACTCACTCCTGCTGAAGCTGAATGTGAACAACACTTCATCGATACTCACTATCGTACTCCTGAAGGACGCTATGTTGTTCATCTACCTTTGAGGTCGCCACGCGATAGTTTAGGCGACTCTCGACGAGCAGCTCTTGCTACTTTATACAGGCTAGAGCGTCGATTTACTCATGACCATCAACTGCGAGAGGATTATACTACATTCATGAACGAATATAGCGAACTTCGGCATCTGGAACCCGTCTTGTCAGAAGACAGTCGTGGGGATCATGTCTATTATCTTCCTCATCATGCAGTGCTTAAAATGAGCAGCACCACTACTAAGCTGCGCGTTGTCTTCAACGCTTCTCAACGCTCATCGACTGGCATCTCGCTCAACGACATTTTGCATATAGGTCCTAAACTTCAGACAGATGTCCGTGCAGTCATACTAAGATGGCGATTGTTTCATTATGTTTTTACATCTGACGCAGAGAAAATGTATCGTCAGATACTCGTTGACCCCCAAGACGCGGACTTACAGAGAATCTTATGGCGTTCCAGTTCAACTCAACCAGTACAATGCTATCGATTAAACACAGTCACGTACGGCACAGCTTGTGCGCCATATTTAGCATGTCGAATATTCCAACAGATAGCTGATGACTATGATTCTCTATACCCATTAGCGGCTTTAGTGCTACGAAAAAACTTCTACGTCGACGATGCGTTGTTCGGATCATCTAATCCAGAACAGCTATACAAATACGCAATGAGCTTCTTCAAGTACTACAACTCTGTGGATTCAAATTGCGTAAGTGGTTATCGAATCATCCGGATCTTCTCGCTGACATTTCAGAACAAGATAAGGAATCAGTTAATGCATCTAAACTCTTACGTGATACGCAAATCTCCGCGCTAGGTATCAAATGGGACCCATCGTCAGATACGTTGAGCTGCAAAATTCAGCTGTCTTCCGCAGTGAACATTACCAAACGGTCCATTCTATCGACCATAAGCCAAATCTATGACCCACTAGGCTGGCTATCACCCAGCACAATCAAGGCAAAGATCTTCCTACAACAACTCTGGTTGGCGAAGTCAGGTTGGGACGACATTCTTCCAGATAACATTGTCGCTGCTTGGCTCAGTTATAAGGCAGACCTAGCACAGCTTCATGAGGTGACTATCCAACGTTGGGTAGGAGTTGATGAATCTTATATTGGATTAGAGCTACATGGTTTTTGTGACGCATCTTTATCGGCGTATGGAGCAGCTGTTTACCTCCGCGTCATACAAGATTATAATATCATCCAGGTATCACTACTTGCAGCTAAGACAAGAGTCAGCCCATTAAAGACAATTTCGCTGCCAAGACTTGAGCTATGTGGTGCAACCTTATTGGCTGAACTCGTATCCTATGTCCAAGACAGCCTCGACTTTCATCAGATTCCTGTTCATGCATGGAGTGATTCCACCGCATGGTTACGAGAACATCCAGCCCGGTGGAAGGTATTCGTGGCCAATCGAGTCAGTTTAGTTCACCAAAAATTGCCTCACGCTACCTGGCGTCATGTACTATCTGAACACAATCCTGCCGACTGTTTAACAAGAGGGATCTCCGTGGAACAACTGAAAACCCACTCGCTATGGTGGTCTGGACCGCAATGGCTGAAAACAAACTCAACTACGTGGCCGCTGATGACAACATCCAACTCATCTGTTACATTAGTTGATGAAGAAAAACGACCGAATATCTCGTTACTAACCAGAAATGAAGCAGATGATTTTCCACTGATCAACAGGTATTCCAAGCTTCGGAAACTCCTACGTGTTACAGCTTATTGTTGTCGCTTCTACGTTAATGCGAAGCCGAATTCGGAAAACCTTACTGGTCGTCTTACAACATCAGAACTTAACTCAGCCTTGTCACGACTCATTCGCTTGGTGCAATCACACTCATTTCCCAGGGAAATTTCCAGATTAGCGAGTGGAAAAGCACTTCCGGCATCCAGCTGCATCATCCGTCTAAACCCTATCTTAGATAAGGATGGGATTCTACGAGTCTCTGGTAGGTTAACAAACTCGCTATTGCCCTGGGACGAAAAATATCCCATTATATTGCCAAAAGATACTCACCTCACACAGCTATTAATCGATCATGCGCACACTGCTACGTTGCATGGTGGTATACAACTAACCTTGCATCGAATCCGCACTAAATATTGGATTATGAGTGGGAGGAGCAAGGTGCGACAATTTGTAAGGAACTGCATTGTCTGCCTTCGCTACAGCGCGAGACCAGCAAGCCAAATCATGGCGAACCTCCCTCGTGATCGAGTGTGCCCAGCAAAGCCTTTTTCCACAACAGGTGTTGATTATGCAGGCCCATTTTCCATCACGCCTGTCAAAGGACGAGGATTGAAAGTAGTTAAGTCCTACATCGCCTTGTTTATTTGTTTTGTCACACGAGCTGTCCACATCGAACTCGTGATGGATCTTACCTCTGAAGCCTTTATAGCTGCCTTTAGACGGTTTATAAGTCGACGCGGATACTGTTCTAAACTCTACAGTGATAATGCTACGACGTTTGTAGCAGCAAACAAGGAACTAGGTCGCCAGTTTCAATGTGCTTTACGAGATACTAAAATTCCTAACGCCTTGCTCAACGACGGGACCGATTGGCAATATATCCCTCCTGCTTCACCTCACTTCGGCGGTCTCTGGGAAGCAGGAGTCAAATCCTATAAATATCATATACGACGTGTAGTGGGAGACCACATCCTCTCCGTGGAAGAAATGTTGACACTCACGGCACAAGTTGAAGCCTGTCTCAACTCACGGCCTTTATACGCTTTATCAGATGATCCAGAAGATATTTCAGCTCTAACCCCAGCACATTTTTTGACTGGAGGCAACTTATCTACGGTTCCAACACCGACTATGCTTGATTGTCCCAGTAACCGACTTACCCGATGGGAATTAGTACAACGGATGTACGAAGATATTTGGAGTAGATGGTACAAAGAATATATCCACCACTTACAACTTAGGAATACCTGGTTCCATGCGCAACCTAACCTGAAATGCAATGATTTGGTGCTCATCAAGGACGATAAACTTCCTCCTTCCAAATGGCCCCTGGGCCGCGTTAGTGAAATTCATCCCGGTCCTGATGGCAACATCAGAGTCGTCACTGTGCGTCATAAAGATGGCCTCTACAAACGCTCTATCACTAAATTATGTCTACTTCCTGTGCACAGTCCAAATTAATTGCTTACATGTAATTAACAACCGTTCTATCACTAACATATGTGTTCTTATAGTTCACGCTGCCAACTAATTGCTTATGTACTTCATTTACAGTCAGGATTTCCAATCGTAACCAACACCAAGGAACCTACCACGTATTTAATCCCGTCCCTCACGGCGGGCGGATGTTCACCTCACGCTTACCTAGCCAACAGGACATCAACTTAAACCTTTAGCAGTTGCAGCGTTCTTGGTCACTCATGGCGGGCGGAGTACTCATCATCGTTTAACTACGAGGCGGGCGGAAATGTTCATGATTATTGCTACAATAGTCGCTGTTTAAAGTTCGTATAACTTCAATTTAACTCACGTTTCATTTTTTAATATTTACCGGCACGCAGCCCCACAATCCCAGCACCCAGTGGCCAATAAAAACAAAAATGTACAAGCAATACAAATTTAAATTTATTGACTCTTTTAATATAGTAAACAATTCATTAATTTTCAGTTTTAATAGAATTCAAATTTATATACAAAAGAAATTCGATTACTCAAATAAATTCTCTTCAATTATTAATTTTTATTTCGTCAAAATTCACTCGGCACTTTGATTTTAAAGAATAAATTTTGATAATAAAATATAAAAACTATAATCACCATACCACTCTCGATGCAAAGTAAGGGTAAGAAATATGAAATATACTCAAAATAAAGAAAAGCAAAATATGTACTCACCTGATTTTAAACCACCACAGTTGAAAGGAAAGTAAGGTAAATAATGGGTAAAGGAAAAGGTGAATACTCCAATATTGTTGGGTTAGTAACAAACAATCACACCGTATATCAACCGCTACAAGGTGTAATTGTTAATTTAGTAATAGAAAGTCATAACCTTGCATCAACCGCTACAAGGCATAACTATTAAATCAATACCTTGAGTCAAACGCTTCAAGGTATTTTAATGTTAGTAAAATGAATCGTATCTTATATCAAAACGCTATAAGATACAATTAGTAAAGATTATTATACAAATATCTTGAATCAAAAACTCTTCAAGATATTATAATGTTAGTAAAATGAATTGTATATTATATCAAAACGCTATAAGATACAATTAATAAAGTTAGTACTAGTATATAACTATATCTTACATCAACCGCTATAAGACACAACTAGTGAAAATGAGTGTTAATATTTAATTATGTCTTGTATCAATATTCGCTACAAGATATAACTAATAAGTACTTAGGGTCGACTTCCCAAAGTACTAAAGTTGTTTTAGGAATAAAGGAGTAAAGGGAGTTAAGCAAGGAAAAAACAATTACCTGTTCGGCTGGTGGCTGGAACCCAAGAGAGATCAAAAATTCATCAAGTAACACTTTTGTTCACTTGCCGACTTGGATAACGGTGTAAACCGGTTTGGCTGATAACAACCGAAGTGGGGAACATTTGTCTGTGTGTGTATACGTGATTGATTAGAGTGACCATATCTAATTTTTGTTTGAGTGAAATGTTGAGTAAAAAAAGTAATTTTTTTTTTCTTCGAGTGAATTTTGAGTTTGTTCCAAAATAAGGCTAACTTTGTTGATTGCAACAGTTTTGGTGCAATAATATAAAATAATATTATAAATTTAAATTAAACAATTTTTACGCTGGGTGTCATGCAGAAAGTTAATTTTATTCGTTGGTGATGTTGTATGTTGTATTCTGTTGATATTGGTACTAGTCCTCCATATTAGGCAGCTTCTGGTTATCCTGCTATCATAGTGTTAAATCCTCCTTTGATTAGCTTCTTGTTATCCTGCGATCACAAAGCTGCAATAAAATAGTATTTAGGATGCCCTACTGTGGTATGGTGATAATCGTCCAATCATCATTAGGTTTTCAAACATACTCCCCCCCCTTTGAAACACTGCAGATGTGTTTCAAAAGAAAATAAGTAAATAAACGATAACAATTGACTCTAGAGTTAAATGGGTAAATGATCAAAGGGATTTACCAAAAGGGAAGCTAAAGTATTAAAATATTATGAATAATTTTGCTAATCGACTAGGAATTTTCTTCCTGGAATTTTGAAGCGTATGAAAATTATATCATATCCAAATAATTGGTTTCGTGATGACTTAATGTGCAATATTATAGATTCCACTAGCATCTGGAGAAACCAACTGAGTGGCCCAAGAATATGAATTTAATTCTCTCGATGATGATGCAATTTCCTCAATTTCTTCGCCTTTATTATCGATGTCGGTTAATCCACGTCGGAGACCTATTGTTGTTTGTGTCTCCGGACATCGTATATACAATGATCGGTATGAGTTTTTAACAGATGGCGGTAAAGAACAATTAGTTGAAAACAAAGGCATTTGCGCGCCCGACGAACGATTTTTGATAACAAATTGTTTATTCAAAAAATACCAAAAATATTGATATAATGTTAACGAGGAATCTAATTAGAGATAAATTGGTTTCGTGTTTAATGATAATTAAACATTGAGTTGAATGAGGAGATTTGTAGAAAAAATTTTGAAAAGAAGCAAAGTGGATAGACTGAAGAAATTAAAGAGTGCGATTTGTTTATGTAACATTAGTCTATGTATGAAAATAAATTCAAATTCAATTTCTCAGGGAACATTCCTTTGACTGGGATCGTGCAAATCTTATTTTAAGGGCGTTTAATTAATCGAATTCTAAGATTCGCCTGCGTAGGCTGGCGTTGAAAAAAGAGGATGTTGTAAAATTTGATATGTGTAGAATTTATACGATTGCGTTATTTTACGTAACAGCAATAAGAAATGTAGTTCAAGTATTTTATGTAAGTAATGATATCTTCGAGGCATGGTTTTCATGCTTTGGATAAGTCATAGTTGAAGGTGTTAAGCTAAAGTAAATAAAGATTTGTAGCCAGCTGTTACTTAAGTTATTTATGGTAGTTCTGATTTTAATGGAGTATATGAATTCATCCCCTGAGATTGCGTAGTTTTACAAGTAGCTGTAGCAAAAATTCGAGGACAGCTGAGTTTGAAAGGGATAATGGTAATTTGATGAAGTAATTATATTTGAATTATTAGTGGATAATCTCACCTTTATTTTACGCCGAGTTGTTGCATAGGTAGGACGAGCGGTAGGTGGGAAGAAATCTGTTTTTGAATTTGCATTGGTTTTATTTAATAAGTAAGTGTTGTCCTTTATTCTATGGTTGAATGTGGAAATTTTAAAGGAAGCCATGGTCTTCTTATCAGCTGTTAAAGGTGTAAGTAAGGGCTTGTTAAGTCCAATGTTTGAACGATTTTCAGAATCCGTAACCACTGATAGCGGTTTAGGCATATATGACAATGTAGGAGGTGTGCACATAGGAGCTGTTGACCGTAATGAGTGCGATACATTTAAGTACGGTTGATGTGTTTGGGAGAAGCCCTTGTAGTTAGTTTGGCCACCATGAAGTTAACGTTATATTTTGGAATTTATTAGTAATGGGATTAGTGGAAGAATTTTGAATAAAGTTATTGGATTGTTTTTGGTTTTCCTTATTGGATAGTAAAACAAAACTAGAAAAACAATTTGCAGTGGCTGTGTTAAGAGCAGATAAACATGAAGATCGTTTGGGCTTTGGCAATGGTGGTCTAGACTGTGTAATTGTTGGATGTATGGTAGATTTATTACTTCCTGGGTTTATTTTTCCAGTTAAAAACCAACCAAGTACGGAATTTTGAGCGGTAGGTGTGCCACTGGGGCCTTTAATTATCCCATCTAAAATCAGGTCTGAATACACATTAGCTCCAAGTAATAAGTCAATCTTTCCTGGCAGGTGGTAATGTGGGTCAGCAAGATTGAGATTTTCTAAATGATCCCAAGTTTCTTTCGGGAGTTGTGAACGTGGCAATAAGGTTGTTATAGATGGGACAACCAATGCTGTGACGGAAGTTTGCAGAGAAGTTGGAGAGTATATTGATTGTATCATGAACTCTACCTGTTTGTCTGCATAAGTAGTTGGGTTGTTATTTACACCATTGATAGTGACTGAAGCTGGGGTGTTTCTTATATTGAGCTGTCTAGCGGCAGGTTTGGTAATGAATGATACCTCTGACCCTGGATCAATTAAAGCCCGTAGTGTTACTTTACCGGTTTTCGTAGGAATTTTTAATAGTGCAGTAGACAAGAGGGCCTTTGTCAACGTTTTAGTTTGCTGGTTACCACTTAGTGCCTGTGTGTTGAATAACACGGTAGTCTCAACATTGTTTGTCGTGTTATGCACATCTGTGTTGGGATTTGATGATATTGTTGTTGGTGTCCGAGCACCAGGGTTCGTTCCTGAAAATGTGCTTTGCTTGGAATCGTTATGCAATAAAGTGTGATGCCTTTTATTGCATTTCCAACAATTGAATTTACTTGAGCATAATGAGGTAGAATGTGAGTTAGACAGGCAATTGACACAAAGTTTATTTGATTTAACAAACTGGTACCTTTGTGGAGATAAAAGTTTCTCAAACTTGGGACACACCTTTAATTTGTGGTGTTCCTTGCAACAAACACAAGTTTCTGAAGTAGTCGAGGCAAAATGTGTGAGCACTTTAATGTTTGATCCACTAGATGGACGTTGTGGAATATTGGTCTTGTGGTCTGCTATGGCCTCTAGCATTCGGAAACGTTTTTCTAGAAATTGTCTAAGTCTAACAAATGTAGGAAGTGATGAAGCCCCATCAAGCTCGGTTTCCCACATTCTGTGAGTTTCGGCAGGGAGTCTTTGGACAATCAAATATATGAGGAAAGGATCCCAATTTGAAGTGTTAATGCCCAAGGCATCTAGTTCACTCAAACACTCATTTGACTTGTCCAACAGGGTTTTTATGGAGTTGACAGATTCACTTGCCACTGGTTTAATGTTAAACAAAATCTTGAGTTGAGCATTAACCAATACTCTATTGTTGTTATATCGTTTTAACAATACGTTCCATGCTGTTTCATAGTTAGCATCAGTTACCTGAAATTTGCGTAACAAGTGTTCTGCTTCTCCAGATAAAACCGACTTCAAGTAATGCAGTTTTTGTGCATCAGAAAGTGTGGGATTTTGATGAACTAGAGAGGTAAATAAGTCGTGAAAAGACCGCCAGGATTCATAAGATCCTGAGAAGGTAGGTAGTGAAATTTTTGGCAATCGCCATAGATGAGTTGTCGAGGCAGATGAATTTATTCGCGTTGATTCGTGCATTGAAGGACTTGGAGGAGGAACTTGTTCCTCAAATTTGCTGAGGGCAGCTTTTATTGTTCCCATAAACTCGAAGTATTTGTCTTCAAGATGCAAATACGTTTCCTTGACAAAATATTCACATGTTGGCTTTTCAACGAGTTTTGCAAATTGTAACTCAATTTGCACATGGGTTTTTTCTATCTGTGCCCAAAGGCCGCGACATTGTGATATTCGTTCCGTAATTAATTCCTTTGTCCTTTTAACCAATGCTGTCTTTGTGTAACCTTTCATAGCCTTGTTTAGCAAGTCTATATACACCCTTTGCAACTCTAACGTATCAGTAAAACTTGTATTGTTAGCCATTTTGAATATTAACTTAACGAACGCACAAACTATTCAAAAACAAGTTATCGCACAAATTATTTAAACTTAACACTTCAATGCAGATCACTAAATAATTTTTGGCTCTTTGTTTTGTTAGTTACCTGAAATGAGTTTAATAATATCTGAAATGTTTTGCAATAAGTCTTGAGCACTAGGCTTCTAGAACAACAATGGTTTTTGTGTATAACACCTTGATAGTGGCCTAAATTAAGGCAACCTGCCTCTTGAAGATAAACAGGTTGGAGCACTAAGCTCGAGTACAATAGTTATGTATGAGAATATGAGTATAAGTTCGGTGTCTATACACCTTGTGATTAAAGTGAATGAGAACATTCTGCCTCAAATTAAGATTTGAGCAATAGTGGAGTATGATAAAATGTGATCACTAACTCGTATAAATATAGCTTGGTGTGTAAAACCTTGCAAATGTTTAAATGTTTGAAGTGAAGGACTTTGTTTCCAGAATTAATGATGTTGAGAACTAGGCTCGAATAATTGATAGGTGTAAGAACCTTGTAATTGGATTGAGGTAAGGTGCGTTCCTCCAAAAGGATAATATAATTCGAGAAGTAAACTCAAGAATTACTCGGTATAAGAACCTTGCAATTGATTTGAATTGAGGAATTTTGCCTCTAGAAGTAATATAGTTTGAGCACTGAGCTCATGAAATTCTTCGGTATAGGAACCTTGGAATTAATTCAAAGTGAGGGCCTTGCCTCTAGAAAGTAATATAGTTTAAGTGCTAGGCTCAAGGAATTGTTCGGTATAAGAACCGTGCAATTGATTAAGCTCAAGTGATTGTTCGGTATAAGAACCTTACAATTGAATGAAGTGAGGGCGTTGCCTCTAGAAAATATGCAATATAATTTGAGCACTGTGCTCGAATAAATTATTTGAGTAATAGAATTTGAGCACTGGACCCGTGGAAAATAGCTAGGTATGTAGGACCTTGCTATGTATGATGGACTCTGTCTCGAGGAAATAATAGTAGTTGAACACTTGAATTACTTAAGCACAGTTCGAAATAATAGTAGTTGAACACTTGAATTACTTAAGCACAGTTCGAGCTTAATCTCTAGAGATTAGTTGCTTGAAATAAACACCTTGCTTTAACAAAATAGAAATTCTTGAGCACTAGGTTCACATTAATGTTTAAAATTGATATTGCATGAAATGAGGACGTTTGCCTCCACTTAAATATTCTGATTACAAAACAGAAGCACTGTCACTGTAAAAAAAATGAGTAATTTTTGAGCATTAAAGTGTGGAGAATGATTGCCTATGGTGAAGCTATGCTATATCTTCCAAAGGCTATTAAGTTGTTTGACACTAATATTCCTAACTTGACTAAGCACTGAAATTGGGAGCTATATCCGGCTCGAAGGACCATGTTTAAAGTTCGTATAACTTCAATTTAACTCACGTTTCATTTTTTAATATTTACCGGCACGCAGCCCCACAATCCCAGCACCCAGTGGCCAATAAAAACAAAAATGTACAAGCAATACAAATTTAAATTTATTGACTCTTTTAATATAGTAAACAATTCATTAATTTTCAGTTTTAATAGAATTCAAATTTATATACAAAAGAAATTCGATTACTCAAATAAATTCTCTTCAATTATTAATTTTTATTTCGTCAAAATTCACTCGGCACTTTGATTTTAAAGAATAAATTTTGATAATAAAATATAAAAACTATAATCACCATACCACTCTCGATGCAAAGTAAGGGTAAGAAATATGAAATATACTCAAAATAAAGAAAAGCAAAATATGTACTCACCTGATTTTAAACCACCACAGTTGAAAGGAAAGTAAGGTAAATAATGGGTAAAGGAAAAGGTGAATACTCCAATATTGTTGGGTTAGTAACAAACAATCACACCGTATATCAACCGCTACAAGGTGTAATTGTTAATTTAGTAATAGAAAGTCATAACCTTGCATCAACCGCTACAAGGCATAACTATTAAATCAATACCTTGAGTCAAACGCTTCAAGGTATTTTAATGTTAGTAAAATGAATCGTATCTTATATCAAAACGCTATAAGATACAATTAGTAAAGATTATTATACAAATATCTTGAATCAAAAACTCTTCAAGATATTATAATGTTAGTAAAATGAATTGTATATTATATCAAAACGCTATAAGATACAATTAATAAAGTTAGTACTAGTATATAACTATATCTTACATCAACCGCTATAAGACACAACTAGTGAAAATGAGTGTTAATATTTAATTATGTCTTGTATCAATATTCGCTACAAGATATAACTAATAAGTACTTAGGGTCGACTTCCCAAAGTACTAAAGTTGTTTTAGGAATAAAGGAGTAAAGGGAGTTAAGCAAGGAAAAAACAATTACCTGTTCGGCTGATGGCTGGAACCCAAGAGAGATCAAAAATTCATCAAGTAACACTTTTGTTCACTTGCCGACTTGGATAACGGTGTAAACCGGTTTGGCTGATAACAACCGAAGTGGGGAACATTTGTCTGTGTGTGTATACGTGATTGATTAGAGTGACCATATCTAATTTTTGTTTGAGTGAAATATTGAGTAAAAAAAGTAATTTTTTTTTTCTTCGAGTGAATTTTGAGTTTGTTCCAAAATAAGGCTAACTTTGTTGATTGCAACAGTTTTGGTGCAATAATATAAAATAATATTATAAATTTAAATTAAACAATTTTTACGCTGGGTGTCATGCAGAAAGTTAATTTTATTCGTTGGTGATGTTGTATGTTGTATTCTGTTGATATTGGTACTAGTCCTCCATATTAGGCAGCTTCTGGTTATCCTGCTATCATAGTGTTAAATCCTCCTTTGATTAGCTTCTTGTTATCCTGCGATCACAAAGCTGCAATAAAATAGTATTTAGGATGCCCTACTGTGGTATGGTGATAATCGTCCAATCATCATTAGGTTTTCAAACAGTCGCCACTTCATAGTTTTATCATTGCTGTGTAAACACTTTTCTAAGCCAGCCGCTTTTCATTGTATTTTGTACTTTTGAGTTCAAGCCTCTCTTGTCTCAGTTTGGTATAGACTGTTAACTTGATCGGATTGTAGAATAAATTCATTGTATCCCAATCGACTCTTATTCATTGTGCATTCCAGTGCTAGTTAGACTTTGGAACATTTTAAGACTAAACCATAGAAGGGCTAACTTGGGTGAAAAATTAGTTGTAGTGTACAGTTGGAAAAAGCAATGCCAAAAAACCAACTTTTATTATCTCTAAATATCACATTTTGCAAATTGCGTTCATATATTCGATTTAAATGTAACAGATGCCATACGTTTCATAGGGGAATTAATTGTACAATTATTTTCTAATGTTTAGCGTTCTTTTGTTCAGTGTATAAATAAAATTGCGATTCTGCACTTCTTTGAGCTCAGGGCTACACGGTGAAACAGTTTTCAATATTGTTGGTGAGTTTAAACTTTGTAAATTGGTTCCACAAAATAAGTGCTTGCCGTTTAATTATATGATCTCCAAAATTAAGTTCTTCATAATCAATAACGAAAAACGAAGTATTCCTATAAACGTTCGAGACATTAGATTCAAAATCCATTTATTTGAAGTGTGACCAAAATTACCTATATGTGTTTTGTTAAAACCACGAACGTTAAAACATTTAAAATAAAACTGCAATTGCTTGGCCCCTGGGTTCTTATCTGCAATGTCACTGACCCAGGTTTTATTTGTTTACCCAGATGCCACCCTCTTCCCGTATTGCAGAATCCTAGACTTACACCTAAACATTCAGAGGTGATGGGGTTCTTTCCTTCTTATGCATTATACATAAATCATCCCACATTTCCGTTTCTCTTTACCATCTTTCCAAAAAAAACCTTGTTGATCAATTCTGAACTCATTGCTTAGAGAGCTTCAGGATACACTATATTCAATGTTTTTCCGTTTGTAGCTAGCATGTCAAGATTTTCCGATTTTCCAACTCTTGAACACCCTACATACAGCTAACCGGGAAATGACACTTATTTGGCAAAATTCTTCCGCCATATTGGCCCCACAATTTTGAATAAGTTTTGATCATAAATTCGTTACTTTCTACCTTAAAAACTCCCATATACCGATTTTAATTGGAATCGGAATACAATTCGCAAACTCGTGGTGCGGCCATTTTGAATTTAAATTTTGAACAAAATTTGCAAATTCGTCGGCCATTTTGAATTTTTAAGTGTTGACCACAAATTCGTTATTTGCGACCTTAAAAACCCCTAGATACCCCCTTCCATTGGAATCGGAATAAAATTCGCAAATTCAACCATATTTCTGCGGCAATTTTGAATTTCGGTCATATTTCGGCGGCCATTTTGAATCTCGCAAATCGGGCTTCGAGGTGTATCATGGGAGACCTCCACGGACCTTCATGCAAAAATTCAAAGCTCTGTGATGATTTTCATCGAAGCTCTCCATGACAGCGCCATCTAGGAGTGGCTTTAGAAACTAATAAAATAGCCTATGTTCTAAGTTTTAATGAAAATAGCACCTGGTTAAAATTTCATTAAGATCGGTTGCACGGTGTAGGAGCCTATAGCGAACATACATACATACACACATTCATTTTTATATATATATAGATTACTCTACGAGCGTATAAATCTTATATATTAATAGGCAAACAAAAAGTTTGTACACGCTAAGGCTTTTTTGTTCGTGAACCGATTTCTTTTAAATATTCAGAAAATGTTCTTTTTATGGAATAGTTTTGTAATAAGGATTTTGAACGAAATCGATTCACGAATAAAAAAGTTGTAGCGATTTTAATTTTTCGAATTTGAAAAAGCCGTTGGAAAATTTGAATTTTTTTGTGAGCATCAACGTAGAGCTGAGTACCCTACGATTGACACAAACGCCGTTTCAGTGAAGCGAATGAGAAACAGAGAAAACAATAGTTTGTGTAGATTTTTGGCGGCATAACTGACATAAAAAACTCGGTCACTTTGTGCGTGCATTTTTTTTATACTCTTTTGTGTATAGTATTATTGTGTAAGGGGCTGCCGTTCGTTTTTGGCGAGTGAAATCAAGTGCAAAGTGATAGAATGCATTTATTATTTGAATTGAATTTAAAGAGGCAAGTTGCGACGTTATTTTTTTCAATATTTTAATTTTGACGTTAAGTGATTTTCTTTTAATTTTATTTTGTAGTTTTTTGTTTTTATTGCTTATTAATAATTTGTTTGTATTTTTTTTCGCGTTTTATTTTCGAAATGCCAAGTCAACGGCGTGGACATAGCCGAATTTAAATTCGAAAAAGAGTGAATTTTATTTAGTAATTTTTTGGTGACCGAATTTCGGTAACGGGCGTCCCTACTAGTACCTATAATTGTGCAGTCTTTGGCAAGTGCCTTGTGCCTAAATGGTTTAATGAAAGGGTTCCTTTAGCAGTGGGCTCCAAACTTTTTTGACCGCGTACCTTTATGACGGAAATAATCATAAATTGTACCCCTTAATTATATGAGCGACACCATTTGCACTATATACGGGTGCACGACTACCGTTTCACGAGGCTACAAAGGATACGGCCTAATTTTTGGCAAAAGTCACAGTTTATAAATAACACAATCACACTTAATAGAATTCAAGTTGGGCGTACCAAAAGTGAAGTTTTCGCTTATAACTCAAAAACTGTCAACTTTTCATAAAAAACCTCGCTATTTCTTACAAATTCCACTATTTAGCTTTGACGAACCGTTCGGGGTCAAGCCCTATTTGGAAATTGGCGTATTTCGCCTGTCTCCGGAATAACCCACTTTTTCCATTCCAAAACTGTAATTTGTTATTGAAGGCTAAAAATTTGTAGGAGGGAGAAACGGTGGTATATGGCGATTGAATAAACTCTAGTGAACTTTATGAAGACAAGTGATGGTCTCGCGCAAGGCCGTAGAGAAAGATGCACACAATGCATGAGAACGCTGCAGAATGTGTGCCAAGAGATTGAGTACTTTTCGGCAGTCTAGTTCGCAACGTCAAAATAACACGTTAACAGCAGAGATGTCATGTAAAAGCGACGCACATAAGCTGCCGAAATAAATTTTTTAGTAATAAAAATCATTTGAATTCATTATTTGCATTTTTACTTCATTGAATGGGTCACACAAGTGAGAATGGGCCACACAAATCAGCATATGGGCCATAATTCTGTCGCGGGGATGGGTCCCTATGAAGAAAAAGTTTACTGCGGATGGATATAAAAACTATTTATTTTTTTCTTTCCTTCAAAAATAAGGGGTAAAAAACAAAAATTCGCAACTATTATCGCGTTCTAACTTTTGCTTTTACTTGACGAAAATCACTCAACCCGTGGCTGCGCCTGACTTGGGAATGAATGTATTCCTACAGTTTTGAAGACTTGCACCCGCTGTATCTTTTTTCCTGTATCATGCATTTGACCTAGATAAAATACATAAGGGTAGCCTTTGTTGTCTAGTAACCAATTGCGCATTACATAAATTGCGCCTTATTTTTCTAAGCTACCTCGCTGTAAACCCTGAGTCACTCGTATGCAATTGTTCGTAAAATCTACCTACGCATTGTTTCAAGTTATATATAACAGCTAAAAGGGTCAACTTCTATTTACTTTCTAGCAATACTACCCTTGGGTCATAAAACCAACTAACTACGCATTAGTTTAAGATATTTATCTAATTTCTACAACTACGTCATCTGCTATACACTGTAACCGCTCGCAGCCACGGGAAGACCTTGTCTTAGTTTTAACTTGGTGTTACCAGACCGGGCTTCGTCTGATGTTCAATTCTACTTGCTACACAACTGTATTGAATATCTCGGAAAAGGATAGGACATAGGCCCTTCGCAGACTTGTCCATCATTTCAAACCGGTTTTAATATGAGTTCAATAATACACTCGGAGCTCATTTTTCTCCATCATTTTCATGTAACGATTGTAATGCCTATGTAGTAGTGTGGGTGGAAAGCTTTGCCGCCCAGTACGGAAAGCAAGCAATTACCCAATCGATTCCGAAACTAGTTCTAAGGAGGAGCAACTAGTTCTCGTTCAGATTACAGCAAGTGGAGATAAGGCATTACATTTGCATGGCGATGTCATAGGCGGTAACCAATCGCCTCCATTCTGCATTACATAGAACTGGTACATCCATTGGTTACATGTAATGCAGGATGAATTAAATTGCATGTTAAGTCTCTTTCGCATTTTTAAGAGATGTGCCGCATCAGCTGTGATTGCATTACACTTTGCATTACTTTGGCATCAATGTAATCAGACAAAGAACTGCTTCATTAGAATTGGAAAATTTTACAATTGTAATCTTATTTACTGTATTGTCAATGGGCGCGTTTAGGCCCGAGTTATTTTAACTCTGTTAAATTAACGCTGTTAACTTAGCACCGTTTCTAGCATGCCATTTGACAATTGTCATTTTACTGCTAATAACAGGCAAAAAAAATAACATTTCCCATTTTACAAATAATAAAAATCTAAAAAATGAATAATAATAATTAAATCTTCATTCTGTATTGAAATATTTCTAAATTATTTGCTTACAACAAAAAATTACAAGCAAACCTCAATTCATTTTGGCTGTGCTAAATTTTAGCTAAGCCAAAAAGCAGAAATAAGTTAGCTAACAGCGCTAAAAAAGTCGCTGTTTATGACGTTGTTAACTTGCCTAGCTCAGTTAAATTAACTTCGGCCTAAACGCGCCCAATGGATTACAGAACCGATTCTGCCGGTAATGTGTTCCAAATTTCCTTCTGGGCGAGAACGAAATATGCTTGTGTTAGTGTAATGGACGGTGAAACCAGAAAATGTTTGTGTGAACAAATGATGGAAAATGATGGAAGAAAAACTGTCTTCCCTGCGACCCCTTACCTATAAAACCGGTTTTTGTTTTGATGTTATGGACAAGTGTGCGGAAAGCCATAAAGTACATTGAAGGTAAATTTGGCGTACCCCCTAGATTTTTCTGCGTGCCCCTCGGGGTGAATCAATTTAGCTTTCCTTTAGTCAACTTCTTATTAAAATGACGTTTCTCGAAAAATACCTCCGTTAGATAACGAGTCTTCACAGTCAACACTAGTGTATATGAAATTATAATTTACGTTCTAAAGATATGATGCACCAAGCTGAAGTTGCCTAAATGGAATCGGTTTAGAAGCATGCTACAAGTATCGACGACAAAGCGTATTCGATATGGGGAGACAAATTCCGCATGCTACATTATTGAATTTTGTGGCACATAGTCGCACACATGTGCAGGCAACAGTAGGAAACAAGTATCATGCCACATGTCGTTCAGTGTTGCTTCAATAGAATCGCGCCTTAACAGCTTACTAAAAGAGTTGAAGGACGAAGATCCGTTGGCTTATCGAAATATTCTGAGATTAAGCTGTACCAATTGCGATTATTACTGCAGATGGTAGATGGAATGCTAAATAAACGATACGAAAATGAGAATGGCAATCCCTCTAGCCACAAAACTGGAAAGACGTTAAGAAATTCTACAATTTGGTTTACGTTCCACTTCAAGAGCAACCAGAAAAGTAAAGGAAAAACAAAACAATACGTGGGTTCAACTTGCAAGCTAGTTGGCTACTGAGCGAATGGAAAGTTTTGTGTGTCATCGTCACTATCGCACTAGCTGACTCGCCGGCTTCTAAACGCGCCGGCTAGTAGCTTGTTAACTAGCTCAATGTCATCGAGCCTTAACAAACTGGAAAGAACTAGCAAGACGTAGAGACGACTGGAAGAAGAGACTTCAAGAGGCCCCCGGTCCTACAAGGACTGTAGGGCCATTTAAGAAGAAGAACATCAACTACAATAAAATCATAAAAAAATAATTAATAAACCGTTAAGATTTCCCTCCCATTTCATTTTAACAAGATTTTTGTTCTTCTAACCAAAACCTATAAACAGCCGGCCGCTTTTTACACTTAACAAATACACCCTGTATATAATGTATATACCTATTTCAAAGCCAACGGTTAATACGAAATTCGGATACCGCGGAAATCTTGCCCTGTCCCCACCATTCCGTGTTATCCGATTTGCACTGTATATTATATAAGAATTCAAAATAGTTGCTATAATTACTACGCTGTTCAAATCTAGCCTCTAGGGCATTTAGTGCTTGATCTTATTATTATTATTATTATTTATTTATCATTAGTGAAGTACATCAATATAATACAGATCTTATAACGTTAAAAACGCATGCACTTACAAGTAACAATGAAAATGCAATAAATTGGTAAAAGTTAACTAATTATTAATTATAAAAATGAATAAGATGGATGTAAGAGAAGAGAAGAAAAACAGAGAGTAAAGAAAGCTATGTTGAAGGAATATTATTAGATAGTAAGATAGTTAAGAACACGTTTCCTGAATACATTAAATAACCCCGACCTCTGTATATCTGAGGGTAAGCTGTTCCACAATTGCAGCGAATGAACAACAAAATATCTCTGCCCAATCAAGTGGTAGAATCTAGGGAGTATTAATAGTGTTCTTCTACGCGGACGATCAAATTGAAGACATTCGTAAAGATATGATGGACGTTTAGATTGAAGGAGTTTATATATAAACATCATGGCTTTGAGGGATAGGTATATATCCAGCGTGCATCCCAAAACAGCAGAGCGATATGGGCTGATATGATCAAAACGACGAAGATTATAGACAAACCTGGTGCAGCCATTGAACGCTACGTGAAGTTTATCGCGACAAGAGGTATCTAGAGACGGAAAAACCAAACTGGCATAAGTGAAATGCGGTAAAATTAGAGTTTTAATTAACTTTGAACGTGTGTCTAGAGGCAGAATAGAGGCATACAACCAGAGGCGGCGCAAGTTACTGTAGATTTTAGATAGAGTAGTAGCTGTATGATCACAGCAAGTTAATTGAGAATTTAGATAGGCGCCGAGATTTTTAACTCGCGTTTGGTAAGGTAGACAGGTGTTCATGAGAGAGATTGTTGGAAGAAAAGAGGTATCTAATTCGGACCTGTACATTGAAATGCAGCAGGATTTGGAAGCATTCAGGAGTAGATTGTTTGAAAGAGACCATTTATGAATACGCTCGCGTTTATGTTGTACACATAATTCTCAACAAGCCCAAGAGGACTTTTTAAATAAATTAGGATATCGTCTGCATACATGTGCAGTTTGCAATACGATACTGGGGAGATCATTTATGTAAATGCTAAAAAGCAATGGCCCTAGTATGGAGCCTTGGGGAACACCACACGTAATTGGTAAGGAATCGGAAATTGAGTAACCACACTTTTTGGGATCGATTGTGTAGGCAGTCTCGAATTAAGGAAGCAGCTGAGGAAGAAAAACGCATCTGGGTTATGAATTTTTTTTTCTAGAATCTTATGACAAACACTGTCACAAGCCTTACTAAAGTCAAGAAGTACTAGAAAGGCGACATCGCTTAAATCAAGAGCCGCTCGAAGATCAGTGGTCACTTTCAGTAATGCAGTTTCGCAGCTGCTATTTTTTCGAAAGCCTGACTGTGTACAGGACAATAAAGACAGCATTTCACAGTGTCCCTTAATTTGCCAAGTCACTAGTTTTTCGAGAACCTTGCCTAGGAAACATAGGATGCTTATTGGACGATAGTCCGCAAGACTATTTGGGGATTTGCGTTTCGGAAGAGCAATAACTTTCGCTATTTTCCACTGAAGCGGAAAACGTGATGTCGTCAGACATGTGTTGAAAATGAACGTAATATAGGGGAGAAAGAACGGAAAAATAAACTTTAGGAAAATCGGAGGAATATTGTCAGGATCAACTGCTTCGGATTTAATGGAGTAAAAAGCTTTCTGGACTTCCGCTTGATCCAGATTGCGAAAACTAAAGCTTTCGGAGTTCCACTAGGTTGGACTTGGGCAATGAGTGTATCCGCGTAAGTTGGATCCGGAGGAGAAATGTTTATTTAAATCATTACCATTAAGAGCAGACTGGGCTTCATAGCCATCACCGTAAATGCCAAATCGCTTGATATTGGCCCAAAATTTCCTAGCAGGTAAGGACTAAGTTTTGAAGACAGATACTGTAGTTTTGCTATGCGGATGAAGGAAGTAACTAAATTTCTAACTTTTCTGTAAGCTTTTAGATTCACTTCAGTTTTATTCTTTTTGTATTTTTTAAACAAAAATTCTCTTTCGGAGATAAGTTGATTTATTTGAGCGGAAAACCAAGGTGAAGTAGAAGTAGAAATGCGCTTTGTCCTGACTGTAGAAAAAGACTCAAGAGATGACATAGTGAGTTGAAATGTTCTAATTGATCGTCGATGTCGAGTAGCCCATATAATTGATCCCACGGCAGTGAGGGGCCCGCATGCAGTAGCGATGGAATGTTAATGGACTTATAGTCGCGGTAGGAGAATATTTTTCGCATATTATTACTCACTTCGAAATTCAGGGAGAGGTAAAGAATGTCGTGATCAAGATAGCTAGGCGGGCTGAGTTGATTGTGGAATAAAACTTTATCTACATTCGACACAAAAAACAGATCCAATAAAGACGGTTTATGAGTATTGAAGTATGTCGGAAGTTGATTTACGGGCTTCAAATCAAAGGTGATGAAGAAATCGGGGAACTTTTTAGAAAAGGAATTATTTAATAAAATGTTTACATTAAAATCTCCCCCGATGACGATGTTCTCATACTTGTGAGTCACTTCCGAAAGGAACGCTTCCTACTCGCACGCTTCACTAATCGAGAAAATTCTAGGGAGACAATAAACCAGAGTCGCCAGACACTTGCTATCCCCACAGTTTATTTCAATGCTAAGGAACTCCAAGGCATTGGAAATAGATTTTCTGACTTTGAAAGAACGAAGGTTGTTCTTTACGTAAATGGCTACTCCACCACCAGCACGGTTTTTCCTGTCATTACGATACAGATAGTAGCCTTCTAATGCTACAAATTGATCGATTGTGAAATAAAAAAAATCTATTTTATATTTTTCTTTTGGATCTTCGATCGTTTCATCTCGGACTTCGTATGATAAATTCCTTTTTCTTCTTCTTACGCGGTGTCGTGTTATTGTTGATCCAAAATTAGCCTCCACGTCAAATTCGGTAACAAGTCCCTTTGCATCAATAACAGTTTCATCGAAGGACGATTGGGATCGAAGATTCCTGAAAAATATCTGCAATTTTTTAAAAGATCAAGTGCAGAAGCAAGATCAAAATCTTTTGTTAGCATCAATTTGCTTATTGGATTAATGTAATTTAGAATTTTATACCAAATAACTAACCAACACAAAAACTGAAATTGTTTAACACAATTTAATAAACCCGAGGTCTCGTCTCTTATCAAATTATCAATTTCCTGGTTTTCGTATATGATTAGCAAGGCGTCGTATACATCTCCCCAATGGAATCTCAAAGACTTTAAGGCCTCTAGCCTGCTCTCCCATCTGGTGCCACTCAATAGTAAATATAACTCTGAAATATCCGTATACAGTTACATTACGCCACTCTATATGCATGTTCAAACAAGTTCGAACAGGGCCCTTTAGAAATGATACAAATGTTTCTTTTTCGAATTTATAAATGTAAATTTTTAGGGAATGAAGAAATTGATATGTGAAATTTTCTATTACATCAATATTTTTTCACACTTACAGACAAAATGCCGCCCCCCCCATGTCCTTGTTGCCCCTCCCCTAGAGCGGGACCTGTTCCCATCAACTCATGGTAGGTGGAACTTACTTTTGTCACAAGAAGATACACAACGAGACCTGGTATCGCCCGATGTAGAACGAGAAATCAGATAGATCACGTGGCTGTCAGTTGCAGATGGAGAACTATTCTGGAGGATGTGAGGAGCTTTAGGGGAGCAGACACTGGAAGTGACCACCATTTGGTAGTAGCAACTATCCGCCTAAAAATCGCCGCAATCAGAAACGTCCAACGCGATGCCATAAACCGTGGACGGTTTAACGTAGACCTTGCGTGGGAGAGCATTAAAAGGCCAGAATTTGCTGGGAAACTGCAACAAATCTTAAACCAACAGACCGTTTCTGACGGCACAAATATTGAAGAGCTGTGGAGCATAACAAAGGGCGTTATAATAACAGCAGCGGAAAAAAGCATCGGTTATGTCCAAAGAAACCAGCAACACTAGATCTCGGACACACTGTTAAAAACAATCGGTGCTAACAAAGAAAACAGGATCCTCTCAACTACGCGGCGGCATTAAATACTACGCCGCAGGGTTGATTTGATTCCGTCCGTTCAACCCCATATGTAGTTAGAATGAATGTTGGGTACTTTGGCGCAAATGATAAATGATTCTTTTCTGAAATGAATAGCGTGGAATAAATATTTTTTTGTTGCAGAGAGTATAAAATATTTGAATCAACCACGTAACAATTGTTTCGAAAAAAGGTTACATTGTTAGAATAAATTTTAAAATTTTGCTCAACTATTTTATTGCAATTGTCAACATGTAATTGTTTAAATTTGAAAATTTCATTTAGGCAACTTAGCAGTTTTGGCAGAATAATATTTTCAATGTCTTTAATTCAACTATTTGATACTTTTTAAACAATGTAGCATTCTTCACTCTCAACTGCGATTCCTTCGATTCGAATATTTAAGATAGTATGGCCAACTGTGCCGCGTAGTTGGTTCAACGCAATATATTTTTCTTCGATTCCGCTGCCCCAACGGAAGCGTATTTGAAAGAATACGAATTATTTTGAAGTAAATATATGTATATTGCCCATGTTGCACATGGCAGTGTTGGCTCCACTTTTTTTATTTTTAACAGTGCACAACCTGGCAAAAAATAAAACGAAGAAGGGCCTTCAGAAATAACGTGAACTCTAAAGGCGACCCGGAAAACGCAACAACTTGAACGGGAATACTCCCACTTAAACCGGGAGGTAGAGAGAAGTGTCCGGCATAAAAGGCGGCAGATAAATGAGCTCGCCAAAAAGGCGGAAAATGCGGCAAACACAGGCAACAGTAAGGTTCTGTACCAAATTACTAAACAGCTCTCGGGAAAGTATTCTTCTAAAAGGCATGCCGTAAAGAGTGCGGATGGAAGGCTGCTGTGCAGCGACAAGGAGCAACTCCAAAGATGGAGAGATTACTTCTTCGCCGCCCTGAATTGTTCATTTGCACAGGCACCTCAGGAAAACAGCAACAATGCACAGCCAAAAAGAGTCAACACTCGTGCCCCATCCAAGACTGAAATAGTAACTGCAATTCATGCAATGGCCAATGGTAAAGCAGCTGGGAAAGATGGCCAGAATTGTTGAAAGCCGACTCAAGCCTGATAGCAGATGCGCTATAGCCAACCCTGGAAATGGCATGGAACACCTGTACCTTTCCGGAGGATTGGACGGAAGGTATCATAGTCAAAATACCCAAAAAGGGGGACCTAACAATATGTGACAACTGGAGAGGCATCTGTATATTATCTACTGTGGGCAAAATCTTGTCCCACATATTATTATCAAGGATAAGAGCGGCAGTAGATCGAACGCTTAGAAGACAGCACGGTGGATTCAGAAAGGGTCGCTCTTGTATAGATCATATTAACACCTTGAGAATCATAATGGAGCAGTCTACTGAACTCCGATCACCCCTTTACCTTGCTTTCGTAGACTATGAGAGAGCGTTTGACTCGGTTAATAGGAGCTTTACATGTCGAGCTCTACGGCAACGTGGACTGCCAGATAAAATAATAGAATTGATAAAAGCTCTATACAACAATTTCAAATGCAGAGTTCTTCACAATGGAAAATTATCCGACAGCTTTGAAGTGAGCTCAGGAGTACGACAAGGATGCCTACTTTCGCCATTACTATTTCTTATAGTAATAAACGATATCCTTGTCAGCGCTCTACATAGCAGAACGTTCTACATAGCAGACGTCAGCGCTCTACATAGCAGACGTTAAGGCAGTTATTTTGTATGATTGCGAAACATATAAAGTCACCCAATTCATCACGGGCGCCTACAAGTTTTCATCAACAGATGCCTACGTCGTATCCTAAAAATCCTCTGGCAAGATAGCACTTCAAATGAAGAACTATGGCGCCGTGCCGGCCAAGAAAGGATAGACGACCAAATCACGCGAATGAAATCAGGCGAGATAATATGGTACTTTATTTTGCTTAATTTATTAAATGTTCAAATAAAACTACTATTAATCGGTAGCTTACCCCTATCATCTCCTCCCATAAAAAACCACACCCGATGAAATTTAGGGTCCTTAGTCTGTCACAAGATCATAATAATAAAGACACTCACAAAAATTCTCGTTTAGGAACTCAGTTATAAATAAAATCAAACTAAGTAATCTCACATTTTACAAGGATTATAACAATGAAAGAAGTCATAGAAGTTAAAACAGATAAAAGTAATTTTCTTCGCCCATCCACAAAAATTTAACTTTATTCAAGCACAGGCGGGCTTTGATTTTTTTCTTCGAAAGCGCATAAAAGGAAAAATACTCAATTAACGCATGGGAGACGAATTCAACTTGAAATGTTCCTCACCGCAAAATCCCTTATCGCACCACAACCCTCTGAGCAACTTTCTGCGCAATAATCTGATAAGAATTTAGCACTCCTTTAGGGCTTAGTGGTATAACAGAGTACGGCGTGGATGGTCCATTAAGAAAGCATTCTTCGTTCAATGCGCGTTGCACGGAAAATCAATCAAGATTCACTAATAGTCCGGTACGGCGAAATTAACAAAAAAAAAACACACGAAAGGAGACAAAATACCAAAATGGCTGAAAATTGGACCACATTTCCCCGGACTAGAAATCTGTGGTGCTAAGGCAGAACTCGATAAGTCAAACAAAAATTTTTCGCGTATATTGCCAGCAGTCGAAAGTTTATGAACGAAAATGTTCCCCAAAGCCAAAATTGTAGACTGTTTCTCTAAAATAATTTAGATCAATATGTCCATATGCTTACAATACGACAATGGCACAATCCAATATTACTTGACCCAATATCATATTTTGACATATCGGGTTCTGCCTTAGCACTGTGCACTTATGGCTAAAACAAACACTCCAATTATTTTATAAAATTACACAATTTACCTACTTAAAATATCTTGTCATTTTTTTTGAAACACGAATCTAAATCAAAGCCTAAATATTTATTGTCACGCTTGTACACAGTTAATCTTTGGATTTTATTAAAATCTTTTACAAGTCACACATTAACAATAATTTTCCAGATCCGAATAACGCATAGGTGTCACTTTTGCGACACCACGACCACCTCTCCGTCCTCAACTGAAAGATACAAAACCAACTGTACATATAAAAATTATTACTAGTTACTAATAACATTAACAATATAACAAATAATTTATTTCAATAAATCTTACTACTACAATAACTCTTATTAATTTTGTAAGAAAAAATTCTGATAACAATAACATTCTCCTGTATAAGACTTGAACTTCTGCCTGGAAGGAATCTTCTGTAGACACAAGAACATTGTCCCTTCAAAACATATTCACAGTTTGCTATCCACTTTCACGTTTCACTTTCCGGCTACTATTCTGAATAATTAATCTCCCACTTTTCTGTCTTAAACAAACGTAATTATTTTTTTCAACTCGTGTAAAATGTCCTCATTGCACCTAAACCAAAAGAAACTGCAGCCCTTTTTAAAGTTCATTAACCCGGCTGGCGAGTATTCTGCCCTACTTCTCATTCATGGTGTGGTGCCTTGTCACTTTTAGTGAAAGAAGGAAGCGCTTATTATTCATTGCTCACATTTCTTTATGGTAAGTGCCGTGCCAATGGCGGCAGTTCTTTGTTCACTTTTTTAGTTTTAACCTTAATTACACATAAAAAATCAGTGCACGAAACGTGAATTATTTGAAAGTTCAACGGCACTTTTGCAAGCATTCTCAATTTTGGAACAGAGTTTGAAATTTTATTGCAAGTGAAGGAAAAGCATTTGTTGGAAATAAGGAACTTTACGGTATTTAATAGTGTAGAAATTTATTAAAGGCATCAATTAGTGTTCATTCATTTATTTTTTTTATGTGAAAAAAACCAAGCTTAGGAGTCCATCGTTCTATTACCAGTGTGTCATGTAGTTAAGGTCATGGTGCCATGTCGAGTAGTAAGCTTAGTTTGAAGGATAGAAGATAATAGGAAAGGTTGGTGTTCGAGTAGATGTCGATGAACGTTACGTTTGAATTCCAATATGTTCGGAAATACTGGCTGCGGAAGATTATTCCACAGTCGATTTGTTCTATGCATAAACGAAATTCTAGACTGTATTGTGGGGTGGAGCAGTAGGGTATGAGGTTGGGCCGAGCGGGCTAGTCTTGTGTTGCCACCAGGCAGGAGGTTCTTACTTTGAGTTCAACAGTCACTATGGTAATAGCGATAAAGAATAGAGGGAGTTGCCAAGTTCGTACGGTGGCTTAAAGAATCTATGGTGGCGCGTTTGATGGCGCATTTTGCACCTTCTTGAGACATGCAAAGGTGACTTTTAGGGCACCTGCCAAGATTTCAAGGAGGGGCCGAATGTAGGATTTGTAGATTGCAGCCAGGGCAGCTGGCTGGAGGGGGAACTTGCATCTTTTAAGAAATCCAACGCATTGTCGGTATCTACACTAGTGAAGATCAAAAATGGTCTTGTTCTTGCACTCTAGTCTTGTTCTTGCACATTTAGCAAGAACAAGAACAAGACTTAGTTAGTTAGAACAAGACTAACTGTGCAAGAACAAGACCAAGAGCAAGACTTTAGCAAGAGTCTTGCAAAATTTTCACCTAAATTCATTCTTTTAAAAGCAAAAAATATAAAATTGATTAGGAATTTCAAGTAATTATGATATAAATATATTTGTGTATTGTAAATTTACTTTTTAGTATGATAATTGTAAAAGCAATTATTCACATTTGTACATAAGTACATAATGACTTTGCATGCATTGTGCGTCAACGAGATTCACAATCAATATTTCTGCATTCTGAAGCAAAATTTGCCGAAATGGTGATGTTTCACACTGTCAAGTTTTGTTTCAATTGGGTGCTCTGTTACTTTCCTTCAATTAGTGGTGTCTAGGAAATGAGTCCTTCTTCTGTTAAATCTTTCAGGATTTAAAAAGAAAGCCATACAAAAATGAAGATTCCTACGTTTCTTTTTTAAATAACCTATTTTTAAAAATACATACAATACATACTTGATGAGCGAAAATAGCCTTGACTTGCAGTTTTATCTTGTCTTGTCTTGGTCTTGCACATTTAGCAAGACCAAGACTTAGCTATGTTTGCAAGAACAAGACCAAGACTTAGCTATGTTTGCAAGAACAAAACTTAGCTATGCTCGCAAGACCAAGAACAAGACTGACTGAGCAAGAACAAGACAAGAACAAGACTATATTAGTCTTGTCTTGTTCTTGCGTTTGCTCATCACTAATCTACACTAGTATTCCTTCAGCAGTAGCAGAACTGGTTTTACAAATTAATCTAGGTCTACTTTAGGGGATAAGCAGAAGTATTCAAAAAATCTATTGCAAAATTGGTACCGGACAAACAGACAGGTAAAAAAGCGAGCTAAAAAACATTTTAATAAAATTGGATTGCCAAATATCTGACAAAAACCGCATGTACAAAACGGAATACAAACAACAAATTAGAATTCGAGCGAAAACTTAAAATTTATTGAGTGCGCATCTTCAATCGGGAATAACGAAAATTACTCCCTCCATCATAAAAGTTCAGGTAAATAACTAGTACCTAAAGCCATCTGACACCATAGTTGCGACCAACCACTTTTATATGAACCTTTTTTTAATCATCGAAATGATTGGTAATGCCACCTGATATCAAGAACGCAGTGTTTACTGGCTAACAAGTAACGCCATCTCATTGATTGAGCAATTGAAATAACTTATAACGCAATCTGATGGAATAATTTTGAGTGCCTACTTTTGATCAAATAACTAGACTGAAGCAAATAAAAAAAGTTCATTTTGAAGAGTAAAAAATGCAATGTAATTTGATATACAACATAGTATTATTAACAAGAATAAAACTTTTTCCGCCATTTTGAAAATTTTCTTTTTGACATATCTCAAAATAATGTTTTTTCAAATTATTGAAAAAATTATATTTTGTGAATACACTCTTAAGGTACAAATAATGCCAAAATTTAGGATGGGACGACAATGGGATCATATTGATATAACATTTTTCAAGTACTTGAAGAGCTAAAGGTTCAGTGAACGCAAAATAAAAAAATAAATTTAGCTGCGGGGGAGTTGATACGCCCCGCTGATAATGTCACCCTTTACTAATTTGGGTATGGGGAATTCAATTAAAATAAAGCCAACCCCTTAACTTGAACGGAAAGTACCCCCAGGACAACCCTTATTACTAAAATTGAGTGTTTCGCACTTGCTTATGAAAACACCCCCCCCGCTAACCCCACCAAATTTTTGTGTAGAAATAGCCCTTACGGTAAACTATTTTTTAAGCCTAAAATCAACCCTATCGGTGAAGCAGAAGCCACCTCCACAGCAACCCCTAAAATTAAATTATTTTTTCTACTCCCAATATAAGGAACCACCACGCCAATTTTTGAAGGACATATACCTAATAGATATAAGATAATTTATAGAAACCATACCTACCCCCCGGGGCATCGGAAACCACCCCCACCACTAGGGCCTGGGATCTAAATTATTTAATTTTATACCTAAACTTCAATTAAATAATTTAATTTAATTTCATAAGCAAGTGCGAAACACTCAATTTTAGTAATAAGGGTTGTCCTGGGGGTACTTTCCGTTCAAGTTAGGGGGTTGGCTTTATTTTCATTGAATTCCCCATACCCAAATTAGTAAAGGGTGACATTATCAGCGGGACGTATCAGCTCCCCCGCAGCTAAATTTATTTTTTTATATTGCGTTCACTGAACCTTTACCTCTTCAAGTACTTAAAAAATGTTATATCAATATGATCCCATTGTCGTCCCATCCTAAATTTTGGCATTATTTGTACCTTAAGAGTGTATGCACAAAATATATTTTTTTCAAAAATTTGAAAAAACATTATTTTGAGATATGTCAAAAAGAAAATTTTCAAAATGGCGGAAAAAGTTTTATTCTTGTTAATAATACTATGTTGTATATTAAATTAAAGCCTTATTAAAGAAGAAGAAATTGGTGCAAGTTTCAGCTTTCTATGTCAAATAGTTTTTAAACTAGAGCAATTTAAAAATTTCAAAATTTGTCAAAATTTAGCGGTTTTCGATTTTTTGAAAATTTATAATTAAAAAACTAAAAGTCCAAAAAATCTGAAAATTTGGTTTTTTCTTAGTTTCCACCAGAAGAACATATATAAAAAAAATTATAACTATCGGAGGTGGTGAGATCCAAAGCATTGGTTGATTTGATATGGAATGACCCTTTAGTAGTTTGCCCTTATGTAGGCCATACACGATCCGGTATACCGGAGAGGTTACCTGTACAGGTTTTCGTGCACAGGTCGCCCTCATACCTTCAGTTTGTTTTGCAATGTCATTGAATGAAGACGACGACGCACTGGCATTGATAGGCCTTGCGTTAATCATGAAAAAAATGATACGAAAATAGTGAGAAAAAAGCGAAAAAGTGGTGTAAAAATTGGTTGTTGAAAAGAAAAATTTATAGTCATGTCAACTTATTGAACGAATTAAAATTCTCCGAAGAAGTGCCTAAAATTACTTGCAATGGTTCCTCCTATTAGTCCGCTCAAATTAGGAAAAATTTAAGAAATTTTTCCCACAGCTATGAGACTGGTGCCAAATGAAGGATTTAGGTTGTCTAAACATGATTTTCACAACCCGCAGTTCGAAAAAAGCGTTGTTTTTGAGAAATATACAAACACATCATGGTTTTCGCCTTTTTTTCTATTTTGAGGCGAAACTATGCATTTTGGTAAAAATATGAATAGAGTAAAGTTGTAGGGGGTAAAATTACCTACAAATTTAGTCTGCACTGTTTTTTTGAATTCCGTATAGTTTCGCCGCTAGAGGCCGTTTTGCGCCTTTTTCAGATTCTGTTGAAAATCAAAGCGACCAAAGAAAAGCTGCTGTAAAACTGCAACTACTACTTTGATCTCATTGTCATACAAAATCATAATTTTGGCGCATAATCTAAAAAGGTGCAAAACGGCCTCTAGCGACGAAACTATACGGAATTCACAAAAGCAGTGAAAACAAAATTTGTAGGTAATTTTACGCCCTACAACTTTGCTCTATTGATATTTTCACCAAAATGCATAGTTTCTCCTCAAAATAGAAAAAAAAAAAATAGGTAAAAAAACTTTTAAGTTAAATGGTTTTATTTGAAATCATAAGCTGTACCAAAAACTAGAAAATAATTAGAACACAAACATGGACCTTCTTGAGATTCCGACGTCTGGTAAGAAGTCATGCAATAGTAGCCGTGCTGTTTTCTTATGTCGTATGCCAAGGTACCCTTTGTGTCGCTGCGTCAACGGATTAAGTAATATTCTGGGACTTTTAACAGACTAAAATAAAAACATGGGGCGCATTTGAAATATATTGGTGGGCTTGGAAACACATTCTTCTAGACAAGTCGTTCTTATTTAATTATACAGTGGTTATACAGGCACCATGTTTTTATTTTAGTCTGTTAAAAGTCCCAGAATATTACTTAATATGTTGACGCAGCGACACAAAGGTTACCTTGGCATACGACATAAGAAAACAGCACGGCTACTATTGCATGACTTCTTATCAGACGTCGGAATCTCAAGAAGGTCCATGTTTGTGTTCTAATTATTTTCTAGTTTTTGGTACAGCTTATGATTTCAAATAAAACCATTTAACTTAAAAGTTTTTTTACCTATTTTTTTTATTTTCTAGTTTTTAGTTTGATTTTGGCTCGTATCATTATGCAAACTCCTCATCCTTTCCAACTCTTTCATTGCATCTTTATTGGACGGTTTCTTACCTGTTAATTTCTGACAATTAAGCTCCTCAATACATAGCCCTTCCAAAGCCCTTACGCGACTCAATGCTACATACGCTTGACCTTCCTCAAACAGTTTGGAGCCCAAATACACTACAGCATGGTCAACAGTACAGTGGTGTATCGCTAACGACGTATCATTTTTAACCACCCTAACACCACACAGTTCTCGGCACAATACAGAAACCTTAACTTGGATGCATTCAAAACATCGAAAATTATTCCAATGAAATAACCTTATTGTATTCCTTTTAGTCTTAATTCAGTAATTTTTGGATTTTAATTTTTACAAAATTCTGGTGAATTTTAAATTTTATAATTTTGACAACAAATTCATTATTTCCCATTTTGATTTTTTTAAAATTTTTACCACAAATTCCTCATTTTTAACCTTAAAAACTCCCCAATACCGATTTTCAATGCATTTAGGAGGCATTTGCAAATTCATCCGCCATTTTGTATTTTTAAATTTTGATCACAGAATCGTCATTTGTGGTCCTAAAAACCCCCCGATACCGATTTTCAATGGATTCAGAACACATTGGCAAAATTCATCCGCCATATTGGCGCCGCCATTTTGAATTTTCAAATTTTGACCACAGAATCGTCATTTGTGGCCCTACAAACCCCCCGATACCGATTTTCAACGGAATCGGAACACAATTGCAAAATTCGTCCGCCATCTTGGAACCGCCATCTTGATTTTTGTACAAAATTGTCAGATTGCATTGTCACGGGAGCTCATTGTGTGGGCAAAATTTCATAAGAATCGGTTCAGTAGAAGTAGACGAAAAAGCTGTCGCAAGATTTGAACCAAACAAACAAACAAACAAACAAACAAATATACGAGGTGAAGCTAAATAAAACCATTAAAAAGGCGAAAACCATGATGTGTTCGTATATTTCTCAAAAACAACCGTTTTTTCGAACTGCGGGTTGTGAAAATCATGTTTAGACAACCTAAATCCTTCATTTGGCACCGGTCTCATAGCTGCGGGAAAAATTTCCTAAAAACAGCGATTTTTTGACTAATTTGAACGGACTATATGATGGTAAAAAACACGATGCCCCTGTGACAAAAAAATGAACTAAAAAGTCAAAAACAAGTTTTAAGTATTAATGTAAGACAGATATAAGATATGTTTAGAAGACATTGTTCTCTTAGTATAGTCAATGTGTGTATCTATATATATAAAAATGAATGTCTGTTGGTTTGTAATGCGACACTAAAACTCAAAAACTAGACGGCCGATTGAGCTGAAACTTTCACAGAATGTGCGTTTTGACTAAATCTCGGTAAACCGCATGGCGCAAATACGCTCCGGTAGATGGCGCCCAAGGAAAATAGAAAAAAGGTAATTGCAGAGAAAATTTTTGGTACAAAAAAAAAAAGAAGCGAAACGCGCCCTCGCAAAACAAACAGTTCTTAAAGTCGCAAATAACGAATTTATGATCAGAACTTATAAATTCAAAATGGCCGCGCCAATATGGCCGACGAATTTGCCAATTGTGTTCCGATTCCAATGAAAATCGATATCTGGGGTTTTTTAAGCTAGCAAATAACGAATTTATGATCAGAACTTATAAATTCAAAATGGCCGCGCCAATATGGCCGACGAATTTGCCTAATAGTTTCACTTTTTGTTATTTGGAATCAAAAATACCAAAAAATTGCCTTTTTTGCAAACTCTCCTACTGTTTATTAAAATTCATATCAACTGATTACTCCTATTGGCTTATGGGTGCAGCATAGGCGCGCCGGGTCCCAGCTAGTAATAAATATATAAGATATTGTCTAACAACTGTAGAAAATATTAACTTCAAATAGTCATTTTGTTGAGTATCACACAACTATCGTATATGTATAATCTGTATTTTTGCAGTCGGGGTAGGTACCGTTTTAATTAGTTATTCTGTAACATTTGTACCCCGACTGCAAAAATACAGATTATACATATACGATAGTTGTGTGATACTCAACAAAATGACTATTTGAAGTTAATATTTTCTACAGTAGTTAGACAATATCTTATATATTTATTATATACACACATTGACTATACTAAGAGAACAATGTCTTCTAAACATATCTTGTCTCTGTCTTACATTAGTACTTAAAACTTGTTTTTGTCTTTTTAGTTCATTTTTTTGTCACAGGGGCATCGTGTTTTTTAATTTTTTAATTATTTTGTTTTTTATTTTATGATATTTAAGTGATTATAATTCGTATTATTAAGCGATTTTATTTTACTCCTCATTATTATAGAACTTACAACTATGCAGATACAGTTTTAATGCAAAAGTAAAGTTATCGAAGTTTGGTTTATTCCAGCTAAATTTAGACACGCCGACAGATTAGGCTAAAGTGGTGCTTGGATCAATTAGTATATAGAGTTGTGAGCGAAAATTCAATTGGCTCTCATTGATCGAGCTTTCTGAGCCAATCTAACTCTTCGAGTGATTTTTTATCACGAGGCTCGTGAATAACTTTACAAGGATCCAAATAGCTAATAGCTAGACCTTCTAACTTCCTTACGTGACTGAGCGCGACATAACCTGCCCTTGGCAAACATTTTAGAGCCTAGATTACAGCTATATCTAGAGCAATCAGAAAAAAAATCGAGTGCGACGTAAATTACGTCTGACGGCCGCCATATTGTTATTTTAAAAATTAATCTTGCCTAAGTTACTCGGACTCATTAAACGAATCTAGCGGTACCCCAACATCTAAATCCGTTCAGGCGATTAGAAGTTATGGTGGGACAAAGAAACATACAAACATGCATACATGAACCCTGAAAACATTACACTCGTTTTTGGGGCAGTGGTGTTACATAGAGTTTGTATAGGGAATTTTCATTTTGCTTCAACAGCACACTAGGCTTAACTATTAAATGTTCATTCATGGTGATCGGGTAATATAAAACGTTTCGAGTAATTTAATTTTATTTAAGCATAAAATTCGCATTTATTACACACATATTCTATTAAGTGTTATACATATTTGGAATCGTCTCAATTTCACTTTTCGCTTGATACCCATATTGACCCAATCAAAAAAAAAACAGGGTGACGTAAATTGCGCCTGATGGCCGCCATATTGTTTTTTAAAAAATTAACTTAGCCTATGTTACTCAGACTCATTAAACGATTCTAACGGTACCCCAGCCATCTAAATCCGTTCAGGCGTTTAGAAGTTATGGTGGTACAAAGCAACGTATACATAACCACACGAAACCTAAACACATTACACTCCTTTTTTTGGGGCAGTCGTGTAAAAAAGATACAGTTATGCGAAATGGTATTTCTTCGCACAAAAGAGAATTCTCGCAACTACGAAGACCTTAAATTTTCAGCAATTAGTTCACCTCAAACGCTTGGACAAATGATTCCTGTTAGGGCAAAAGCTGGTTCTGTAGGAAAAATTTGCGTCATATGTATATGTCACCAAAAAACAGAACTAGTGAAATAATAGATTTCATAGACGAAATACTTCTGCCATAGACTACAGAAGGTCCAGCTGTAATAAACAAAAACTGCAGTGAAATGCAACTGATATTAAGCGGTGGTTTTAATAGGCGTGTTCCTTTTCTGCTCATTTCACAGTAGGCAATTTATGAATTCATGAAATCAGAATGCAGCGTTTCTTTGTAGAAATTGGAAGTATGTATGTAATGGGAACCGATAACTTTGGAAAGAAATGGTAATGCAAAGTGTCATGCATAAGGGTAAAAACACAGTGGTAGGCGGTTTCCTGCTTGCCGAAAAACAGCGTCGTTCGGCGCTGATTACTCGCGCCTAGGTCGTACACAGTGGCGACCTAAAACATACCCGGTGCAAGCAGAAAATCACTCAGCAGTTGTGCTCGTAACGTTGGAACTATTACATGATGTCTTCATCCGATGATGATTTGATTGCGCTAGATTGTGTACTTGATACAATAAAACCAAATAAAATGGGTATACATCCTCTGAATCGGAAGAGAAGAGTTCATGGGGAATATCATCATTTATTTAAAAAATTAAGACACCATAACGACAGATTCTTAAACGTTCAGTATCCATTTCCAGTCCGGCACGAAAAAACTAAATTTTCATTCCAGTAAATCTATCAGCTCCGACAGCCGGCACCGACAAGGTCTCAATCTGCCACGACTGTGTTATGGCCCAATTAAAACATGCGTTAATACAAAATGCTTAGGAGCATGCATCGGCGCCGACTACCGCGAAGCGGGAAACCTGCTTCCACTGTGTTTTTATTACACTAATGGGGCCCCTAGACTATCAATAATATTTTGTGCAATATATTGATTTGCGCAATATTATTGACGGTCTGTGGGTGATATTGAAAGATTGTCTTGTCAGGGGCAAAGAAAGAAACCCTCAGTATTTTGCTCATTTATTGCACATTGTCTAGTGGCCACTTAAGGAACATGCACACTTTTCCTTTGTTCATTATCCAGATGCTTATGCCTTCTTAATGAAATGAATGGTATTGAAAAAGGTAGCTCATATGCCTTCATATTGGAATTACATTCGAAGTTGAAAAAAAAGTGTAAGGAACTTCATTCCTGACGGGGTCCCCTAACAGCACCTGTATTATTTTTATTATTTTGGCTTGCCTTTTGTAAGAAGAGGTTGGTGCAGCCCTAATCAAAAACCAGCAGTAGTCTTAAAGCATTGCAGGGGTCCATTTCCCTTGATAACGCTTCTCAATTGTAGCAATATCTTGGTGGAAGCGGCCAGCGGGCTCATCACTCACCGCACCTTGGTTTTCTTTAAAAAAGTTTAGGTGTGAGTGCAGAAAGCATATTTTTAATGACATATTACAACCCGGACATAAAGTTCGGCTCTTGCACGGCTATCCCATTCACTTAAAAAACAACTATATTTCGTGTATCCAGTTTGTAATCCTAGAAGCAAAGAAACCACTTTGAAGTGGGCCAATGATGTTTATTATATTCTATTTTATTCAATCCTTGCTTCTTCGTAGGTTTCTTGTGCACCATACTCCAAAGGTATAGATAGAAATTGGTTTCCTTTGGGGAGAACTACGGCTTTTAAGCGAGTTTGAGATAAATCGAGAGCTTCCACTTATACAGTCACTGACTAAATTGAGAGGACACTTGTAAAAAAATTGAATCAACAGAAGTAAGTCGTCTTTTTCCTAAAGTAGAAGTAACTTTATTTCTGAATTTGTATACAGTGCAGACATGTTAATGGTTAGCTATACTGTAACTGTAACAAAAATTTAAATAATTCACTTTTCATTCAAAAAAAGTCAATTATTTCATAAACAAGAAGAAATCCAATGGAGACAAAATTAAGAGGACATTTACACTTAAGGTAATAAAGGCTATTAATCTACAAAACTAATACTTTGTTTGTCCTCCTTTAGCCCTTATTACTTGTACTAACCTCCTCCTAATGCTTTTGACCAACATTTTTAATTGTTTGAAAGAAAAACTTTGCCATATTTCGTTGAGCTTGCGTAGAAACACTTCTTTGTCCTTTCTCAGTCTTTTTTCGATTTTTTACTCAATTACACCATTAAACCCAGCGTTACCGTTCTACTACATATGTAGTAGTTTTACTACCTTTTTAAAAAAAATTGATAATCTACTACACTACTACCTCAAGTTATCATTCTACTACCTTTTTTTTTAATAATTCTAATATTTTTTATTTATGGCTAAATCGATCGCAGCCGCACTCGTTACTCGCTGTCAGAAACATGTTTCTACTCCATTCTGTTACTTTGGTTAATTTTGCATACGAAATTTATAAATCTTAAAATCCAGAAAAGGCAAATTCTCCTGAATACCCATCTACCGCCAATTTGGTTAAGTCGTTTTTGTATATAGAGTTAAAGCCTCTAATTATGATGTGGAACAAATTTGTACTGAAAGGAGGCTGCTTAAAACATTTAGTGATATACCTTCCAATTTGCCCGTCGAAGAATATTGGTATGAAATTTCTAAGATAGAAAATGCAGTAGGACATTCGAAAATCTTTGTAAATTTATTTCTGCCTTGTAGTGCTATAGTGCTGCAGCCGAATGTGCATTTTCGAAACTCAATAGGATTAAAAAAAAGAAAAACAAACCGTTTAGGTACAAACAGTAAGCTTTATTATGGCTGCAGATGAACTAAGAAATTAAAACGCACATACTTTACGCCGATTATGACAATACAATATAAATACGGCAATACAATGAATACTCTTAATGATAAAATATATGCGTAAATGTTGATAGTGTTAATGGGGTATTTTGAAATTGATTTGAAATCATAGAATATAAACTAAACACGGAATGGCTGTAAGCCAGATTAAGCGTACCACAATTTCTGATGTGTTTGAGTTCACTTGGTAGTAGTGGTAAGGCAGTGCAGGCCAAAATATGCAGAAATAATAAGAGGGACGTGTTAAAAGCGGAGCGAATAAAATTCTTGGCATAAAATCTATGCCCCCCGAATATTGACTTGGCACGCCACCATTCACTCAAGAAGCTACCCCAGACAGTTCGGTAATTTGTGTCTCACTTGTGCACATTATTGCTGTCCTTTTAAATAAGCTACCTTTAGTGTGGTCGCTCACGTACAGGGTTTTTACACGACACAGCCGTTCCATGTTAGTTTATATTTGTATGTTTGAAATCAAAAAAAATTTACTACCTCTTTTTTCAAAAAGGTAGTAGATTTTACTACTCTCAAAATTCATCTTGCGGTAACATTGATTAAACCCCATAGATTTTTTATGGGGTTAAAGTCAGAACTTTGAGGAGACCGATCCAGCAAGTTAATTCCATACTTTTGAAAAAGCTTTAACATTTTCCTTTTTGTGTGCTTGGATCTGCTGATTTGCGATATTGAATTTCGTAGTTGAAATATTGTAGGGAAATTGTGCAGTGCTGTATTCGAGCTCCGGACAAACTAACGGTTTATTGTCCGGAATTCGGATCAATCTGCTTGCGTACAGGTACTGATAGAATTTCTAGGTTAATTTGAGTGTAACGTTGTTGTACTGATGATAAAGGTTGCGATGCAAATTGGATTGGATGAATCATTGTTTGACGAACTAAAGAAGAAATAAATGAACTACTAAGGAACTAAATGTATACCAACAGTATCATACGTTATCATGAAGTTACTCCGTTTCTATACGTGATAAATATAAATGGTTATTTTTCTGGTATTAGGGGCATGATTATTTACAAAATGCGCTATAATATTTTTTTTGGGGAAATTTTAAGTGTGGCCTAGTGTTTTTAACTATTTCGTACTCCCAAGTATTAGTTGGGTTCCTTTTCGGCTAATATCTACTATTTCTTACTGGTGAGTACTCGCAACTACTCTTGCTTTAACATACGAGTAGATAACCCTTGTTGTTACGGAATTGAAAACCGCTAGAGGAAAGTTCCCATTTGGAGTCTATTGTGAATTATTTTTCACTTACTGAGAAGCCCATAGATGGCTTTGGATTGTTTTCAGGCTTCTTCGTATAAAATCGTGAATAACGATTTTGACGCTGTATTTTGTAAATATTTGAATGAACTGAACTCACGTACTTTTATATCCTACTTTACTTTACGAATTGTATAATATTTTATACGGATAAATGAATATAGCTTAATTGTTCGTTTTCCCTAAATATTTCCCATTCCTCTGACTCTGTCGTTTCACTTCTCGTGAGTGGCGACCATTATCACGCGGCCGTAAGATGCGTGCAACGACTGTGCGGACAGAGACTAGAAAACAACTAGTGCGACCTGCGCAGGCGACCGGGGTACACGCAACAGGTACACCGTACGGTGTCACTGAAAGAATTGATTTACGATTTTGCTCCGGTCGCCTGCGCAGGTTCAAAAAACTGTACAGATCTATTCCCACACACGCTCCGGTCTATCTGCGCAGGCTTACCTGCACAGGTAGACCTTTCCGGTGGACCGTAGCGTGTATGGGGGCCATTACAAACTCGGCAAACTGCCGCTTGCCTTGATTGTCAAAATATGTTTATTTGTTCTGACCATTTAAGGTCTTCAAAAAGTACAGAATGGAACAATAGAATATCAAAACATCTTCAAGCCCTACAAAAGGTTTTTTTAATTTAGAAATAATAATGACAAAAACTTTATTTTTAGTGTATGTCTAAGAGGGCTCTCACACTGAGGCAACAAGCAATAAGCAACTGGCAATAGGCAACATGCAATATTATCGGTAGCGCCTATTTTACATTGAATTAATTGCTGGTTGCGGCAACATTATTTCTGGCGATTCCCTGTGCATTTTGAAAAGCGACAGATATTGCTTATTGATTGTTGCCTCAGTGTGAGAGCCGCTTAATTCAAAAACTATACATACTTTAATAAGCTAGGGTGCTTATCCTTATATCACTTTCATTTTCATCATTATTACTATCATCGCTTTCACAGCTTCGAAGGTCTTTGTAATTCTTTCTTATATATTTGGGAACTATTAATTTTGTTCGCAGCTATGAAGCTAAAAAGTTTCTTAATTTTGCTTCCCAGTTTCATACTTGGTAATTATACTTTACACAAACAAATGAAATTGAAACTTATGTTCAGGTGTAATGAACTCCAAAATTGCAAAACCAACCGAAAAATTATCTGAATACCCCAAAAATCTGATTGAACAGGTTACCTTGTTGCATACTCAAATGTTATTTATTTCAATTTGTGTACTGACACCGATCTATATACAGTACATATAGGTATGTCAAAAGCAAATACCGGTAAGACAAATTAACTTTATATTTAAAATTTATTCCAGCCCCAAAATAAATTTCTAAATGGTGCCTATTTCCGAATAAACAAACCAAATGAATATTCATACTATGCAAAAATTGACCCAGGAAAAAGGAACAAATACTCATTTATGTAATTGTTTTCCCAAATAGCAATTTATTACCAGAGAAAAAGGAAAACTGGATAAAATCAGTTGTTATCTATAATTTAATTAAAGTTTATTTCTAGTTGATTCGTTACAGTATAAAAGAGCACATCCACCGGGCGCCCGTTTGCATTATTTCGTAAATTGTCCAATTAGTGGATTGTAATCGAACAAACTCCTGAATTTTGATGATATTTGTGGAGTAAGTGAATATGATAATGATAACCAAATTATTAACAACTGAGTTAGTCTCGAACAGGTCAGTTCTATAATGATGTCTCGAATACTAATAAAAACAAAATATGGAGGGGGTTTAATTTATTATACCGATTTTAATCAAACATTTTTGGAATTAGTGCAAATCAAATATGTAGGGTAACATGAATTAGAATGTACCTGAATAAAAGAATTTATGGGTACGTATTTGAAATGGTTTTTGGCAACATACCGTGCACCCGCATACTTGTCTTATTGGTCTTTAAGTTTTTGTAACTTAAACTTTTTCAATTTAACACTGAGCGCTTTTTGCTATATTTATTCTGGGACTGACGTCTTCTTTGCCCCGCAATTTTCGCTAATAATGCTACTAATGAGGTAACAGAATTTATCTACCAATTCCACGTCACTGTTATTCAGCACTGTGCGTTCAAAGGTGTTTGCATCTATCCCAATTTATTTAGTTTTTCTCGGATTTAGCATTAAACCGCCGAATTACTTTCTGTTCCTAAATTGTTTAACATATTTTATTATATTATAGGTCTGTTCCAATAGAAAACCTGTCCTGTCGTAGCCTGCGAAAAGTTACTTGATTGGTGGGGGGAAATTTAGTCAAAATCCCGAAAAGTGAAGGAACGCTTTCTGGGATGTTTCGTGCAAATCAAGAAGAACATAACCTAAAAATCACTTGTGTCTTCAAAATAATGACATAAAACTATTGAAATTAATAAATTATTTATGGAATTATTCAAAATCTTGTAGTAAGGCACCAAATGAAGAAATTATTTTCAGCACATCGTAATCATTTTGGTTTGACATGACAAGTAACAGCTGTTTTGACATGTTGAAAACGTCGTAAGATTTCACTCCACCTAAAAATCTCCTGCGGTTTCTTGGTCGAGGGGAAGTAAAAATTTCCCCGCTTTTCCGAGCATGAGATTCTATTGGAACAGAAATTGGGCGATTTCTTGGTCCCGCGGGATCCCGCATTCTCTATTGGAACAGACCTTATTTTTAACTATCAAGCAGATTTCATCTGTGTATTCGAATTCCTTAAGGCGGTTTGGCAATCCCCATTGTATGCCTCCTGTTCTATTATCTAGGGCGCTGACAAGAATGTCGTTTATTACTACAAGAAAGAGGAATGGCGAAGGTAGATATCATTGTTTTACTCCTGAGCTCACCTCAAAGTGTTATATGTATGAAAGAAAGGTAAAGGGGGATCGTAATTCAATAGACTGCTCCACTCCGCTGTTAATGTGATCTATGCAGGTGTTCCAACCCTCACATAATCATCTTCATAATTTCTCGGCACAAGAAAAATTTGCTGCACCAACAAAATCACCATCAGCTAAATCACTGAACTCCACACCTGCGTTCAGCCAGCCGAATTATCTCACACCCACGCCACCACTCACAGATAATCATAGATCCATGTGACCAAAAATGTAATTATGCTGATGCAGAATACTTTTCAAGGCCAATTCTGTTTCTTTTGCAGTTGAAATGTCAAATATTTTAGATTATGAATTTATCTAGAAGAATAATTTTATGTACCACTATCATTGTAATTGTACCTACATGTCCCTATTAGTTTTTTTCCTCCCTATAAATAGGGGATTCTTTAATAAATAAGGTCAGCAAAACCGTGGTTGGAACACATTTGGGACCGTGACAGGACTTATTGAATGTTTCAATAGTCCTACAACTACTTTAAAAGTATAATCATGTCTAACTTCAAAGAATTGGTGGAGGCGCAAAAGGCCACTAGCGATTTGCTGCAACTTCAGGAAGGATGGTCCGAGACGATGGATAGAGCCCTACCTAAGGAAGTAGTGACGAGCAAGACTGGTCTTGCAGTGGTCTTGCATTTTTGTCTGTTTTTGCACATTTAGCAAGACCAAACCAAAACCAAGACAAGACAGGACAAGACAAGACTGCAAGTTCAAGATAACAAGACTTTTTGCCATCACCAAGTGCCAAAAGTCTTGCAGTGATGAGCAATAAGTCTGCAAAAAATCTTGCAGTCTTGTTCTTGCAAAATTTCTTGCAGGCTTAGCACATTTAGCGAGAGCAAGACATTTCAAGACTTTTTGATCATCACAGCAAGACTTTTGGCACTTAGTGATGAGCTAAAAGTCTTGCTATCTTGATCTTGCAGTCTTGTCTTGTCCTGTTTTTTCTTGGTTTGCTTTGGTCTTGCTAAATGTGCAAGACCAGGCAAGACTACAAGACTAGTTTTGCTCATCATTGTAAGGAGCAGAGTGGATCGTCTCGAGTACGAGTGGAGCGAATTCGACAGCGAGACATCCAGATGCAGACCCAAAAGGCGGAAAACCTCGAGCATACCTACTTTAAGCAAGGTTTCTACCAGCAAGTAGAGACTGAGTACACAAGCTACAGGCACTGGCGGACAAGGAAACCAATTCCACAAGGAAGAACCCATTTCAAAGCCACAACCGGCTCTTGAAACTCAACATTAAGCAAAAAGCAACCATGATCGCTTTAGAGAAAATGCTAACCAGCATTGATGGCAAGATTCAGACCACGCAGTCAACAGGGTACTAGAATCAAACGCTTGCCGACATTACAGAGTACTGGCCCAAGAATTCATCTTTACAAGCAGAGATTATGTCGGAAGCAGACATATGTACATATTGGATTCCGAAAAGGGATACTACTAAGAGATGCAGAGGCATTGCCAAGAAGTACTCATTGCGGTTCAGTTTCAACAAATCATACACATAGCGAGCCCCACATCAATAGCATAGCAAACAACATTGCCAAAGATAACGCTGCCTACATTTGACCGCAGCTATCTTAAATGGACAGAGTTTCGCGATCTCTATATGCCGCTGATACATCAGAAACCAATAAGGGCATCAGAGAAGATGTTCTATTTAAAGGCTCACCTAACAGAAGAAACAGGCCGGCTGATCCAACATGTACAAGCTACAGAGAAAAACTATGCATCATTCTGGAAAATATTGGAAGGGCGGTACAACAACCAGCGCCTTCTATTAGGAGGTCTCATCCAAAAATTGTTGTCACAGCCAGTATTAACGGTGGAATCTAGCGCAGGTGGCAGGTGTTAAGCGTTTGTACGACACTACCAAGAAATGCCTCCACGATATCAACAACCTCGATGTTCTTACACAAGAATGGGATCCACTGCTGTTGCACTACTGTCCATGTTAGACAAGGAAAGCCATCGCTTATATGAGCAGTCCCTCAGTGCTCCAAAGTAATTTCAGACATTACATGATTTCACAGCTTTTCTGGAGAACGGGTTGCAAACACTTGAAGCTCTAGGAGGGTTTAAGGAGAGCAAAAAATTCTCTACTGGGAAAACAGCGCTCGTGGCAACAATACCTCATTTCATTTTTCATTCAGTGCCGTGATTTGCAGCTACTACATATGGATCCTGTAAGGGAAACACAATCAAAGGAAAACGTACGAGTTTCAATCCCACTACCTCTAGAACCAAAACATCAGCCCATCCGCAAGCAGCACCTTCCAATTGCAAAACCCAAAATTCCGACGCCGAGCCTTCCAAACTCTAAACCCTAGCCGGGCGCTTTACAACCAACAACAAGCCAATCGGGCAACACGAGCCGGAATTCCTCCTCCAGAACGCATATCCTGTTAACAACAGCGATATTGCACTTAACGAGCTCCACTGACATGCTGTTACCTTGCTGGATTCAGGCTCGCAAATTCACTTTATCAGCGAACGCTTTAGGTCTGACGAGAAAAAGGAATGACATCCAATTTAGGGGAATTGGTGGTTTTGAAACAACAGCTAAGCATGAAGTATACCTATGCATCCAAGAGAGAACAGGTAATTTCAGAACGAAGATTACAGCCATTGTGTTACCAAAAGTTAGTAAATATCACCCAACCCCAATCTCAAACGTGTGCAACATAGCCACACAACCCTCCATCACTACTTCAGATCGTCAGCTGAGACAGTTCTAGGAGATGGAACAGTACGATGGTCCCTCTAATCGCATGATCAAGGAAGAACATGATTGCGAAGAACATTTCCAAGATACCTTCCAATGCGCTTCAGATGGCCGGTTCATTGTCAGACTACCATTTCGGCAGCCATGTATCTACTGATGTCGGAGATTCTCAACTTATGGCCAGGACACGTTTCCTGGCTCTGGAATAAAAGCTGCGGAAGAATCCTGACTTGAAGAAGCAGTACAGCGATTTTATTTACGAATATAAGACACCAGGGCACATGCAATAAATCGCGCAAGAGGAAGTTACACCCACACTATGTCTTACCACATCATGCGATCGTGAAGCCTGACAGCTCAACAACTAAGCTGAGAGTGGTTTTTGCTGCCTCATCTAAGATGACGTCAGAAAATTCATTAAACAATCTATTGATCGTCGGACTAACGTTGCAGTCGGACTTATTCAAAATACTTTTACGATTTCGAATGCACAGATACGTGTTCACCGCCGACATCAACAAAATCTACAGGCAAATCGAGGTGGACCCTAAGCACAGGCAATTTCAGCTGATCATCTGGCGGGACCAAAAGAGGATTTGTTGCAGTTCTATCGTCTAAACACCATCACCTATGGGACAGCCTCAGCCCCTCGAGGGGCGATTCGATATTTTATTTATAATAATTGTAAGGGTCAATTTTTAGCAACTTCAGAATTATACACCAGTTCGAGGTTTTTTCACGTATTTTACTCGACTATAGCGCTAGATAATGCGCGCCGCAGCATCGAGCTCTGAGTTTAATTGGTTTTACAATGCTCAGCAACGGCCGATCAGGTTCCTGGAATTTTTTATTGAAAATATAAGTATTCAACAATAACCCGCGCAAATTACAGCGATTATCTTAAAAGATGGCGCCACACGATTTTTTTCAAAATAAAATATATCTTGGTTCGAAGAGCAAATTTTTGTTTTGTAAATTTGTAGAAAAATTGCATTCCAATGTAATTCTAAATCACAAAGATATTCTACGTTTTTTGGTGTATAAAAAAATATCGATTTTTGACTGATTTTGCGCATATTAGGGATCGTTTTGTGCCAAGCGCATTAATTGCGCAACTGTAAAAAAAATTTTGGTACCGGTGGGGTATAAAAATATGATGGCCTGTATGAGCTAGTGGACATTGAAAAAAACGCTTCGAAAAAATCGATTCTTGCAAAAAACTTGCAATATTTTGCAAATCTGTAAAAACGCTCTTATTCGACTTATCTTGGACTACGCTTTCACAATGGTTCGTTAAAAAATATCTTCTTTTCACGAAGCTACAGGTATCTCAAAAAATTGCGATTTGTAGCGGGTTCTTTTGCAATTACTAATTGATTTTGCAATTCTTTGAGAACGGACAAGGCGAGCTCGATCCGTATTAAGGAGTTACACAACTTTGCCATTTAACTTTGTTTTGTACAACGCCAAGTTTCTTTTTTAAACGTAAAAAACTATTTTTCGCCAACTTTGGCCGCCTTTTTGAAAAGAACGCAGGCGCATCATTTGTTTAAAAATAGTTCATTAAATTCTACGGAAATATTCCAATTTTTTTACATACCTTTGTAGCCTGTAGTTTTTGTAGGTAAAAACCCTCTCTCGATGGAACGGTTTTTTCTTACTGTTAACAAAAGATGTCTTGAGTTAAGAGAAATTATTAGGAAGACTTCCTACCTTTATCTCGTAACGATATTTTGACATTTTTTTTATTTCTCGTTTTTTGCGCTTTATGGACTGCGACAACTGGTTAGCCCCGTTTTTTTAAATCAGTACTTTGAAGCGTGCATCACCCTTGTTTTTTCTCAGAAAATGATTTTATTGGTTAAATTTACTCTTCTGAGGAATAAATTGAAAAATGGGTAAATGAGAAAAACTAGTGAATGAAGTTGGGCAATAAAAATCAGTGAATGAAGTTGGGCAAATAAAAGCTTGTAAGAATAGTAATTGGCCTATCAAGAGAATTGCAAGGGAAGAGGGGGAAGGGGGGATTTTTATTCGGAATTTTTCCAAGGATCCTCAAAATAAAGAAAGTTAAAAGTTAAATGTAAGAAAAACCCGTTCCAGCTTTTAACGGTAAAGGACTAAAAAATCAAAGGGGCTAATCACTTGTCGCGCAGTATATGTTGCCTCCATTTAGTTGCCGGTTATTGATAGCTTATGACTTTTGTTTGAGTTTTTAGTTATGTTTTGGTTTATATGATAATAATAATTGTCGTCGGCAGGTTACTCTTAAATATCCAAATTTATTGCAACCAAAATGTACTAATGTCCAATAAATCCAAGTCCTGAAGACCTCAACAAAAAACAAAAACTATTTGTAACTCACTATAGCGGGAATAAAGTAGCATTATGTAGGTTTGGATACGTCTGGAAGCCACAAAGTGCTCGCTTAACACATTTTTGATATTCGTTAGGTAAAAGAACGGCATTTAGTGTCACATTTAATTGTCTGAAAAATTCTAAAAGTAAACGATATTAGTGTTTTACATAAGACTAGTTGGTTCAGTGGCGTAGATAGGGGGGGGGGGGATCAAGGGGATCAATCCCCCCCCCATGAGCCTACAAAATTTATAATAGAATTGAATAAAACTCTTCGTATCTACGTATTTAAGTATACATGAAACTTCTTAAGCACCAGCACCTCTTTTGGCATTATGTAATGTGCAATTTTGTTTTTGCGCAATTATAGTTTAGTTTTTAGTTTTTGTGACGGCTGTGCATTTAACTGTTGTATAATTTCCGCGCTTCGAGCAGGCCGACCAATCAAGAGCCACGAAAAGGCTTACTATAATTGTTGACACATCTTGAGCACATCTAAAGTAAATACAATGAGCCAAGAATGGCACCTCGGTTCCTAAATACTCAAAATTTTAACGTTATAATAAATCAAGAAATTTAATAATTTTTGGTGAAATAACTAGTAGCTATGATCATATTTTATTCAATATTTAATATTTCGAATATTTTTTAATGTAGTAGAGTATCAAAATGTGAGCTTCCTAAAAAAATAGGACTAACTTTTGGCTTTGATTGTCAATTTAATTCCTTCTAAATAATTTGAAGTTTATAAAAATTGACGTGTCAGTAACAATATTAAAGTTCAAGAAAATATTCTACGGGCAAAATTATGATAAACTTTAAGTTATAAGTTCGGGGAAGCTTTGACTTCATAGGTTGTTCTAACTCGATACAATTTTATCGAGCACAATACACAGTACACTCAATGTCTCTGGCGAATCAACAATTCGAAGACGTTCCTTGGAGCTAATTTACTCTAGTTTATAATTGACGAATGTCTGTTCAAAAGGGCGTATTTCCGTTTTCAACTTTTTTTTATTTTAAAATTATTTTGAAAATATGGCATAAAAGTCCATCGAATGAGCCTAAAAACTTAATCAAATGGAGCGTACTTTCCATATAAAAAATTCCAAAAAATTAGGAATCCAATCAAAAAGTAAAGCACGGTAATCCGCCATTTTTTTGGTGGCCATATTGGATATATTGAGTATACTATATTATGATCGGATAACCGGAACCCCCTCAGCAAAAGAAGGTTTACTTCAAAATACGATCTGAATTTTCGTTTTATATAATTGTGACTGTAAGCGAAAGGAAGACCCAATTATAACACTGCTTAACAGTGTGACTGTTACATGGAATATTTTACATCACTCTAAACTAATTTTTGACGCTGATTTCAAATATATTATCAGTTTTTTTATATCAGCTTTAGTTAATGAATTACAAGGAAGTGTGTTTTTTTAGAAAAAATACTCTCACCGTACTAAAATATTTTATTTAAAAAAAAACTATAAACTCCTATCCTATCTAAAAATGTAAAAGTGAAGGTTCTACCCTACCACCTTCCAGAGTAATTAGTCATCAAATTCAAAATTTTTTGTTTTTTAATAAAACTATCAACTTCAACTACCTTTTCCCCCAAAAATACGTAGTAAGTCAATATTTTTTTTCCAAAATTGGAAAGCACGGACAATTTCCTATAAATAATATCCAACAATTTTTGTGTTGCGGCCTTTATTTTTGAAGATATGTATTAGCAAATTTTGATCTTAAAGTTGGCTTTATTTGGTAGTTTGGTACTTTGGTATTAGAGCCCTAACACAATAGAACATTTAATTTTAGCTCAGAGTTATACTAAGAGTGGATAGGTGGACATAAAAATCTTGCTAAAAGGATTTTTGCTTTTGACAGAACCCCAAAAAACTTCACTGCAAGTATTTCCAAAAATTCTATTCAAAAAGGCTTATTTCTTGAAGTGTCTAATCAAAAGGTCGTATTTCTCACAATCCCGATCAAAAAGGCCTATTTCTAAATAAATTAAAAAAAATATAGTTTTAATGTGTATTTTTTTAAATAAAAAATCCATTATTGTAGTCTTAACCTTCACATGAATGTGCATTTAAATATATTTTAGCATTTTATTTATAGAAACCGGATTTTTTTTCGATTTCTGTAAAGTTTGTTTATGATGGAAATACGCCCTTTTGAACAGAGACTCCTCAATTCTCAAATTTATTCCAGTTTATAATTGCAAAGGTGTGTTAAAATTGTTTTGTTTATTATCTCGGAATGAAGAAATTTTTACTGCTAATAGAACCATTCGGCAAGTCTTGAGACGGTAAAAACCATAGAAATGCAGAATCATCTGCAGAAACACCCCGTTCGGATGCATTAAATTCTGAAAATCCTATCAATCAAAATATACTAAGTCATATCCCCTCCCATCGCAAAAAGCTACCTACGCCACTGAGTTGGTTTATCATTATTTTAACGTAAACAAATTAAAATGTAATTTGTTGAAAACAAAACATATGTTACAGAAATTAAATGAGTAAAAAAAATGTTTATTATTGAAGGAACTTTAATAAAACTCGAAAGCAAAAGCATTGTAATTATCATAATAAATGGTAAACGCACTCAAAACACTGGAGAAAATGGCTGCTATTATAATTTCAAATTAACCAATTTAATCTTATAAAAATACTTCTCGATAACAAATGACTTCAGTAGCGTTTACGTTTCACTACTACAAGGTTTGTAACCACACAGGAGAGAATTCAGTTTAAATAGAAAAAAATGTTTTCAAATATTTTCGAGACTGTTCCAGCTGAAATAAGGAAGACGCCTCTAAATCAAGTGTTCAAATATATGAATGCATACGGATGTGTTGTGTACTCAGATCAACGATATAAATTTTTGCATTATCTGCGTGGAATTGTGTTGACCATAATATTGGTCACTCTTAATTGTATGCAGGTAAAGTCAATTGTGGTTATATAATTATTTCAATTGAGTTTTTATTTAAATGAAAAGTTGTAAGGGTAAAAAAGATAACAGAAGATTTTAAAGATAAATTAAAATAAAACGACAATGTTTACTAAGAAAAAATTATTTTTTATCATTACATCTTTCAATTAAAGTAAACACGTTTTTGCAACTTATTTGTATTAATTATCGTTTACTTTTATTTTCTACAATTAAAATAAAGCAATTAACGAGTCCACATGAGATCTGCAGAGTTTCTGTCACTTGCTTAATTCGCTTAACGATGTGTAAGTTTCGTTACGCTTGTATCTTCTCAAGGTAGGTAGGAGCGGCAGCCCCATTCAAGCGGTGGGTTGGTACACAATTGTCGCTTAGGTGCGCTGATTTTTAGCCGCACTGGTGAACAACTTTTGCGTGAAAGGAGGCAGTAAACTATGACAGATTGTAATCCATACCGAGATATTTAGATACCGGGTCAAATCTCCTAGTTAGCGCTTCGAAACATCCCCCAAGTCATTTAAGAAGAAGCTCCAAACACACGCTGTCTGATATTAACCTGAGCCGTTTTTCCGCAGAGTAAGTATTAGACTTTCTCACTGGCCGGTTCCTCTCCGTAACTACGGCAGTGGGTGTTATACAGAATTCTCAATTTCAAATTGGTAGTAATGCTAAATTGGCCGGTATTTATCGATACGATATCAGAGAAATTATGTTGAGCGATTAAGTCGAGGCTGTACACATGACGTCCGTTCTTCCGATGTAAGCCATTCTTTGGATTTGATCCAGTCTGGGTTTGTTATATGCGGCTCCATAAGTCACCGTGGGTTTATCATTGCCGTGTATAACCAGCACACGATGTGCGGCTTCAAACCCCACCTCTTGCCCCACAGTCTGCTTACAGACATAGAACGCTATAATGGCTTTCCTTGCGCTTTCTTCGATATTTAATCTCCAATTTAGCTTTGTGTTTAGAATAAGACCCAAGTACTGAGCTGACTGGGATAGGCTTATTACTCGAACTTCTCCTGAAAGAGAACCTTTTCCTTTTGTAGCTTTAATCACTTCTTTTCATTGTAATGGTATGGCTTCCGAAATCCATATTTCCCCAAAAAGAGGATAAAGCATGCCGCTGTGGTATTTTTTTCTTGGTAAGGTACCTACTGGGTCGAAAGGTATCACGACCACTACATTGGCCTATTGTACTACACCTCTATACCTCATATTTTTAGGCCAGATCGCTTGAACAGGTTCAGCAGTCTACCTAGTGGCTTGTCGCTTAAGCCGGCTACTCACACGCCTATCGCAGGGGCAATTTCCGGCGGAAGGGAGTCGGGCCAATTTCGGAGGGGCAATATCCTACTAGGAAATTGCCCCTCCGAAATTGGCCCGACTGCCGTGCGCCCAAAATTTCCCCTGCGGCAGGCGTGTGAGTAGCCGGCTTTAGAGTTCGAGCGGGGGTCTTCGAATAGCGATATCCTGCTCCTCGCTTTCTCGGGGCACTCACAGAGCACATTGAGGTGGTGTCTTACGCCCTTCCTCTCATCCATAAGAGGAAATGTAGGGTGCAATGTCCGGTAATCAAGACACAAAGGGCCCTGGTATCATTTCTAATTCGCCCCAGAAATTTCTTTGGCGACCGCCTGTCTAAGGCTTCCATGAATACAAGAGACACCCCGCAAGGTGCTCACCAGAGCCGGAACAGTCTAGCCGTCTAGCTATCTAGCCGCTATTTCTCCTTGCATTTCTTTTCTATGGGCTTCGTAGTGCTTAAGCTTGTGGTGGATGGCCTTTATCACTACTTCCATCATTTTCCACCCATCCTCCGTCCTTATCATATGGTCCAGTATGTTCCCAGGTTGTAGCTGCACCTCAGCGACTGCTTCCAGCACAGTCCTATACTTCGCAAACCTCGGGCGTTTAAAAAGGACATGATCGGCGTTCTCTTTATACTCTGGGCATTCGGGGCAGAACGGTGAATCATTTAACCTGAAGCGGTGAAGATATGCCCTATAACGTCCATGCCCACTCAGGAACTGCGTGAGGTAGTAACTCACTTCGCCGTGTTCCCTTTTAACCCACTTCTCCACTTTGGTTACTATTCTGGTCCTTAGTAGAGTGGTCCCACCTTCTCTACAATGCTGCGATGCAATGGCTGCTCACCAGAGTCCGCCGCACTTCCTTGGACTCCCTCTTAAGGCGGCTACACACGTACTGCATGCTTGACAAGCACGCATGTTCAATATTTTTGTGCAAGCATGCTTGGGCGTGTGTATGAGATTTTTTGCGCAAGCATGATGGTTGGATACCAGCTGGAAGATTGGTCGAATTTTCATCTGCATGCTTGAACAAATCTCGCTTGAAAACAAAAGTGTGAGTGCAAGTCGTCGTCACTTTCCGAACACGACATTATTTAAGGATAAACTGCGGCTATTCAAGCATGATTGCGTCGTGTGGAGGCTACAGAGAAGTTGTGCAAGCATGCGGAAAAATATTGAATATGCGTGCTTGTCAAGCATGCAGTTACGTGTGTATCCGCCTTTAGCATATTCCGTGTGGTACAACCCTGCTCCCAATGCAAGAATTTCAGTGCGGATCATTCCTGTTATCACACATGCTGCTTCGTCGGAAGTAGATAGTACGGTATGCGCAGCATGCTCGAAGGGCACTTAACCGGTACGCAGAGTTTATTTTCCTCCCAAATTGTGACAAACACAGTAAAATATCCTCGTAATAAAATAATCGCAAAGTATTAAGTCTGGGAAAAGTTCGTAGAGTTTTCCCGATAGACGGCGTCAATTGCAAATAAGTTTGGGAAACGTTTTGTGACCATTTATGAAAAAGGTGCTCAATGGGATTCCGATGACACGATGCGGTTGTTGTGTATTTTGTTGGTGATGATACATACACATATATTTAATGGTTTATATAATCTCCTCACTTAATGTATGTTTTCAATTGTTTAATGAAATGAAACACGACTTAAGGCCCATGGAGACGCTAAAACATGGTACGAGCAAAACCCGCAGACGGTAAAACCGAGCTGAGACCAATTTACTCGATCTTGAACATCTGTCTTTTGACAATTCAAATGATGTGTTCGAGTAAATGTTGACAAACCAGTCCGCAAACACTTAAACATGGTATTATCTACCAAAGCAGAGCTACGCCCACAAACATCAAGAAAAATCAAACTGGTTTTAATTTTACTAGCACCGTTGGTGAGACCAAAAGTTTGTTACGCGTACCGGCCAGCAGCCAACCAACATTAGCTCGAACATTGTACTAGTACCATGTTTACTCGTACCATGTTTTAGCGTCTCCATGGGCCTTTACGGTTTGTTGATCCGCTTTTTATTTTTTATCCTAGTTAAATGCACTAAATTTACACCACTTAACTTTGGGCGGTGCCTCTTGGGCTGCGCGCCTTTAATTTCTATAAATGCAACTGTACATAAAACAAATTCATCCAATTCCCGTTTTGGGTTTAATTCACAAACTTATAATCAAACAAAACTTTTGGCGGTGGCACTTAGGCTGCGCGCCTTTATTTTTTTATCTAATTAACTGTACATGAAACCATTTCAAACAATGTCCGTTCTTGGGCTTAATTCACAAACTTATAGTCAAAGGAAACTTTTGGCGGTGCCACTTAGGCTACGCGCCTTTATTTTTTAATCTATCACTGCACAAGAAGTGTACCCGGAGAGACCTAACAGCCCGTTTTGGGACGTGGTTAAAACAAACTTAGAGTTTCGGTAAAGTCCGCCAGTCGCGGATAAAGGTACGATTCACACTTTTTGTAATAATGGCCAGAACCACCCGCCGGTGGTGACGATTTCAGTAACACTCGCTTTAATCGACCGCCGGTGGTCACGGTTAAAACAACATTCTTTTCTTGAATAAATTACCGGCCGCGTTAAAAAACCACCCGCCGGTGGTGACAGTTAGAACAACACTCGAAAACATTAAAGATTTTCACCGGCACCAGCCGGCCGTTTTTTAACGTGGAAAAACACTTTTCTCGCGTCGCAAGGAACAAATTGTCGATCTCAACAAAAAGTTTTTTCCGCCGCCAAAATGTGCAGCAAGGAGAAGACAAGATTTGAGCATAAAACCCAGGCGAAACCTGACACCCGAATCTGATAAGATTCGAATGTGGATCGCTGGTCGTTTTGCCCGTTAATTTCTGTGTTGATCCACGGTGCTTATCACCGTGGATTTCCAAGAAAATATTGCAACGGCCAATTCGTTGTTCCCGCGTAGGGAAAAATGTGCCGAGTTGCAATTTGGATTTCCCGTGGGATAATTTGTTAAAACTTTTAGAAATGGGAGATCTTTTTTAAATTTTGAAATATTTGTAATTTAATCGAACTGAAATGGAATATTTATTTTTGTTCGATTGTACATATTTGGGAATTTAGATTTTTTGGAAATTTGAGGAATTTAATGATTATTAAATTTTAGAAGGCATTTTTGTTTTAGGCGGGTTTTTGTTTATAACAACTCCTTGGGGGCTCAATAAGAGCAATGCTACGAAGCAAAGCAAAGGGAGCATTGCTCTTTTTTTTTGTTTTTAAATTTAAGGAGAAATTCTTAATTGGGTTGTTTCTACTTTAGGTTATACATACGTCTTTTAAGGCCCGTCCTCACTACGCGGACTTAGATCCCACGCGCTTTTGGCCGTACGACCAGGCAAAAGCGCGCGTGATCTTTTAATTTTCTGAGTCATGAGTGAGAAAAAATCAACTCTCATTTGAAACGGCGTACGCGCTTTTGAAAAGCTCATAGTGTGTGGACGCACAATGTACCTTTTTAAGCACAGCCTTTTGTCCGCGTTGTTTTGCCGCACGGCCTTTACCATGGACAAAGTCGTAAAAAAGTCGTAAAAAAGTCATAAAACTCTATATGAAAAAAAAGGCAAAAGCGCGTACGACCCAAGACCGCGTAGTGTGGTCCCACCATTAAGGCCCGTCCTCACTACACGGACTTAGAATCCACGCGCTTTTGGTCGTACGGCCAGCCAAAAGCGCGCGTGATCTTTTAATTTTCTGAGTCATGAGTGAGAAAAAATCAATTCTCATTTGAAACGGCGTACGCGCTTTTGAAAAGCTCATAGTGTGTGGACGCACAATTTACCTTTTTAAGCACAGCCTTTTGTCCGCGTTGTTTTGCCGCACGGCCTTTACTGGTGTGGCCACACTACGCGGTCTTGGGTCGTACGCGCTTTTGCCTTTTTTTTCATATAGAGTTTTATGACTTTTTTACGACTTTTTTACGACTTTGTCCATGGTAAAGGCCGTGCGGCCAAACAACGCGGACAAAAGGCTGTGGTTAAAAAGGTACATTGTGCGTCCACACACTATGAGCTTTTCAAAAGCGCGTACGCCGTTTCAAATGAGAATTGATTTTTTCTCACTCATGACTCAGAAAATTAAAAGATCACGCGCGCTTTTGGCTGGCCGTACGACCAAAAGCGCGTGGATTCTAAGTCCGCGTAGTGAGGACGGGCCTTACCATGGACAAAGTCGTAAAAAAGTCGTAAAAAAGTCATAAAACTCTATATGAAAAAAAAAGGCAAAAGCGCTTACGACCCAAGACCGCGTAGTGTGGTCACACCATAAGGGCGTGTTTTCTCGGCATTTGGTTGTTTTTTAGGAATTGCGCTTGTAAATAGGGGCTTTGAGTTTGCGCCTGAGTTAACTGGTTAGGGGCGAGTCGGGTTGCGTTTTCTGGCGGATTTGGGGCGGCCCGTAAAGAGCTTTTACTTGTAATAATTTTTTTTTTGGATTTTGGAATTTACTTTTTTGGAATAATCTTTTTTTACATCTACCTAGAATTTGCCCTTTCTTTAGTTTTTGGGCATACAATTTTATTTACTTTCTTACGTTTCTTATTTCTGATTTCCTTAAATTAGGGCATATTTTTTTTGAATTTTTATTAACATACTTTTAAAATCTTACTCTTTCCAAAAAAGAATGTTTGTCTATTTAAGATTATTATTTGGTTACATTTGCTTACTTTTTGTTTTTCTTATTTAACTTGTTGCAATTTTTCAATTGTAAAGTAATATAAGTTTTTTTTGTGTCGTGTCGGTGCTTTTCTTTTGGATTTTGGCAACTCTAAGGGCCATAAGGGCTTGTCTTCCTACTTATTACGGTTACTTAACTAAGGGCCGTAAGGGCTCATTTTCTTATTTATTATTCTTTCTTTTGTTTCAGGTTTTTTGAGGTCACCTGTAAGGGGCATAAGGGCAAGCCTTTTCCTTTTTTGGGCCATATCGGCAAACTTTTTTCTTTCTTTTGTTTCAAATTTTTGGGCCTTAGGGGCAAACTTTTTCTTTCCTTTGTTTCAGGTTTTTGGGCCATAGGGGAAAACCTTTTTTTCTTTCTTTTCAATTATGTTAACCTCTTGGGTTCTTATTATTAGACATACTTTTAACCTCCTACTTCTACTATTTCTTAAGAAACATTTTTTGTATCTATTTTCTAACTTTGTCGTAACTTCCAATAATCTTTCTTATTTACTTACTAAAAAAAATTTCTTTTTCTATTTAAAACTGACTCTTTTCTCTACTGTTACTTTCTTAATTTTAAAAGTGGTATTATGGCGGAAGGCCCACTAACTGAATATCCTAGGTAGCGTCAGGGAGCGAGTTCAGGAGCCCAGTTTTGAATAGTGCGTACACCATGAGATGGCTAGGTCGCTTAGCGAAGTTAGGTGAGGGGCCAGGTTTACTGACTAGTTGGCTTGTCATTTACTCGAAAAAGGGTTTCAGGCGGTTATTATGTACTACGGTCTGCTTGTTGCCTATTTTGACTTTAGTGTTCACGGGGCTGGTTATCGCTACCACAGGGTAGGGGCCTCTCCAGATGGGGGAGAGTTTTCCTTTTCGGTTTTCGCTTTTAATAAGTACCTGGTCACCAATATGGAATGAGTGGGGTCTCGTGGTTTGGTCGTAATGGGCTTTAGATTTCTGCTTGCTTGCTAAAAGATTTTGTCGGGCTATGGAGTAGGTTTTTTGTAATTTATATTTCAGAATGTGGTAGTAGCTTTCGTGGTTGTATAAAGGTTCTGGGTCTTTTTTAAGATTCGAAGGGATATCTGGAGAGAAACCATAGAGGCAGTCCATGGGGGTTAGTTTGGTGCTGTCGTGGACACTATTATTATAGACGAACGCGGCAGTACGTAAGTATTGATCCCAGGATTTGGGGTTCTGGTCAGTGATACTGCGCAGATACTCCACTAGGGGCCGGTGAGCCCTTTCTAGAGCACCGTTCGATTGTGGGTGGTAGGCTGATGTTTGTAGTTTCTTGATTTTTAATAGTTTACACAGGCCGTTGAATAGGCCGCTGAGAAAATTGGTGCCCTCGTCGGTCACTATGCTTTTGGGTATCCCGTAGCGGGTAATGATTTGATCAAAAACTATCTGTGCTACGGTTTCTGCCTCAGCATTCGGGATGGCATAGCAATCTAGGAACTTACTTAAGTTATCTTGAAATGTTAAGATATATAGGTTCCCTGAGTGGGTAGTTTCCAAGGGTCCCACTATGTCTAGGTAGACCTTGTCGAATGGTCTTTCGGCCACTTCTGTAATTACCATCGGCATTTTAAGGGCCGGCGTGGACTTATTTGTCTGACATTTCCTGCATCTTCGAATATATTTCCCTATGTCCCTAAGCATGTGGCGCCACCAGTACTTTCTACGGATTCGTTTGTAGGTTTTGACCACGCCTTGATGACCTCCGAAAGCGGAGTCATGATAGTCTTTCAAGATGGTGGCTATCTCTTCGGGGTCCGTGATTACCGTAATTTTGGGTCTTTGATTGATTTCAGTCTGCTGAGGGGGGTTTGCTTCGACTAATGCGTCTGAGGCGCAGTTCGTGATTGGGGGTTCGTATGGAGAGGGTGTTTGGTTATCTGACTGTTTTATAACATTGCTTTCAGGAGCACTGCCTATATCTGTTACCTTAGTTTGGGCCTCTTTTTCGGGCGAATTGATCGGTATTTTCTCTCGTGCTTGGGCACGGGTGACTGCGTTGCATCTTGGGTTGTGGCCTCCGGGGGTTCCATGGGGGCGTGCACTATTGCCTTGACAGTGAAAGTTTGCTGAGCCTTAATATCTTGCGGAATACGACTGAGGGCGTTGGCATTAGTACTGTACTTGCCGGGTTTGTATTCAATGTGATAGTCGTATTCAGAAAGTTTGTGGTGGAAACGCACCAATCGGGTTGTAGGGTCTTTAACGTTGAAAACTCCTTTCAACGGCTTGTGATCGGTATACACCGTGAATGTGCGACCTTGTAGGAAGCACCTGAAATTTTTTACGGCCCAGACTATTGCCAACAGCTCTTTTTCGATGGTGGAATAGTTTCGCTCAGCCTTGTTCAGGGTTCGGCTGGCATAGGCAATGGGTTGGTCCTCCCCCACTTCCCCTTGTGAGAGTACAGCCCCAAGGGCTTCACTACTGGCATCTGTAGTCAGATTGAATGGTTTAGTGAAGTCGGGGTAGATGAGTAGGGGGGTTGGACAAGAGCTGCCTTGATTTGGTCGAAGGATTCTTGGCATCTGGGAGTCCAGGAGAATTTTACGTCCTTACGGAGAAGATTGGTTAGCGGCCGGACGATTTTTGAGAAGTCGGGAATAAATTTCCGGTAGTAATTCGCGAGTCCGATGAAAGATTGGACCTGGCGTATAGTGCTGTAACGGTCGGTTAATTATTGAAAAATTCTCCTTGTCAATTATTCCCCCCTCTCGCGGAAATTTCAGAAATTATTAGTCAAGTCACTTCTGGAACTTCTTAATTCCAAATTTTTCGAATCAACTAGGCGAATAAAAACAAAATTTTTCTTGGAAGAAAAAAAATTCGATACCTTGGGGAGTCCCTTTTTGAAGTTGGCCGAGAAAGGTCGAGTCTGGTTTTTAGTCGCGACGGTAGATAGTCAGTGGGTTGTAACCTACACCGAGCCTAACAAAGGAATACGACGAATATTAACAAAAAAAGTCGGGCCGTTGTCGCTTTTTTTTAAAGTGTTTGTTAATTCAGGATAATTTAAATAATATCTTTTTGATAAGTAGTACCAGAAAAGTCGGATGCAGACTGACACGCAGAAAACAAACCAGAAGACTTCGAGTTATACACTGGAATGAAGAAGAAGAATTCCATCGAATTAGAGCTGTCAGAAAATCTTGTACATTCTACTTTGGGCTATCTTTAATATTCTCAGTTTTTGCTTAACCTAGACTTTCATTGTGTTTACGGTGTTCTGGATGCAATTTAAAAGATATTGGGGAACGGAGCAACACAAAAAATGCGACTGTAGACTTGTAGTGCAGTTCAAGAAGCGAAGAAGGCATTCCAAGTGAACAATATATTCGAGTTTTTTTAGAATTTGGGCGAGAAGTCTGCTATGAGTCTGGGGCTCTATGTTTTCTATGATGGGACCGCATTGTTTTAAAGGATAAATGTGGTAAGAGTGTATAATCCAAAATACCGAAGGCATTTGTTAGAGTGAGGAGAAAACTGTCAAAAAGAAACTTGATTGCGGTTGTATTACATTCCTGGGGCAAAAAGGAAAAAAAACGTTAACAGTGCGTCGAAATCTTGAGCCAACCGGCGAAACTCAAGGGTCCTGACGAATTTAATAACTTTATTTACATTGGATGATCTGTTGCAGCGATTTCGGCTGTGTTTAGCTGTTAGTTATTGGAAAAAATCACATTCTTTTTATATTCAGATTGGGTTTATAGTGAGTTATAGGAAAATTACGAAGATAACCTTGATTCCCTCAGACGGGTGAATCAAAAGGTTTTCCGTGTGTTAAGGAAAGTGGAGTTGAATCGCCTTAACCGCTGTCTTCAAGAGAAGGCGGGCAATCCGGCTTGGTCCAAACCCTAGTGACGATATTAGGCAGGCTGTCGTTCATCCTATTACTTCTTTTAACTAAACAACATTTTTTTGGTTAGTGAGTTGTTTAACTATATGTAATTACACCTTCTTATTAACTAATTTAACATATTTATAATACTATTACTATATTTACCAGATTTATAATACTATTACTATATTTACCAGATTTATAATACTATTCATATATTTACCATATTGCTAATACTATTAATATATTTACCATATTTATAATACTATTCATATATTTACCATTGTTTATAACTTGATATAAATTACACATTCTGCTGCTATAATATATACATACACCTGCTACTAGATATAGACAGATTGGTTTTAACACTATAGTACATTGCTCATTCTTCAGGGGTGTGAACACCCATTTGACGGTTCCTCTTGGACGATATAGGTTTGTGATTTTATAAAACAATAGGCTTATTTGCCTGTTGAGCGTTTAGGTCGGGTTATAATTTGTGAAGGGTTAGTTCACTTCTCTTTGGCCAAAGCGACGTAGATCCTTTCCGTTTGATTTTCTGAGTTCAGTGGGTAACCCCCCTACACCCAACATACACCGTCTCACCTATCACTTCACATTTGTTAATTGATCATTGTTGTTGCTACGGCGTTTTATTGATTGTATACTATTGGTTTTTTTGTGGTTTTATAATATATGCAAGTTGAATTTTAATTATTACGCTGTGTAATGTTTTCACTTAATATGCAGTACTAGGTTTTTCCGTGAGTTTCTAGGATGGTTGTGGAGGGAAATGTTTCCCTAGGGTCTCCCGTCGGTGATTCCACGTGGGGACAGGTCCCATGATTCCTTGGTACCAACCATGGATCTCTGTGGGGATGGACCTAATACCGAAGAAGACATGAAGAGCTTTCACATAGACAAGCAGGTAAGTGGTGAACCACTATGTAGCGTTCCGGTCACACACCCCACGACCCCTTCCGGCGAGCTAGTGTATACCGTGTGACCGGCTTATCACCCCCTATCACTATTTCGGAAATAAGGAGGATGGTTGTTTTTCAAAATTTTTATGTTTACCCAAGCATGATGGCAGTAGCCTTGCTGTCACCAGCAAGGAGCTCCATTGTGCCGGTACAGTGCGTGGTTCCGGGAATTCTTGGACGCACGCCGTCTTCCTGGGGTCCGGGAGCGCTCCTTTCTCTGAGCAGATGTGCCCTAGGTAGACTTCCTCCTTACGTAGGAATTGGCACTTTTCGGACTGAAATTTGAGGTTATGCTCCCTCAGTTTGTCGAAGACCTTTCTGAGCTTCCGGTTGTGATCTTCTAGGCTCTTACCATATATGACAATGTCATCTAGGTATACGAAGCATTCGAGGCCTTGCAGGCCGGTGAGTACGTAGTTGATTAGTCTTTGGAACGTCGCCGGGGCTCCTTTTAGCCCGAACGGCATACGTTTGAACTCGTAGTGCCCGTAATTGGTGCTGAAGGCGGTTTTATCTTGATCCCTGGGATCGACCAGAACTTGGTGATAGCCGCTGGCAAGATCAAGAGTGGTAAAGTAACGCGAGTGTCCTAGCTGGTCTAGGATCTCTTCTATGCGTGTCAATGGGTAAGCGTCGCCGATTGTTTTTGACGTGATAACGTCTTATAAATTGATGCGGTTGGAAGGCATTCACGGAAAAGTTGTAACGAAGCCACTAACGTCCAGTAACGTTACGATGCTCGCGCAACATTCGAGAAAGAGGCTCGCGATCTTAGCGTGCAAAAGAAAGAAAGCTTCTCAGGCGGGGTGCTCCACACGAGACTAATTCGGACGGGTGAGGCTTTTTAAGGATTTCAAATGACGAATTTGTGGTTAAAATTTGAAAATTCAAAATGGCGGGCTAATTTTGGCAATTGTGTTCCGATTGGACTGAAAATCAGAATCGAGGGGCTTTAAGGGTTCCAAATGGCGAATTTGTGGTTAAGATTTGAAAATTCAAAATAGCGGACTAATTTTGACAATTGTGTTCCGATTGTACTGAAAATCAGTATCGAGGGGCTTTAAGGGTTCCAAATGACGAATTTGTGGTTAAAATTTGAAAATTCAAAATGGCGGACTAATTTTGGCAATTGTGTTCCGATTGGACTGAAAATCAGTATCGGGGCTTTAAGGGTTCCAAATGGCGAATTTGTGGTTAAAATTTGAAAATTCAAAATGGCGGACTAATTTTGGCAATTGTGTTCCGATTGTACTGAAAATCAGTATCGGGGGGTTTTAAGGGTTCCAAATGGCGAATTTGTGGTTAAGATTTGAAAATTCAAAATGGCGGACTAATTTTGGCAATTGTGTTCCGGTTGTACTGAAAATCAGTATCGAGGGGCTTTAAGGGTTCCAAATGATGAATTTGTGGTTAAAATTTGAAAATTCAAAATGGCGGACTAATTTTGGCAATTGTGTTCCGATTGTACTGAAAATCAGTATCGGGGGGCTTTAAGGGTTCCAAATGGCGAATTTGTGGTTAAGATTTGAAAATTCAAAATGGCGGACTAATTTTAGCAATTGTGTTCCGATTGGACTGAAAATCAGTATCGGGGGCTTTAAGGATTTCAAATGATGAATTTGTGGTTAAAATTTGAAAATTCAAAATGGCGGACTAATTTTGGCAATTGTGTTCCGATTGTACTGAAAATCAGTATCGGGGGGCTTTAAGGGTTTCAAATGACGAATTTGCGGTTCAAATTTGAAAATTAAAAATGGCGGACTAATTTTGGCAATTGTGTTCCGGTTGTACTGAAAGTCAGTATCGAGGGGCTTTAAGGATTTCAAATGACGAATTTGTGGTTAAAATTTGAAAATTCAAAATGGCGGACTAATTTTGGCAATTGTGTTCCGATTGGACTGAAAATCAGTATGGGGGCTTTAAGGGTTTCAAATGACGAATTTGTGGTTAAAATTTGAAAATTCAAAATGGCGGACTAATTTTGGCAATTGTGTTCCGGTTGTACTGAAAATCAGTATCGAGAGGCTTTAAGGATTTCAAATGACGAATTTGTGGTTCAAATTTGAAAATTCAAAATGGCGGACTAATTTTGGCAATTGTGTTCCGATTGTACTGAAAATCAGTATCGGGGGACTTTAAGGGTTCCAAATGGCGAATTTGTGGTTAAAATTTGAAAATTCAAAATGGCGGACTAATTTTGGCAATTGTGTTCCGATTGTACTGAAAATCAGTATCGGGGGGCTTTAAGGGTTTCAAATGACGAATTTGTGGTTAAAATTTGAAAATTCAAAATGGCGGACGACAGCGTAGACCTGCATCAGTTCAAGCTGCTCTACAACCGAATTCTTCATCAAACCAAACAGCGGTGCAACAACCATCGACTTGACTTTCGCAAGGCACATCACAATGGAAACCCTTCCTTTCATTTCATATTTCTCCTATCATCGTCCTATCCTCAACAGAATTACCCAGATTAGAAGTTGAGTTTCAGTTAAGTTTGTAAACAAAAGGGTAAATAAAACTGAAAAATAAAATTGAAAAACTAAATAAAACGAAATATGTCAGTGACTTATGAATTTAAAAGTGTAATCTTCATTTAATCCTTTGTTCCAAAAAACTTATAACACAAAAATGATGTTATCACGTAAAAACTTCGCCCGTATACGGTCTTTACAGGAACCCATATTTTTTCGTTAAGTTTACGAAAATCGACGACGACACGCCACTTTTTCTCACCGTCTGCGCCCGCCTTCTTGGGAACTAATAGGAGAGGGGAGTTCCTCGGGCTTTTACTAGGCTGTACTATGTCGTTTTCCAGCATTTCTTGTAGCTGGTCATTGATTATCTGCCTCTGACTTTCTGGCAATCGGTACATTTTCTGGTTTATGGGTGCCTGGTCCCGTATTAGAGGTATTTCGTGCTGGATTGCGGATGTATGCGTGAGGAGATCGCCTTTGAGATAGAAAATATCGTGATATTCGTAGGAGAGGTCGGTGATCGACTGTCTTTCTTCCGCTCTTAGGTTTTCATCCAGATTCAATTCCTTTTTGATCTGTTCTAAGCGGGCTTCGAGGTCTTGAAGGACCGTGTATTCGTGGTTTGGAGGTGAATACCGGATATGGCTAATTCTTGCCTCGGTCTTGCTCTTTGGGGTTTGCGTACCAAATCGTTTGCTTTTTTGGAATTTAGTGGCAGGGGTGTATGGCGCCTTTGCTTGGAAAGTTGTTCCTTTCTTCTTTTTTACGGGGGAGGGTGATGGAGTTTGTTGGCCAACGTTGGGGCTCTTGTACTCGCAAGCACCGCTAGTTTGAAATGAGCCTTGGGGGCTGGTTTGGTCGGCGCACTTAAGGTTACATGCGGACCATATTGTTATTAAATGATTGATTAGAGCGACTGTGTTTAAGAATGTACGAATGGCATTTTGGCTAGGGATCCCAGAGGCATACGGTTCAGGGGCCTGGGGGCCGAATCTTTAGTGGATTGTTTTACTACGGTTGGCCGTGGTATCGATTGAATTGGGACTATTTCATATGTACTGGTTGGGACCAGTGTTAGGTTAAGTGCGGCTATGGGCACTGGGGTATTGGTACTGTTGAGAATGCTTACCGGAACTGTGTCCTTCCCCTTGGGTAGCAGGCTGTTTGAGAGGAAAACACCGGGTTCTATCTCTTGGGACAGGCAGACCATTTCTTCCTTCAGGTTTAGCGGAACTGCGATTATTTGTTGAGTACGGCCCGGCACTCGTGTCGACCGTCCCAATTCAATCTTAGTCCGTGTAGGTTCCATTTCAGTTTCGATTACGTCAGTCGACCTTTGGGTTTTGCAGTCAGCCTCCTTGTTAGGGGCCTTAGAGACAGTGTGGGTTTTGCCCATACTGTGCCTCACTTCGACTGCCCGTTCTTTGGGCGAATGCTCGTCGAATGTCAATGGAACGCTAAACTCTTTAGGGTTAGTTGCTGTACGAGGGAACTTCAACTTTCGATTGGGACCTTCTACATTGCAGTTCTCCAATATGAAGTCAAACCCTAGTAGTCCATCGTTCAGAAATTCGGGTGTATCCTCTAATACCTGGAAAGAGCCGGGGATTTTAGGGGAGGTCGAAATTTCCGTGACAGACCCCTATGGTTTCGGTAGTTCTGGCTGGGGTTACCAGAGTGCATTTCTCATCGGGGTTTATGTCTACGTCGGGTTTTAATTTATTTTGCATGATAATGCTTACCTCAGCGCCAGAGTCCACTACTAATCTGACTTTGCCGTTACGGCAGATATCTAAAGGTAAGGTGACTTGTGCGATTTTGAGTCGGGGCGGCTGAGGTGTACCCTTGGGTGTGAATGGACTTATTGTTGTCGGGCCAGGGGATTTTGGCTCGACGGCTCGGCGTTTCCCTGGTGACGTTCTTCCCACATCCTCTTCTGAGCGCATTCGCTCACTACGTGGCTACGGCGGCCACAAAAATCACACTTCCTGCTTACCTGGTAAACGCGGGGGTTCTATTGGGTGGACCGGGATTGGCTTGTCCGGAATTAGGTTGGCCGGTATTGGGTTGGCCCGATCCTGGGCGAGGGTACCGTCTACTGCCATCAGCCCTGCCAGGTGGATTTATGTTATTAAAATTCGGCGGGTAATTCGAAGGGTAATGTTGAGGTGGCCTGTTGTGGTAATTATTGTAAGTGTTTTGTAATGGGGGCCCATTTCTGCCCGTAGCCTGACTACGTTCATATTTAAATCGGCGGCACTCACTGACATCGTGGCCATAATTTTGGCAATGTGAGCAGAGCGGAGTGTTCTTGCGCTTCATGCACTCACTGTAAGTGGTTCCCCGTCGGCGGCAAAAGGTGCAAGTTACGTTAGCGAGGGATTGGGACTGTGTAGGCCTATTGGGATAGGAACCCGGCACGGGTACTCTTTCTTGTGCGAGTGGCATAGTTTGATTGACGAAGTGTTGTACGGATGGTTGAGCGGGCGTAGTCGATTGATAGGTGGAGTGTTGTTGTGTAATAGGCACCTTTGGGGCTGTATTATTATGAGCGGCAGGTTATGAGCAGGGGTTATGTGTGGGGGTGTTTGGGTGTTTCCAGGTGTTGGGGCCCAACTTGTACTACCTTGGGCATTGATACTTTGTGGGAGTTGGAGCCCGGGAGGCGAAACGTTGGATCCGGGTTGACTAATAGGGTAAGCCGTAGGAGGTGTGTTGGGCTGCAGATGCAACGCTCTTAGTTGTAGGCGTTCCATATCTAGCGCCTTCTGTATTAATGTATCTAGCGTTTGTTCTTCCAGAGTTAGGAGGTATTGGCAAAGATAGGGGTTATTGACACCGCTTTTCAAAGCGTCCTTGGCGAAGTCATTCAGCTGCGCCTGTACAGTGTGGGCGCTCGAGGCACCGTACTTGGTGGTGGCCGTTTCTTTGCAGGACTGTAAAATCTGCTTGATTCGAGCCGTGAAGGCTATAAGGGTCTCTAAAGGGTATTGTCGCAGAGTTATTAATTTGTTTACCAGTTCCTGGTAGGTTTCTCGGGGCAGGTATGTTTGGTTAAGTAATTTTTCAGCCTCTTCGAAGGTGGCTGGCTGGGTGGAGGCTATTAATTGGTAGGCTTCGCCTCGTAGCCTCGTGGGGTAGATCTGTAAAAAGGCTGGTTTGTCAGTATCGCTCAGACATTGCAGCGCTCGATGACAACATCCTAAAAATGTCTGTAATTCTACTACTATGTTGGGAGATGGGCCGCCTGAGAAAATTGGAACTAATTCAGATGTTAAATGGGCGAATTTTGTATAGTCCGCCATTTTGAAGGGCTTTATATTTTTGGAGTCAGATTCGTCTATTATAAGCTCCTTTTCGGAGTCTGAAAAGGATACGCTGACTCAAATAAGTAGGAGTTCGCCCTTACTCGGGTCCTTGACGCTACCTGTGGAACTATCTAAGCCCTGCCTACTTGGTCCTTGTGGACTTTCTACTGCCCTATCCTCTAAAGGTGGAAGGCCCGGGAAGTTTTTAAAATCCTGGATCTCCTGTACGAACTTCCTAGTAGCCTTTCTACATTGATTTATTTTGGCGAGTCTTTGCTCGCTGCTCTTGGCTACTTCTCTATGGAAGAAGTCGTACTGGGGGATCGAAGATTGTTCACCTTCCCTGGCCTGTTTTACCAAATCTTCTAAATAAGTTTGTAGACTTGCTTGACTGGTTCCTGGTCTTATTCGCCCGCTACGTAGCCTACTGGGCGATGGAGGCCTTAAATTTGAAGTCGCCGGTGTTGACTGGGTACCTTCGGGTACCTGGGGAGTCGATGATGTTGATTGATGAGCTGGAACTGTTGATTGTACTGCTGGAGTGGATGTAGCTGTGATTCCGCCTGTGGTAAGCGTATGTGTTTCTGGATCGCTGGTACTGGAGTCTTTTATTGGATTTTCGGTATCCGACATCAACCAATGGGCAGGGATGAAGCTCGCGTAAGTCCCTCGACGAGATTAAATTTGGGTGGGTGAGCGCGTGCCCGCCTGGAGCAGAGGCACCGTGGTTGGACACCCCCGAGCGGATATTTATAAAGATTAGGGTGACGGCCTTTGACTTATTGGCCTCGCCCGAATCGATTGGATAAAAGACCAAATTGGGTTTGAATTGATGATGCAGCCCTCGTGAATGTAGGGCTGGACGTCGGAGCCCTGGATGTAGATTCCTTGGGTTGGTCGTAACTATCCTCTAGTCCACGTCGGGGGAGCGTCTGTGGCTAGATCGTCCCCTTGTTGGTCCTTAATGGACTTTATCCTGGGCAGGGATGAAGCCCACAAAAGTCCACCGGTGGCACCTTTGGGTGCGTTGCAGGGTAGGGTGGTTTCTACCTCCTATAGTTGTGCTACCCTGTTCGTTGTTTGAATAGGATCCGGGGTCAACGCCTCTATTGGTCTTGTGCCCTCAGACTCGGCTCAGTCTGAGTTGAAGGATAAGGGTGCCTATATCTAGCACTCGATCAATAATTGTTAGGCTCGCTCGGATCCTACCGGCTGCGCCAAAAATGTTGTGTATTTTGTTGGTGATGATACATACACATATATTTAATGGTTTATATAATATCCTCACTTAATGTATGTTTTCTTTTTCAATTGTTTAATGAAATGAAACACGTCTTACGGTTTGTTGATCCGCTTTTTATTTTTTATCCCAGTTAACGGCACTAAATTTACACCACTTAACTTTAGGCGGTGCCTCTTGGGCTGCGCGCCTTTAATTTCTATAAATGCAACTGTACATAAAACAAATTCATCCAATACCCGTTTTGGGTTTAATTCACAAACTTATAATCCAACAAAACTTTTGGCGGTGCCACTTAGGCTGCGCGCCTTTATTTTTTAATCTAATTAGCTGTACATGAAACCAATTCAAACAATGCCCGTTCTTGGGCTTAATTCACAAACTTATAGTCAAAGGAAACTTTTGGCGGTGCCACTTAGGCTGCGCGCCTTTATTTTTTAATCTATCACTGCACAAGAGGGGTACCCGGAGAGACCTAACAGCCCGTTTTGGGACTTGGTTAAAACAAACTTAGAGTTTCGGTAAAGTCCGCCCGTCGCGGATAAAGGTACGATTCACACTTTTGACCACGTTAAAAAACCACCCGCCGGTGGTTACAGTTAGAACAACACTCGAAAACATTAAAGATTTTCACCGGCACCAGTCGGCCGTTGTTAACGTGGAAAAACACTGTTCTCCCGTCGCAAGGAACAAATAGTCGATCTCAACAAAAAGTTCTTTCCGCCGCCAAAATGTGCAGCAAGGAGAAGACAAGATAAATAAAACCCAGACGAAACCTGTCACCCGAATCTGATAAGATTCGAATGTGGATCGCTGGTCGTTTTGCCCGTTAATTTTTGTGTTGATCCACGGTGCTTATCACCGTGGATTTCCAAGAAAATATTGCAAAAGCCAATTCGTTGTTCCCGTGTAGGGAAAAATGTGCCGAGTTGCAATTTGGATTTCCCGTGGGATAATTTGTTAAAACTTTTAGAAATGGGAGATCTTTTTTAAATTTTGAAATATTTGTAATTTAATCGAACTGAAATGGAATATTTATTTTTGTTCGTGTTTTTGTAGAGCGAGGGAAGCTTTTTTCTCCCCGCTTGATTTTTATATTGTTGGTAGAAGCCGCCTAGGTACAAACCTATGCGCTACTACTGGGTAACGTTGCCTAGGTACAAACCTATGCGTTTGGTGAGTAGTGCCCTAGTTCAATACTAGTGCACACAAAATGGTAGATTTGTTTTTAGTAAAAGTTCACTTAAAACACCTCTTTTCCTAGTTGAAAATCAACTGTTCTTTATTAAATATAATTTCGGCTTATATAGTGCCTTGCTAACATATTTTTTGTCTTATTAAAATAGAAAAAATATTTTTCTTTAAGGAAAACTTGAATGCAAGCTCAACAAATAATTTCTTACGTTCTAATGTAATACGATATGTATGTCTGACTGATAAGAGAAAAAATGCAAAGTAACATATATTTTTACTGTAATGAAATTAAATTCTATTGTGGGAAAAATTTGATTGAGTAAAATTAGATGCTTCGAGATAATTTAGATAAATTAGATTTTGTTTTTTCTTAAGACTAACTATATATATGCGTGATCTTAACATCCTCCCCCGCGTTGAATCATCTGTGGTTCAACTAGACTGGTGTGTCATCTTCGAGCGCTGGGTTGATGTCAAAGTCCGGTATGTTGATGTCCAAGGACTGCCTTCTTCTCGGAAGAGGTATTGGGATGCGTGTTTTTTTCTGGCGTCTTTTCTTAATATATTTATAAGTTAGTCATCCATCCTATTCCAGCTAAAATGCTAAAGGCTGTCAAGTAGCCTAAACTAAAGTAATGGACATGGTGTGGTGCTGCCTGCAGGCCAGTTGCTTCTTCGTTTTGGAGTTGTTTGATGTCTTCCTTCAATTTGGAGAAGTCTTCTTCTAGAGCTTGCTGGCTTCTGGACGGTTGAAGTAGTTCCTTTAATTGTGAAGAAGGGATGACATCCGTGAGGTTTTGTGACGGCAAGAATGCTGTTCTGATGGTACTAGGGTAGAGATTGTGAGCCTGTATTGTTGTGCCCGTTTCCTTGATGGTGCATCCAGGTTGTAGCGTAAGCATTCATGCCCTTTCAGTAAATGTTGTGAGACCGCATTACCACATACGAGATTTATGGTGGTAGATGCCTTCATATTGTAAATCCAATGATTTGGATTTAACAGCTGTATCCATCTGGGAGGATTCTGTGACCGGACCAATTTACAACTTGGAGGCGTTGAAGAATGTATTAAGAATTCTACTTCGCATATACTGACGTTGGACGCCTTCCTGTAGATAGGGTGATGTTGTTGACACATGTAGCTGGAATAATCAATTTTTGTACATCTTGCCAGTTCTTGTTCGGATAACGGGTAATATTGGTCTCGATGTAAGTTGATAATGAGGTAATTTGTTGAAGGCTCTATAGTTATGTAGCTTCCATTCGCCACAATTGGTATGGGAATAATGCGCAGCAATTCATACTGTTGATATGTGAATAGTGGTAATCGCGCTCGGAATATAATGTAATCCTTAACCAAACGAGCCTGTACTGTCATCAGCTTGTATACTTGCAATAAATTACTCTGGCTGCCTGGTAAACGGACTGTTGATGGCAAATGCTCCTTGATAATTGTCAACTGTTCTTGTAGCTGCCTTGGTGTTAATAATTGGGGGTTGATTTTGCCATGGTGAGTGTCGATGATTAGGTCCAATAAGCTGTTCTGCATCCTTTGGTAATTGGAAACCATCAGGATCAGACCAAGAGAGGCTGAACTGAACCATTCTCTTAATTGCTCCTCCTTTAACTCTTCCTGAATGATATTGAGGGAGCGGTTAACATAGCGATTGAACTGCTCGAACTGTTGGTTAATTTCATCGTATGATCTTCGTACTATGTTGGTCGTTGAATCAATCAGCGTGGTTTGGTTTTTGATGAGATCTAGAAGATATTTCTGGTTTCCTTCTACGTTGTTTATAATCTCGGACATTTCCATGGCGTAGCTGGAGTCGAGTACCCCAAATAAGGAGTTTGCGATATTCCCGACGATATCGAGTGGAGCCCTTTTCTGCCTTGACTTGGTCGGAGATTGAAGCAGATCATTTGTATCCTTTAGGCCATGCAAAACATTGCTGAACTGAAAGTTTGTAGAACTACATTGCGATTGATCTGTCATTCTTGTGCACATATTTTTGAGTCTCTCGATCCCTTTAAAGATATTATGATACTCTTGCCAATAACTCGTCATATTATAGTAGATAACTAAGTTCCACTCATGTGATATTAAATGGGTTGGACCCATACCCTCAAAGTAAATTCCAGGCTGGTTCTCAAATGGAGTTATGGCCACAGGGTTTGTGGAGCCCATTACCGGAAAGATCAAGCAAGCTAATAATGATAAGGTTAGAGCAGTCCTGGAAACCCGTCGACGTTTTGGTCGTGATGACGGAGGTTCTGACACGCTTGCCAGAGGTTCTAGCTGGGGTTGTGGAGCTAGTTCTGGCTGAATGTCTGTCTCAATAGTTGGGGCATCCATTGATCGTGTTGAGGGTGAGCCTTCCTGGTCTGCCCTTTGATCTTGAACGGTCGCTGTGTCCACTTCAGATGGTATTGGCAATGGTGCCAGTTTATGTATTGGTCGCCTCAAGACACCGGATGCGGTCTTTACGTCTGCGACTCTAACTAAACCATCTTGGCCTTTAATTGTTTTTAGGATTCTGCCTAGTTGCCAGCTTAATACTGGCAGATTATCTTCTTGGAGCACAACCATGGTGCCAGGTTGGACGTTTTGGCATCGATTTTTCCATTTATACCTATGTTGTAGCTCATGAAGGTATTCCCTAGTCCACCGATGCCAAAATTGTGTTTTTAGGTGCGTGACTAGCTTCCATCGTTGTAGCAGAGTGACCTTGGTTCGTTCGGCTTGCGGGTCAATAACACTTGTCAACGGTTCGCCTATGAGGAAATGACCGGGGGTAAGTGCAGAAAGATCGTCTGGGTTCTCCGAGAGTACCGTTAGTGGTCGGGAATTCAGAATCCCCTCAATTTCCACTATGACTGTCTCCAATTCCTCGTATGTGAGGGATGCCGTTGATACTGTTCTTATTAACAAATGCTTTGCTGACTTCACCGCTGCCTCCCATAATCCGCCAAAATGTGGTGATCTTGGTGGAATGAAGTGAAAATCGATGCCGTTTCCTGTACAGAAGGTGGTAATATTTTCTCCTGATTCCTTGGAATACACCGCATCTCGTAATTCCGTTAGTTGATTCTTCGCTCCTACAAAGTTTGTGGCATTATCACAATAAAGGTTGCGGCAGTTACCGCGTCTGCTGGTAAACCTTCGGAGGGCGGCGATAAAAGCTGCTGTTGTTAGATCGCTAACGACCTCAAGATGCGTAGCCTTGGTGGCGAAACAACAAAACACTGCCACGTAACATTTATGTGGACGCTTTCCTCTTAATTTATAGTGGATCCAGAAGGGCCCACAGAAGTCCACGCCAGCATTCACAAAGGGTCTTGCGGGTTGCACTCGCGTGGATGGCAGGTTTCCCATAAATTGTGCAAGTAGTTTCGGTTTAGCTCGTGAGCATCGCAGGCAGTTCTGGACTGTTGACCTTGCAGTTGTTTTACCCTTTAAAGGCCAAAACCTCTCTCGCGTTATTGCTAGTAAGTTCTGCGGGCCTGCATGTGAATTCTTTTGATGTAAATGCTCCATCAGCATCTTTGTGGTGCTATGTGCGTAAGGCAATAGCATTGGGTGTTTTGTATCGAAAGGTATGTTGGCTTCCTCGAGTCTTCCTCCTACTCGTATAATTCCATTTCTATCTATAAATGGGCTGAGACTGCTGATGGGACTTGCATTGTGTACGATTCCTGACCTTTTCAGTTGCTGAAGCTCCTCTTTGAATGTCTCAGATTGCGTTTCTTTAATAAGGACGATTAGCGCTTCTTCTAGCTCATTTACTGTTAATTGCTCCTGGCTTCTGTCTGTTTGTGTTTTGCACTTACAGTTCTTTACAAATCTAAGAACGTAAGCCGTAACCATTTGCAAATGACTAAAGGAATTACGATGGTTAATGGCCTTGGTAACCAGCCCTGCAACCACGCTTACTGGGATTGTAATCTTCGTTCTTTTCTTCTCCAAATCGCTCGCTGCAGGCATATATTGTGCTGGCCAAATAGATTCCTTTCCATGCAGAAACGGTGGTCCGTGAAACCATAATGCGTGGCCTTCTAATTTCTCGGGAGCAAGACCTCTGGATAATACATCAGCCGGATTCTGTTTTGAGGCTACATGTCGCCACTGATTAGGCTCAGATAACTCCTGGATTGCTGCTATCCTATTAGCAACAAAGCTCTGGAAGGAGGATGACGCAGAGTTCAGCCAGTTGAGGACAATTTCAGAGTCAGTCCAATAGAATGTCTTGCTATTTTGTAATTTTAAATCCTCCTTAACTCGTTTGGCTAGTTCGGAGGCCAGTCTCGCAGCGCACAACTCAAGACGAGGGAGAGTTATCTTCTTGGCAGGAGCTACTCTCGATTTAGCGCATAGAAATGCTACTCTTATACAGGTGGTGCCAAACGTGGATCTGAGGTAAACTGCTGCACCGTAAGCTCGTTCTGACGCGTCGGCGAATACATGCATTTGAATTGTATTAGGCACTTGTTGACCGAATACGTGTCGTGGGAATTTGATGTTATTCAGGCTCTTCATACCTTCTCTGAATCTGATCCATCGGATGTGCAGCTCTTGAGGTATGGCGGCATCCCAGTCTAGCTTCAATTCCCATAATCGTTGTAAGAATAGCTTGGCGATAATTACAACAGGCCCCATTATACCCAAGGGGTCAAATAAGTGTGCAATGTTAGAGGCTACTATTCGCTTGGTGACATTGTCGTTCTCGTTCCATGTTGTTTTGATACAGAAAGAGTCTGATTTAGGCATCCATGTTAAGCCTAAAGTCTTTATCTGTTCCTCAGATGATCCATCCTTGAAGTTTATTTGGACTTCCGTATTCTTGGATGGTATACCCATTAGTAATTGTGGGTGATTCGCGCACCATTTCCTTAGTTTAAATTGCCCTTGTTGTAGCACCTTTATTGCTTCTTGCTGTATGGCGAGTGCCGTTGTTAAACTGTCGGAGCCGGTCATCAAGTCATCTACATAGAAGTCGTCCTGTATGGCTTTGGAGCCCAGAGGGAAGCGTTCAGCATTATCTTGGCCTAGTCTTTGCAAACATTTTGTTGCCAAATATGGGGCTGATGTTGTGCCATAAGTAACAGTGTTGAGCTGGTAGAATTTTATAGGATGATTGGGGTCCTTTCTCCAAGCTATCAATTGGTACTTGCGATCCTCCTCAGACACCTCAATTTGCCGGAACATTTTTTCTACATCTGCCGTGAAGACAAATCTGGGTAGTCGGAACCGTAATAATATGGAGAAGAGCTCCGACTGGATGGTGGGTCCTGTTGCGAGAACATCGTTTAATGACAAATTGGTCGATGTTTTACACGATGCATCAAACACTACCCTGAGTTTGGTGGTGCTACTTTCTGGCTTCAACACACAATGGTGTGGGAGAAAGTAGTAAGGGTGACGAATTGATCTTATAGGGACTTCTTTCATGTGTCCTAGTTGGGAGTATTCATCCAAGAACTGCGTATATTCCAATTTAAGGTCCTCATGTCGGCTTAGCTTCTTCTCAAGTGAATTGAATCTTCTAAGTGCAATGTCGATCGATTCACCTAGCTGTGCTGGATCTTGATTAAAGGGTAACTTTACTATGAAGCGACCCTCAGAGCTTCTTCTAACAGTCTGGATGAAGTGTTCTTCGCAGCGTTTTTCGATAGGTGTCAAGGCGGTGTGAGAAGTGTCAACTTCTTCAAGTTTCCAAAATCGTTCTATGGTGCTGTTAATATCTTGAGTGCCTCCAATTCCGCAAAATGGCGTGGGTTGTGCCATCCCATTTATCTTTCCTGCGACGATCCATCCTAGGACCGAATTTTGTAGTACTGGTAATCCTTCACCCAAATCAATTTGGCCGACGGATAAGAGTTGATGGTAGAATTCTGCTCCGACCAATACGTCTATTGCGTTGGGATGATTGAAGGTTGAATCCGCAAGAGGTATGTTTTCTGGAATGTTCCATAAACTGGTGTCTATCTCCTCGGCTGGTTGAGGGGCTATGATTTGTGGTAGCACTAATGCCTCTAAACGCGTTGAGAAACCTGAGGTTCTTGATTGCATCACCATGCTTGCTCTTTTTTGAGCTTTCTGCTTGATTTGATTAATGCCTTCGATATTTGTATTTGTCGAACGTTGAGTTAATCCAAGTTTGTTACAAACTCTCTCGGTAATGACGTTCACCTGGGAACCGGAGTCTAGTACAGCTCTGCAAGATATTGTTAGGCCCTTACCGTTGCTTATATTTATTATGGCGGTGCCTAATAGGACATAACTTCTTCCTCTCTCATTGTTTTGTGTGGCAAGAGTGAAGGAATTGTCTGTCTGGTTTTCTGACTTAGCTGATGCCGCTGAAGTAGTTGTTTGGTTTACTGGTATATTCTTTACTGGCACACTGTTGGTGGTTTTATCTATGTGAAGAAGTGAATTGTGTTTGTTGTTGCATTTCTTACAACTCCTTAGGCTACAAACAGCTGCTGCATGCCCAGGCTTGAGGCAATTAACGCAAAGTTTGTTTCTTCTTACTAAATTGAGTCTGTTGTTTGGAGATAACTGGAGGAACTCCTTGCAGAAGTATAACGGCTGGCTGGCCTTGCATATGCTGCAGCTATAAAGAAAACTGGTAGTTGATGATAGCGCCTTAACTGTCGTCTGCCGCCCTTGGTGTGGCTCATGGTGTCTGCCTTTGTTGCCCAGAGCCTCCAGCGATTGGAACCTCGTCTCTAAGAATTCCAGTAACTCCTTTACTGGCTGCAGCTTCCTGGGTTCCTTTAACGATTGTTCGTATAGGCTGTGGGTATTTCTATCGAACTTTTTGATTAAAAGATGTACCAATAATGGATCCCAATTGTTAGTAGATACGTTTAAATTTTGAAGGCCTAACAGGCATTCTTGAGTTACGTCATGTAATGACTTTATGCCAGCGGCGGTATCTGTGGATAGTGCCGGCTGTGCCAGAAGCTTATTTAAAAGTGCTGTCACAAGTAATCTGGTGTTGTCGTATCGATCTCTTAGCATATCCCATGCAGCTTCGTAGTTATCGTCTGTGATGGGAAAATGTCTTATAAGACGCTCTGCTTCCCCAGATAAATTGGTTTTAAGGTACCAAAGCTTTTGGCATCCTCCCATCTGCTGGTTGTTTACCATTTGGTTGAAAAGGTCGTGAAACTGGCGCCATTTTAGGTAGTCGCCGTCAAATTTCGGAATGCTGATCTTGGGAAGCTGCATTATGTTTGGATGGTTAGTTGAAGTGGGATCTTGCTGTGCGGTAGCCTGCTGTGGTACGTTCTGCACTTCCAATTTTTGGGTTAAGTGCAGTATTCCTGCTTGGACCAACTGCTGCAATTGAAGATAGGGTTCCATATTATGCCCCAGTGCCCGTGGGTTATCGCTTAGTTCACAAATCGATTGGTGGCACTGCTCTACTTGAGCCCAATAACCTTCAATCGATTTTAATTGTAGCTCCGAGTACTGCTTGGGTTGCACTTGTCTGTCCGCAAGTGTTGTTGTTAGAAGCCGATCTAGTGACTGCATGATCGCTCCTTGCCTCCTTATGAGCCTCACAATTTTATCATTATTCTCTGCACCAATCTGGGGGGCTGTTGTATGAATAACAGCCGGTTTGGCCAATTTTGGGATGGCCCCTTTAGACGGCTGATTTGCCTTAGCACATTCTTCATGGTTGTTTTCATTGTCGTCCAATTGTAAGTCCGACATTGCCCCTAGGGCCTGTGACGATGCTGCATCCTTGAGCTCGATTATATTGGTACTGATCTTCTCGTAGTATTTGTGGTATAACTTCCTTATGCCATCGAAATATTCTTTCTTGAAGTATGTATGGCTCGATGGTACGTCTTGGAGCCTCCTGATCGCGCTATCTGTTTCTTCAAATATTTCCCAAGCAGCCTGCAAAGACCTTAGCTTGTCTTGGCAGTATTTTAAACTTCTGCGGTCGGCTGGAGTCTTGGTATAGTTAGATATAAGCTGTTCAATGTCTGCACCAACCCTGCCTTGTGACTCTGCAAGCGGTTCCATGACTTCAGAGCTTCCTTCAGCTGGATACAAAATTTATGCTTCTGTGTGTGGGATAGATGTCCGCTGTGACCTAACGATAGTTCCAGTTCCAGCGACGGTTATTTTGCGTGAATCGTGATATTAGCCCCTGCTAAATGGCGTCGGGGTCACCAGATGTTTTTGTAGAGCGAGGGAAGCTTTTTTCTCCCCGCTTGATTTTTATATTGTTGGTAGAAGCCGCCTAGGTACAAACCTATGCGCTACTACTGGGTAACGTTGCCTAGGTACAAACCTATGCGTTTGGTGAGTAGTGCCCTAGTTCAATACTAGTGCACACAAAATGGTAGATTTGTTTTTAGTAAAAGTTCACTTAAAACACCTCTTTTCCTAGTTGAAAATCAACTGTTCTTTATTAAATATAATTTCGGCTTATATAGTGCCTTGCTAACATATTTTTTGTCTTATTAAAATAGAAAAAATATTTTTCTTTAAGGAAAACTTGAATGCAAGCTCAACAAATAATTTCTTACGTTCTAATGTAATACGATATGTATGTCTGACTGATAAGAGAAAAAATGCAAAGTAACAAATATTTTTACTGTAATGAAATTAAATTCTATTGTGGGAAAAATTTGATTGAGTAAAATTAGATGCTTCGAGATAATTTAGATAAATTAGATTTTGTTTTTTCTTAAGACTAACTATATATATGCGTGATCTTAACAGTTCGATTGTACATATTTGGGAATTTAGATTTTTTGGAAATTTGAGGAATTTAATGATTATTAAATTTTAGAAGGCATTTTTGTTTTAGGCGGGTTTTTGTATAACACGGTATTGGACACAAGTTCTCCAATGTTCTCCTTCTTCTATAAGTTTTATTAACTTTAAAACGAAACTCTAACTACGTTTGTATTAAATGAAAATTGAAATTTTGACTACTGATATAAATACAAACATGTTGCTAGTTGTCGAAAAAGCTGACCGCTGAGAGAATGTTAGACCGGGAACGGGTTAGAAAATAAGAACACAATCGATTAAAAAATAAATTAGTCTTTATTTCGATAATATTAAGCGGGTTTGCATGCGACGTCTTCGGTTGTTGAGTATCAGCGCGAGACTGACTAGCATTGATTTTAGTATGTGTATGCGTACCGCTTCTTGCTAAATTTAACAGGACTAGCCGAATATTTTTAACATCCTCCGGCGGGCCGCAAACGTGTTCGTTGATTCGGCTTACTTCACTTCGAGGGGGTACAAAAGCTGGACTGGTCTACGCAGTCGGGATCCATTTTGAAAACGTATTTCACAAGCCCGTACCTTGCCATCACGTCCTGGATACACCGTCTCGACTATAGCCATCTTCCAAAAAAATCTCGGCGTTGTTTTTTCGTAAACGGTGACTACATCTCCGACCTTTATGTTCACTGAAGGATGTTGAACTATGTTGTGAGCTGATCTAAGTTGTTGCAGATATTCATTGTAAAAGCGTTTTTGAAACTTGCAAATGCTTTGGAAGCGAAATTTCCACGAAGACTGTATATCCGTTGAAGTGCGCGAAAGACTCGAAGGGAGAGTTGATGGAAGACAACCCGTCAGAAAATGAGCTGGCGTTAAAGGTGACAAATCCAAGGGATCATCCGAGATGTATGTCAAGGGGCGAGCGTTTATAGTTGATTCTGCTTCCGTTAAAAATGTTTCTAGTTGCTCGAAAGTTAACGTCGCACGACGAATAGTTGCCTTTAGGATATCCTTGACACTCTTCACTAGTCTTTCATAGAAACCGCCCCACCATGCCGCGCGTTCAACAATAAAATTCCATCCTATTCTTCTATTTGCAATATAATTTTGAAGGGCATCGGATTCTATTATATCACCAAGTTGGCGTAACTCTAATGCAGCTCGTTTGAATGTCTTAGCGTTATCCGAAATAAATGTGTTAGGGGCACCTCGTCGCTAAATGAAGCGGCGAAGGGCCAGCAAACAGGAATCGCTCGTTAGATTAGGCACCAGCTCCAAATGAATAGCACGAGTGGTGGCACATGTTAGGAGTAATATATATACTTTATTTAATTTATCTCCATCTGTAGGAATTTTCACAAAAAGAGGCCCCGCAAAGTCCACACCAGTTGTTTCAAAGGGACGTGAAGAAGTTAATCTACTTCGCGGTAATGGCGCAAAGGGCTGCGAAGCAGGTTTTCCTCTCAGACGATGGCAAATCTTACACCGGCTAATAATCGTTTTTACACGTTGGCGGGCCTTTATCACCCAGAACTTCTCTCGTAGTTTCGTTAAAACAGCATTTACACCTCCATGAAGTACGCGTTCGTGAGCATGCTCTATTATTTTTGTCGTTATATCCGCTGCTTTTGGCAGAATAATGGGATAAGCTGTACTGAGTTCAAACTCAGCATGTTCAAGACGACTTCCAAGACGAAGAACACTATCTTCATCCAGCATGGGATTCAGCTTTAGGATCTTTGAAGAGGATGATATTGGTTTACCTTTACGCAAAGCTTGGATCTCATCATGATAAATTTCGTCTTGAGCAACCCTGATGTAGAATATCTCGGCATTAAGTATATGCTTCGCTGATAAGCGTTTTCGTTCACGTTCACCTCCTTGAGTAGTTTCTTGACCGTTCGTATAGCGAATATAACCTTGGTAGCTTGAGGCAATTTTGAATGCATTTAAAAATCGTAATACATAGGCGGTTATGCGAAGTAAACGTCCATAATTGCTAAAATCACTAACCTTCAAAAGCTCTGATGAATAAGTTGGTCGAGATTCAGCCACCTGCAAGCACAAAATATTTATTTCATTGCCAAAATCAGTGCATATTTCAGGCCAATTATCTGATACATCTGACAGCCATCGTGGCCCATTAAACCATTCGGGGGAGTTCAGTAGCTGTTGGATAAATATTCCTCTGGTAAGTAGATCCGCAGGATTTTCGGCTCCAGGACAATGCCTCCATTGACATTTATCAGTCAAGCTTTGTATCTCTCGCACTCGATTCACCACATAGGGTTGATCCTTTTGGTTACTTCCTTTTATCCAGTAGAGAGCTATCTTAGAGTCAGACCATAAATATAAAGAATTAAAATTAGTCTTTAAATTATCTCGGATATATGATGATAGTCGGGCAGCGATAAGAGCAGCAGTTAATTCCAGCTTAGGCAGAGTCAGGTCCTTGCTTCCATTCAATTTTAGCGGCGCAAGACGGTTTTTAGAACATATATATCGAACAATGATTTCACCGTCGGCGTTAACGCTCCTTATATACGCTACAGCACCATATGCATGAAGGCTAGCATCTGCAAAAATATGTAATTGTTCGTTCGTTCGTTCAGCTGATGAAAACACGCATCGCAACAAGTTAACATCTCGCAGAAGTGGCATTTGTGACATACATTTGTTCCAAGTAGTTAGCAAATCTTTAGGAAGTTCATCATCCCACTCCAATTTTAATCGCCATATATCCTGAAATATAATCTTTAATTTAACTATAAACGGTCCAACCATACCTAAAGGATCGAATATTCTAGCTATTAATTGTAGCACGATGCGTTTCGTTACGTTTGTTACTGGTGGTATTTCGAATTGATGATCTACAGCCAACTCATCCGTTTGACAGTACCAAAGTAGCCCAAGTACCTTTTGAATGTCAACACAATCACTGCTTTCCGAAAACACTGCTCTAATTTCTCTACTGTTCGAGTTCCATTTTCGTATTCGCATAGAAGCACGTTTTAGAATTTCACATGTCTCTCCATAAACATCCGTAGCAATTCGTTCATCGTTAACACTGGTTACCAAATCGTCCATGTAGAAAGATGTCTTTAGTAGCTCACAGGTCGTTGGATAAGAAGTCGTTTCTTCCTCAAAATGTTTACGTAGAGTAGCGCAAAGTAGATACGGACTGCAAGTCACACCAAAAGTTACTCGAGTCATCCGATATTCAACGCATGCTGGAATGTTGTCTAATCCATCTAATTTATTCGCAAACCAAAAAAATCTGTGTGTGTCTCGATCTCGCTCCGACAATGATATCTGAAGGAAGGCCTTTTCAATGTCTGCCACTAGTCCAATGAGTCCTAAACGAAAATTCAACAGAACTGTTAATATATCTGGCAACAAATTTGGACCAGCCGATAAATGATCGTTCAGCGATAAATTCATGCTAGATCTCGCAGAAGCATCGAACACTATCCTCAGCTTTGTGGTCGCCTTATCCTCTCTATACACTGGTCGATGAGGCATGTAATACGTTGAAGCCGTAGATTGATTGAAACCAGTCTCCTTGATAGGAATAACTCGTTCTGCTACACTCCCATCGATGTAATCCCACATTGCACGATCATATTCTAAAAGCTTACTTGGTTCTCTGGATAACTTGCGAAATAAATTGTTAAAACGAACCAAGGCGCCGCTGCGGTAGTTGTCCAAAGGAGTATTAACATTTTTCCATAACAGTGAAGCTTCGTATCGTTCTTTACCCTTTTTAATATGGCTGTCTATGTCATACTTAGTGCAATTATCATTGTCTTCACTTGTTATTCCTAATGACTCGAGGTCCCAGAATCGCTTTGAACTCTCATTAAGATCCTGGTCAACATCATTATCTATTAATGCACTCACCTGGAGCGTTGTGGATATAGCCGTTACATTTACGTTTTCTACACCTTTAAAATCACTCATACTGCCTTGTATTGTCCAACCCAAGATTGTGTTGATCGCTGTCAGTTGAGGAGTCAATCGTTCCGACTCCTGTAAAACGACTCGCCAATAGCTATCCGCACCCACTAACACACTAATTCCGGAAATAGGAGCGCTTATTATAGGATTGTCCGCTAAAAGAAATTTTTTAAACAAGGAAGAATTTCCATTCGGGGCAGGTAGAACATCCATACAAATTTCCGGTACTACAATAGCTAGGATAGTAGTGCATTTTTCATTAAACTGGCTTTTCAACAAAACTTTGACACGTTGGAATATTTTAGCTTCACCTTTTTTAACTGAGCCGAAGGGTAATATGCAGATTTTCACAGTGTCAACTGGCTTTAAATTAAGCTGCTTTGCAACACTCTCGCGAATATACGTTCTTTGGCTACCACCATCAAACACAACTCGCACCAACAGAGACGGTGATCTTTGGAAACTAGAAATTAGAGCACAGGCTGTCTGCAAGTAAACAGTCGAAGAATTAAATTCAGAACTAGAATACAAGTTGGTTGTTAACATTGTTGAAGGCTGCACATTTCCTTCTTTATTCAATAACTGCGTTGGAGAAGAAAGCTTTCCTTTAAATTCTGGGTCACAAATCGCCGTTGCGTGGTTGCGATTGCATTTACTACACCGAACATATACTTTACACGTTCTTGAATTATGACCTAGTCGTGTACATCTAAAACAACGTCCTTGTTGTTTCAATATTTCTTTGCGCTTCGCTATAGACATTTTTGAGTCACAATTTGCAGAGAAATGGCTAACCGAACTACAAAAACAACAACCTTTAATTTCACTCGGAGATAACAGACCGGCCACTGTGCTATGTGAAAATTTGTTTACGTTCGTTTTTTCATGTTTTGGTAATTTCATTTGTCCAGATGCATAGGTTCTTTCTAAAGACTCCACTTCTCGTTTTAAAAATTGCAAAATATTTTCCAGTCTTTTATCGCCTTTGTTATCGAGGGAGCTATCACTGGAGACAGCTGAGTTGGGGTCATCGACCTCCGTGGAATTATTTTCTCCTTTGTTTTGGTCGGAATTTGTGTGTGAACGGTGGAAGTCTATGACTAATTCCTTCGGCATACATTTCAGTAATACAGACTTCAACATGACCGAATAATTGTATGATGGTACTCCAAGAGCGGTGAGAGATCGAGTACTTGCCGTTACCGTATTATAAAGTTGTCGTAATGCCGAAGTGTCATGCCGAGAAGTTACTGTACGCAGGGACATTAATACTCGCATAGTTTTATCGATTATTTTCTCCGTATCCCCATACTCTTCAAGCAAGCTTGCGATCGCTGCATCGTAACAACCTTCGGTAGGAGTATATGCAGCTACAGAATCTGCTGCCTTACCCGTTAAAACAGATTCTAGGTAATTAAATTTCTCCGATGCACTTAAATCTCGGTTTCCATGGACCATTGTCCGGAATTGTTCCCAAAGCGGGAGCCATTCTTCAATTTTACCTGAAAATTTTCTCAAACCGATTTTAGGTAGTTTTACGGAATCTTTGCTCCTTTCGTTCGATTTCAAGCAGTTAGATGATGATGGTTCCGATCGCTGCTGAATTTGTTGTAATTTCTTGAGGCGTTGATTAAGACGGGCGATGGCTGCTACAGCTTTATCATCATAATCTGCCATTGCCTGACATTCAGCTTCATAATCCTCGGACTTGAGACTCGTGCGAATTTTTTCGTTGGCCTTATTAAGGCTTTCTCTAGCTGCCGTTAAACGTTCTAATAAGACCGTTAAATTTTCTTCGATCTCATCGAATTTTGCGAGATTTTGCGCGTTCACTTGTGCATCTTGCAATTGCAAATATTCCGACACATTGTTTACGATTTTCGTAACCTGGCCGCGATAGATCGCACGATTAGCAAAATCCATGTTTTTATTACGAGACCGTTAATGATTATGTTACAGCGCAAGCCGTAATAATAAAAATGTTATATTAATTTAATTTAAACATTCCAAATTCTTCCAAATCGAAGAACCCACAATATTTACCTTCTATTCAATAGTCTGAAATTTACCAAATAGGTTTTTAAGTTCAAAGACGAAAGTGGTTTAAAATAGATATATTATCTCCTACAAATTACAATTCTAATTATCTCTAACTTACGCTAAATTCTACGTTACTTTATTCAAACTTTAATTCAAAAATATTTCAATTAATTAATTTCCTTTTAAATTTCAATTTTTCTTATGTCTACTTATTTTAATCCTTTCGTTTTTCTCTCTCAATCTGAAATTAGACTCATTAATAAATCATTCAAAAATTCAGTTTAATAATAAAACATATGATTGTTTTGGTTTTTTTATATTACGCCCGTTTACTGGCGCAGTTTCTTTGTTTTTGACTATGTCACTGCAGCGCCGGTTGTTTCCGAGCTGCTGCAGCTGACCGATCTTTTTCTATTCTGTTTTTAAGGTGCATGCGACCTTGCATTAAACCTTTATCATACAGAGGACTACATGCACCGCGAACAGTTCAATTCTTCGGTGTAGGTACACATACATAAATTGTGTATACTGGTTGAACTTCTACCAGATTTGGAATTTTCTCTTTGAATTCTTGTAAACCTTTAGTTATTTATGAGTGAATTGGTTTATTCACTGGCTAGAGTGCCCTTTTAACTAGGGTCAGAGCTTTGTTACTCTTCAAAAAAAAGGAAGTTTACATAAATGGCGCTTTAGCGAATTTCGCCCAAGTTTTGGTAACTTGAAAAGTTTAGTTTTAACGGTCACTAACTATGATTTTTTAATATGTTCTAAGTCTAGCTAACCTGTTAAAAAATTGCCGGTAAGAACCCAGACAATATCTAGTCCCTATCTACGCTTTCAAAATACGCCTAATACGCCGTGCAGCCTTTCTGACGATGTCGTCTGATCGACTGAGCTTACTTCCTTGATCGCAGGAACTTTTATTTCTTGTCCTCTCTCCAAGTGCAAGATGGCGTTCGGTAGAGCTTTTTCACCACGGCACGATAATTTTCCAGTGGCTCCAGTTTAGACCATTTTTTCTGGACCAGTTTTTGACGGAAGCTTTCGTGTAAGCTCTTTGTGTTCTACTGGGTGACGTTTCGGTAAGTAGTTTGTTTTATTTTAGTTGTTAGAAAAGTTGTTTTATTTGATTTTCTTTTTAATTTATTTTTAGGAGGTAGCTGGAATGAGGAAGTTTCAGGTAATTTTTTTGTGTTTATTTGTTTATTTAATATTTTACTTCTAGCCTGTAATTGTATTAAATCTGACTCTAGTCGGCGTTTGTCAGGTTTGTTTATATTTGTTTTGGATTATTGTTTTGTGTTAACGTATTTTTAATTTCAGGCCAAAACATTCTGCCCCCCGTTGATGCGTCTCATCAAAACAACTAGTTATTATCTATTTATTTAATGTATATATTTCTTCGTTTATATTTTTCTTAATCTATATTGTAATTCAATGTCTATTCTTAGCCTAATTTTTTAATGCCTAATTCATTCCTATGATATAATTCAATGTAATAGACTTAGTCTCAGTGTACTTCAATTTGTTACATACATTATGTATGTATATTATATATATAATTTAGTCAAATTATTTTTTTTTGTTTATTTTTTACAAGTTTTGGCGACATTGTTCCGGTCCTGCCGGTTATTATTTTTCATGCCAGGATTTCTGGCCTTATAAGCCGACCAGATCTCTCGACCATTTTCTGCTATCCTCAGCCTCACCTGATGCGTGTCCCCTATGTAGACAGTATATCGTCTACGGGGCTTGTCCCTAATTTTCTTGAAAGGTATCGATTTGACCTGCTGATATGTGAGTGAGAATACGACTCCGTCAGTTGTGGTCATGTAATATAGTTTGTCTTCTAGGCTGCGCGGTGGTGATCTACATGGGTGTTCCGTAATCGCTGGAACTGGTTCCGATTGTGTGGGACCTTGGTTTTCAACCATTGGTATCTCCTTTTCCATTAATATAGGAATTTGTGGTTGTGGCGGTGATGCTGGATCTGGTTGTCCCATTAGTTGTGACGGTGCTGTAGTTCTATATCGAATGCATTTCACACATTTAGAGATTCTCTCCTTTATGGCTAACATCCCGTTCGTAATCCAATATTGGTTCCTTATCGTGTTTAACACTAATTGTGCTCCTCCGTGGAGCGTTGTTTTATGGACATGATCAATAATCAGATTGGTGAGATGATGCCGCCGTTGTATGATCATAGGGTGCTTAACGTCTTAGCCTAGATTTGCTTTTTGTAATCTGCCTCCGATTCTTATTGTACCATCTCCGGCCATAAATGGATATAATTTCGCTAATTGGCTATGCTTGTTGATCACTTTTGTGCTAGTTAGTTGCTCGTACTCTTTGGGAAACATTTGCTTCTGGGCTAATTGGACGAGTTTCGTCCTTGCTCCTTCAATTTCTTCGGCTAATAGCTGCGAGTTGCGTCGGTCTATTTTTCTTTGAGTATTATATATAAACCGATAGCAGTACGCCATGACTCGCAGTGTTTTTGTTAGCGATGAGAATTTCATCCACCAATCAGTAATGATTGGTTGATTTGTGATAAGAGTTTTGGTGGTTGATTTGGCTTCAAGTTCTGTTTTCAGATTTTCCAGAGATTCCTTTGGCCATCTGTCCTCTGGTTGCCGCAACCAGTCAGGACCCTGCCACCAGATTGATGCTGCTTGCAATTTCGCTGGCATCACTCCTCTTGACGCCAAGTCAGCTGGATTCTCCTTGGTGGAGACATAATGCCAGGATGTTCTTTCAGCATTTTCGCTGAACTCCACCGTTCTATTGGCTACGAATGTCTTCCACTTATTAGGTATGCCCTTTAGCCAAGCCAGAACAACCTTGGAATCAGTCCAACATTTGCTTTGGACTTCTTGGAGATGCATGTCTAACTTGATTTGCCGGATTAATTTACTGAGAAGCACTGCTCCACATAGTTCTAATCGTGGTAAAGACATTGGCTTGATAGGAGCAACTCGCGTTCTTGCCATCAGCAATGTTGTTTCAATGCTTTCATCCTCCAAGACGGTTCTGATGTACACCACGGCTGCGTAGGCTCGTACGGATGCGTCACAAAATCCCATCAGTTGACACCTCTTATTTCCTGTACTTGTTTTCAGCCATCTTGGTACTCTGAGGTTTTGAATGAAAGGAAGTTGTTCTTTGAACTCTGGGTCATCCCATTCGTATCCGTTCATCCATAATTTCTGCATGATTAGTTTAGCAATGACTATACATGGGGCTATCCAGCCTAGCGGATCGTATAATTTAGCCACTTCAGACAAAATTCTTCTTTTGGTCTTTGCTGGTTGCTCGAATTCTGATTCCTTTATCGCGTATGAGAAATAATCTTTGACCGGGTGCCAGTAAATACCCAGTGCTTTGATTTGGTTATCTTCCTTGACTTGTAGTGGTAGTTTCATCTCGCGATCTTCGGCTGGGATTGCCTCTAGTAGAGACTGGTGGTTAGCAGCCCATTTTCTCAGATGGAATCCCCCACATCTCAATAGATCGATTAATTCCCTTTGGAGTTCTAACGCCTCTGTCAATGTATCTGCCCCAGTAAGAACGTCATCCACATAAAAGTCCGTGAATGCTTTTCTGGCTGCTTTGGGCCATTTTTTCGTTTCATCGGTGGCTAGCCTTTGTAGGGTTTTGATGGCTAGGTATGGTGCCGCCGTGGTCCCAAAGGTGACTGTTTGTAGCTCATATTCTTGAACTGGTTCTTTAGGGCTTTCTCTCCATAGGATCGTTTGATATTTTCTGTCTGATGGACTTACAGCTATCATTCTGTACATTTTTTCTATGTCAGCGGTTACCGCGTATTTGTACTGTCTCCAATTCAATAAAGTAGCAAATAATTTAGGTTGTAATGTTGGCCCATTTAACATCTGCTCATTTAAGCTTTTCCTATTTGAGGTTTTGGCTGAAGCATCAAATACCACCCTCACCTTTGTCGTGGTGCTCTCCTTCACTACGGCATGATGCGGCATATAGTACCTGTGAGGTGTTTGCCGGGTGGTTGCTTTCATATGCCCTAAATCGATATATTCCCTCAAACATAGTGTGTAGGCTTCTTTTAGCTCTACATTCTGGGCCAATTTTCTTTCCATTTGGATTAGCCTGGACATGGCTTGTCCTCTAGAATCACCTAGATCTGGTGGATTACCGCCTACGAACGGTATACTGACTTCATAGTGACCATTTGGAAGGCGTTTTGTGTGGTCCTGGTAGTGTTTCTCACATTGTTCTTCCTCAGGTGTTAGGCGTCGCCCGGTGTCCAACTCTTCCCATTCCCAAAACTTCTTCATTTGTTGGTTCAATTCCTGTAAAGTATCCGTTTGCTGTAGGGTGAATGCGGAGAAGTTCGCTTGAGTTGGATACTTTGTACCAGTAGCTGTTTCGCCAAATAATATCCATCCTAAGGTGGTCTTTAAAGCTACGGGCGATTGGTTGACTCCCTTGCGTAGATCATTTTGTATGATGTCTGCATAAATGTCGACACCTAATAGTACATCGATTCGACCTGGTTCGGCGTAATTTGGGTCGGCCAACTCTAGACCGTCAATGTGTGACCACTTTTGCCACTCAATTCTTTCTGGTGGAAATATACCGGTAATGCTTTTGATGACATAGGCCTGCAATGTGCGCTCATAATTGGGATCTGTGGTAGACAGCAGTGACACACATGCTACCTTATTTGATGTTGCCACTAGAGCGGACGTTAAACCTGTCACCTCTAATGCAGTTGGTATGGTATCTGCTTGTAACGATTGATAGGCAGTTTCGGTTATGAACGAGCTCTGCGATCCTGGATCGATTAGTGCTCGCAGAGTCAGATAGGTTCCTTTCCCATCCTTAATTCGTACCAATGCTGTCGCTAGCATTGACTGTTTGTTATTCCTGCTATAATTGCAGTTGGTGACCGCTTGATCCTTGGGATTCTCCTTCTTATCATCCATTTTTCCACAACGTCCTTCTGGTGTGGATTCCTCATGCAATAGCACATGATGCCTTTTTCCACATTGGGGGCACTTATTGTTGCTGGTGCATGTTGCGTTTGGATGTGACCTCAGGCAGTTGTCACACATCCTATTCTCTGTCAACCATCTTCTTTTCGTGTTTATGTCCAAACCCTTGAACGTTTGGCATTGAGATAGGAAGTGTTGTTGTCTGCACATCGGACAGTGAATGATCCTAGCTGTGGTCCTCTTGTAATGTCCCTTATTGTAGTTATTAACAAATCCTTTTTGTGGATACTTTTCTTTATTTTCTCGCCAACTGTTATCACTGGCTTGTTTGCCAGTATTGTGTTGGCCTATATGATAACTCGCAGTCCGATTTCGGTCCTTTCCACCCTTTCTGACTTCCCGATTTGTCATACTTTGATTAATCTCTTTGGTGGCTTCTAAACTGCGATACCTTTCTTCCATAAATTTGTTTAAATCTGCTAATGACGGCAAATCGTCAGACTTAGCAATCAACTGTTCCCAGAGGTTTCGTGTTTTATCTGGAAACCTTTGTGCTGTTGTATACACAAATATAGGATCCCAATTAGTAATATCGACCTCAAGGACTTGTAGACTATGCTTAATGCGATGCAGCTCATCTAGAACTGCTCTTATTTCTTTATAAGACTCATTTTTAATCTTTGGTTGATTAAATAACAATTTAAATTGGGCGTGTATTAGCAACCTTCGCTTATTGTAGCGTTTGCATAATAATTCCCATGCTGGCGCGTAATTTTCTGACGTCATGTCAAATGCATCTAAATCTCTTCGAGCTTCCCCGGTGAGACTGTTTTTTAAATAATGAAGTTTATCGACTGGTGTCAGTCGTTCTTCACCGTGTATCAATGATACAAATCGATCATGGAATGTCCTCCATGAAGTATATTGGCCATCGAACTTCGGAATCTCAATGGTTGGAAGTTTTACAATGGCCTTGGATGCACTTGCAAGCTCACGAACCCTTTGGCTCGCTGCTTCAGCTTTCTGTTCTTTGATTGCTTCTAGCGCATCTTGCAAGTCACCCATGAATACTGAGAATGTTTCCTCAAATTCCTGAAAATTATTGCCTTGTACATAACTTAGCACATTGGCCCGGACCTTTTCGTCTTTGATGCTACTAGGGTCAGTTGCATGTAATTCGAGGTAATTATCCTCAAACTTGTCCCATATCTTTTTAATGGTATCGATCTTCCCTTGTATATAACCAGACGTTCGTCTAGGTTTGGGAGTCTTATTGTAGTTGGAGATTGCCTGCCTTAACTCTGTCTCCAACGTACCTTGCATTTTCAATGTAGTCTTCATTTTGTCGTTGGTTTACCACAACTACTAAACCGAAATAATCCCACAAATATTTGATAGTTTGAATGATTTACTAATTTTCAACTAATTGTAATTTATAAGATATAACTATTTGACCACTTTCATCCGGCTCGAAGGACCATGTTACAGCGCAAGCCGTAATAATAAAAAATATTTATATTAATTTAATTTAAACATTCCAAATTCTTCCAAATCGAAGAATCCACAATATTTACCTTCTATTCAATAGTCTGAAATTTACCAAATAGGTTTTTAAGTTCAAAGACGAAAGTGGTTTAAAATAGATATATTATCTCCTACAAATTACAATTCTAATTATCTCTAACTTACGCTAAATTCTACGTTACTTTATTCAAACTTAAATTCAAAAATATTTCAATTAATTAATTTCCTTTTAAATTTCAATTTTTCTTATGTCTACTTATTTTAATCCTTTCGTTTTTCTCTCTCAATCTGAAATTAGACTCATTAATAAATCATTCAAAAATTCAGTTTAATAATAAAACATATGATTGTTTTGGTTTTTTTATATTACGCCCGTTTACTGGCGCAGTTTCTTTGTTTTTGACTATGTCACTGCAGCGCCGGTTGTTTCCGAGCTGCTGCAGCTGACCGATCTTTTTCTATTCTGTTTTTAAGGTGCATGCGACCTTGCATTAAACCTTTATCATACAGAGGACTACATGCACCGCGAACAGTTCAATTCTTCGGTGTAGGTACACATACATAAATTGTGTATACTGGTTGAACTTCTACCAGATTTGGAATTTTCTTTTTGAATTCTTGTAAACCTTTAGTTATTTATGAGTGAATTGGTTTATTCACTGGCTAGAGTGCCCTTTTAACTAGGGTCAGAGCTTTGTTACTCTTCAAAAAAAAGGAAGTTTACATAAATGGCGCTTTAGCGAATTTCGCCCAAGTTTTGGTAACTTGAAAAGTTTAGTTTTAACGGTCACTAACTATGACCAAAATGCCGTGATTCAACAACAACTAGAAATTCCTAACACAGAAATCTCTGAGAAAGTATTAAATATATTAACATGTACACTCGAGACTCCTAAATCAGAAATCTCTAATGCAATATTAAATATATTAATTGTCAACTAGGGATTCCTAAAACAGAAATCTCTGCTGAAATATTGTTTATATTAAATACTATTTTTTTATTTTAAATCGATCTTCGACTTTTATAAAATCCCTTCACCAACAATAATGCCCAAACAAATTTTCTAATTAATTTCAACTAACAACGAATTGTCGGTGAAAACCCGACAATTATATAAGCCCTAAAGGTCTGTTTATATCGATCTATGACTTAAAAAATTCCGCCACCAACATTAAAAATGTGAACAATTTTTTAATATGTTCTAAGTCTAGCTAACCTGTTAAAAAATTGCCGGTAAGAACCCAGACAATATCTAGTCCCTATCTACGCTTTCAAAATACGCCTAATACGCCGTGCAGCCTTTCTGACGATGTCGTCTGATCGACTGAGCTTACTTCCTTGATCGCAGGAACTTTTATTTCTTGTCCTCTCTCCAAGTGCAAGATGGCGTTCGGTAGAGCTTTTTCACCACGGCACGATAATTTTCCAGTGGCTCCAGTTTAGACCATTTTTTCTGGACCAGTTTTTGACGGAAGCTTTCGTGTAAGCTCTTTGTGTTCTACTGGGTGACGTTTCGGTAAGTAGTTTGTTTTATTTTAGTTGTTAGAAAAGTTGTTTTATTTGATTTTCTTTTTAATTTATTTTTAGGAGGTAGCTGGAATGAGGAAGTTTCAGGTAATTTTTTTGTGTTTATTTGTTTATTTAATATTTTACTTCTAGCCTGTAATTGTATTAAATCTGACTCTAGTCGGCGTTTGTCAGGTTTGTTTATATTTGTTTTGGATTATTGTTTTGTGTTAACGTATTTTTAATTTCAGGCCAAAACAGATTACGTTCTTTAATTAATTGATTCTTTTTTTTTAACCCGCCGTTTCGTTTTTCCCGGGTTTCGGCACCAATGTCGAAAAAGCTGACCGCTGAGAGAATGTTAGACCGGGAACGGGTTAGAAAATAAGAACACAATCGATTAAAAAATAAATTAGTCTTTATTTCGATAATATTAAGCGGGTTTGCATGCGACGTCTTCGGTTGTTGAGTATCAGCGCGAGACTGACTAGCATTGATTTTAGTATGTGTATGCGTACCGCTTCTTGCTAAATTTAACAGGACTAGCCGAATATTTTTAACACTAGTTTTGAAGTAGCAGAAGAATTAAAGTCGGTCGAGATCATTTTGTGCTGCTACTACAAACGACTGTGCTGCCACAAGTCTCGTTGAGTCCTGCGATGCCACATTAGTCATGAAAAGAAGCTGAATGTATCGGTTCCTCTTAAGTTAAATGCGAAAAACCTCTTGGACCGAGTTAACATCTACGATGCGCTACTGAAACGCAATGAGTTCGACCACTGACATGTATAGAATGGCATGTTCATCTTTCATTCAAATTAATAGACGCAAAAAGTATAGTCCTATCATTCATCCATAAGCTCGTTTTGTTACCGAACTAAATTTTATTAAATTTCGTTTATAGTTCAGTGCATTCAGTGGCAGAAATAAAATCAGATAGGGCTAAAATTGCCAAAGTGAAATATGATATTCAAGAACTTACCTCTTTTCCATTGTCTTAAATATTTTTACTCGTTTCACTTTCAATAAATTACAAAATATGACTCTATTTTGGAGAAAAGGGTAGTTGAAGTTGAGATTTTAGTTAAAAAAAATCAAATTTGACGACTCTTAACTCCGCAAGTTGGTAGGGTGGAGCCGTCACTTTTACAATTTTAGATAGGTGGGAGTATTCTGCGTACACTGCTATCTTATTCATGAAAATAGGGAAGTGCCCATGCCGTGCCCACTTATTTGGTATTATAAAATTTATAGGGCCTAAAATGAATATGATAAGAATATTCATAGTTTTTCTAAATATTTAAGAACACCAAGAAGACCGACGCACTCGGCATCTGCATCAAATTCACCAAGGTCATCCCTGGCAGAAAAAAAGTCCACGAAACCGCTTATTATTGCGGTTTCGTTTCTTTTTACATTTTCGTTTCTAAAAAGTTATTTTGAATTAGACCTGCCAAAAGAATAAAATTTCATTTTAATCTCACAACATTTAAATATAACACAGGTAGGCGGGACCTCAAGCAATCGACTTTTTGTCGTTATTGTTGGTTTTAATATATCCCAACATTTTTATTAAAAAGCTCTCTCGATAACAACTTTTCATGTTTTTTTATTGCACTTAAATATATAAGTTGCACCATGCCGGACATGCTAGCTAGGAAATTTATTGCACTCATCCCTCAATAAACGGATGTTCGCTATATCGGGTTTCACTGTAACAGAACCGAAAAATTATGTAATAAAATTATCTGATGCTAACAACGGAAAATCGATTTTTGGTGGTTGAAAGCCAAGGGAAAAATTTTATGGTGTTTAAACGATTTAAAAATTTGAAATTTTGTAATAATTACATTTAGGGTGGTTTGTAAAATAATTTAAATTATAAGAAAAGACAGCTGCCTTCCTTGAAAATACTTAATACTACATATTAAATTTATACCACGACTTGGTGTATAAGAATGTGTATTGAAATTTTGTATATACAGGGTGCATTTGCGAAGGTTCATCATCATCATAAAAAGCTCCACAGCCTGTTATTGGCCTTGGCTTCCGGCAACATCCTCCTCCAGAACTGTCTGTCCCTGGCTTGGAGTCTCCAATTTCTTATACCTAGGGTTCGTAGATCCTCCTCTACGCTATCTGTATATCTTTTTTTTGGACGTCCTGTGCCTCTGTGTCCGTCTGGTCTCTTGTTCATAATAATTTTTGTTATGCTATCATCACTGTTAAGTTCAACATGTCCTGCCATCGAATTCTGCTAATTTTTATAGTTTTTATTATGTTTGGATCTTTATACAACTGATACAGTTCGTGATTGTATCTTCTCCTCCAAACACCAGTTTCGTTCACTCCTCCATATATTGTGCGCAGGATTTTTCTTTCAAAGCACCCCAGGAGGTGTTCTTCATTACATCTTAGTGCGCAGGTTTCGGATCCATACAGCAGTATTGGCCTTATAAGGGTTCTGTATAGTTTAACTTTAGTCCTCCTTGATATGTTCCTTGTTAAGAAGTGTTTACGTAGCCCAAAGTAGCATATTTCCCAGCGCCAATCTCCTTATGACTTCTGCCGTCGTGTCGTTATCTTTTGAGATTCCGTCTTTTAGAGATGCACATATATTTCGTTTTCTCTTCATTAATTGCTGGTCCGAATTTCTTTGCTGCTCTTTCTAGCGATATGAAGGCTTCTTTCATTGCTATGCTGGATCTGGCTAGTATTACGATGTCGTCAGCGTATGTCAATAGTTGCACCGACTTGTTGAAAATACTTCCCGCGGTGTTAATTCCTGCGTCTTTATCACTTTTTCCATAGCTACGTTAAATAGTAAGCAAGATAGGGCATCTCCTTGTCTTAGTCCTACTGTGGTGTTGAATGGTTCTGACAGCTCTCCTTGTATTCTTATTCTGCATATGTCCTATTGTCATTTTGGTCAAATCTACGAGGTTTTTGGAAAATCTTAAATACTCCATAGCTTTATATAATTCTTCACGTTTTATTTTATCATATGCGTTTCTGAAGTCTATGCATAGAGAATGTATGGTTATATTAAATTCATTTGCCTTTTCTAGGACCTGCCTAAGGGTGAAAATATGGTCTGTGGTAGATCTTCTGTGGCGGAAACCGCTTTGATAGTTCCCAGAGCTGCTTCTGCGTAAGGCTCCAGTTTAACGTATAAAATATTTGATAATACTTTATATGCTAAGTTTAAACTGTAAAAAATTTCTGTGGTAATTTTACAAAAAAAAACTAGAAGTTTTATTCACCAAAGAAATGCGGATAAATGCAAACACCATTTATATATTTATTTTACTTATTTATTAACAAATTATGTACAAAGGCTATCTTAAATTCATGTACATCTACATATATAAAAATGAATGTGTGTATGTATGATCGCTATAGGCACGGTGCACGGTGTAGCAACCGATCTTAATGAAATTTTAACCATGTGCTATTTACATTCAAACTTAGAACCTAGGGTATTTTATTACTTTCTAAAGCCACTCCTAGATGGCGCTGTCATGGAGAGCTTCGTTGAAAATCATCGCAGAGCTTTGAATTTTTGCATGAAGTTCCGTGAAGGTCTCCTATGATACACCTCGAAGCCCGATTTTCGAAATTCAAAATTCTTGGCCTTGCTAAATGTGCAAGAACAAGACAAGAATGCAAGAACAAGGCCATTTTTGCTCATCACTAGGATGGCCTGATTGTGTACAGGACAGGGCCGAGAATTGGAGTAATCCAGACGCTCCTGCAACGTGATTTCGAAACAATCAAACTCTATAGTAATGATTGAAAGTTGAAGATCAACTTTAGCAAATGCGAGTCAATCCTTTTCCGGAATACTCTAAACAGAGCTTCACGCGATGTGAAGAGGAACTGGAAAAATTTTCCGAATTTCGAACAATGCTGTACAGACACTAGAAAACACTAGGTAGTGAAATACCTTGGGCTTTGGGTGGATCAGTACTTATATTTCAATAGAAATGTGAGTGCTGCTCTTGACAAGGCAAACAGGGCTGTAGCAGCAACAACCGAGGAGTTTCTGATCCATGGATTATCAAGTAAACCATGGACATCACTACCGTGATAAAACACACCGGTGTGAAAATAGCTATTATCACAGCTGGAGGAGATAGTTAAAGGTTCGCCCGAGTTAGGTAGAGGGACACTAAATACGATCGGTTGTTGCTGACACATCAGCGCCCTTAAGTAAAGCCGAATATAGCGTTTCAATTTGCCGAACACCAATGTCCCTCAAGAAGGAAGCAAGTTCCACACTGCTGACCCGCGACTAAAAGTGTCGAAGAAATTAATAGTTATTGTCGTTGCGCATTAATCGCATTTTTTACGATCCAAAACGATATACATATTAAGGAAAATCTTGTGCCGTTAGGAGAAGTACCGCATCGAAATTAGGCGTAGTGCAGTTAAAGATTGCGGAAAATAGTACGTATAGTGAATTAGCACGTGATACCTGACCGTCGCTCGGGTATAAGTTACACGGTGGAGGACGATATAGCGGTAGGGATACGCTGTACTGGTGCGCATAGCAGGCGAGCAATTAATTGAGACTTCGACTTTTTATTTTACTTGTATTAAATTACTTCCCGTTGTCGTATTGTGTTTAAATATGGTTTAAAGGGACATCACAAAGCTTACTGTACTATATTCGTCATACACTTTCATTTGATACCCATACCGAGGGCGTTGTAAAAAAAAAGGTAAACCTCCATTTAATTTGTAATGACGCCACACAGCTAATAGTATTCTATTTGTCATACCCTTTCATTTGATACCCAATCGGGGGACGCGAAGCACAATTGCAAAATTCGGCCGCCATTTGGAACTGCCATCTTGATATATGCAAAATTTGAATTTGATCGGTTATATCGAATTGGGTCAAAATCAAGTGGCAAGATTTGTTTACATACTACACACAACATACAGGTGAAGCTAGTATAAAGCGTATAAAAGCTTAATAGCCATGGATATTAGGGAAGTTAAAAGTAAACAATAGAATTCTTTGATTCTTCATCTACGTCATGGTATAAACTCATTAACTCCACTGCTGGCAGCAAAAACTTCTGGTCCTTGGTAACCTCCATCAGAAAGAATTTCACTTCACATACAACACCTCCATTCATTCACAATAAGCAGGTGATAACAGAAAGCAAACCCAAGGCCGACCTACTTGCATCTCTGTTCGCCGCTAATTCTTCCTTACCCGATGCTGACATGCAACCCCCCACCGTCGAGTGTTCCGCTCACTCAATGGACAAAATTTTCTTCAGGACGCGTGAAGTGTATAGGTGTCTCAAGGAGCTTGACTCCAACAAATCCACTGGCCCTGACAATATTCCCCCTATGGTTCTTAAAAAATGTGCCTCACCTTTGGCTAAACCTCTGCGCAAACTTTTCGCATTTTCATACTTCTCCGGGGTCTATCCTGACTCTTGGAAACTCGCCCATGTTCAGCCTATACCCAAAAAAGGAGACGCTAGTGACCCCGCTAACTACCGCCCAATAGCAATCACTTCTATTCTCTCCAAAGTCATGGAGACAATAATAAACAGAAACCTTGTGGAATATCTGGAATGCAACCAAATATTGGACGACAAGCAGTACGGCTTTAGATCGAAAAGATCTACTGGCGACCTCCTTGTTTGCCTAACCGAACATCTCAACCAAAGTATACACCGATTTGGTGAATCTGGCTTGGTTGCTCTGGATATCTCCAAGGCTTTCGATAGAGTATGGCATCCTGCCCTATTGACCAAACTCCAAGCTATTGGTATTGACCTTGTTCTAAAGAACTGGATTAAGAGCTTTCTTTCTGGCCGTTCAATCAAGGTAGTATTGGATGGCGTCGAATCCAACCCCCACACCATCTCCGCAGGTGTTCCCCAGGGCTCAATTCTATCACCAGCTCTCTTCTTAATTTTTATCAATGACTTGCTCTCAATCCCCACCAACTCACTTCACAGCTTTGCTGACGACGGTACTCTACGATACTCCTATGGCTTCGATAATGTAAGACAAGCACGCGCCAGACCTTGTCTGCATCACCGTGAAATCATGTGTAATTCAATCAACAGGGACATCAAACTAATTCTTGATTGGGGCCGCAAGAACCGTGTTGAATTTAATGCATCCAAAACAAAGTACTGTCTCATATCCAATAAAACTCGCTCCGACCCTCCTTCTATTTCAGTGGGCAAGAAGAACTTAACGGCAGAACCGTCTCTAAATATCCTAGGCATAACATTAGCCGAAGATCTGCGCTGGAATAATCACATATTCCAAATTGCTAAACAAGCATCACAATGCCTGGGATTCCTCAAAAGGTGCAAATTCCTTCTCCAGCCGTCGGCCAGGGCTACAATCTACAAGTCCTACATTCGTCCCCGCCTCGAATACAACTCATATATCTGGGCCGGGGCCCCTAGAACCACCTTAGCTTGGCTGGACAAGGTGCAAAACCGCGCTCTCAAACTTATTGGTGATAGCGCTATTTGCTCTTCAATTGACTCACTAAGCCATCGTAGGAATGTAGCAGCCCTTGCAAAATTTTACCGTTTTTACCACAACGACTGCTCCACTGAAATAAGTAACCTTATGCCTCCACGGCAATATTTCCCCCGCAATACAAGACTTGCCCGCTCGGCTCACTCTCACAGTTTACAGCCCTCATCTTCGCGCACACTCCGGTTTAGAAATTCGTTTATAATAAGAACAACTCGACTGTGGAACAACCTTCCACAGTCACCATTCCCGAACTCATACAACACCCAAGAGTTCAAACGCAAGGTCCACCACCATCTCCTCCAACACCCTCCCGACTCCCCCTAATCTATCCTATCTTTCTCTCTATCCTTCGAGCTAAGCTTACTACTAGACATTGCACCATGACGTGTACGACATGACATGACGGACTGGTAGTACAAAGGGTGACACCTGAGCTTAGACTATCACATAAAAAAAAAAAAAAAAAATTTATTTTTTCGATATAAACAATTGTTTTTGAGCTGCAACTCAAAATCATGGAAGCTAATTTATTCACGTCATGTCATGGAAGCTAATTTATTCACGTCAAAATGTACCAACCGGTATTACATCATAACATTGCAGTAATAAGATAGGATGATCCAGGAAGAAGGAAAATATAATAAAATTTTGGAAGACAATATCTTAACTCCAAGTCGTTGGTCACATTTAAGTTGATGTTTAGGGTTTTAATAAATTCAATGTTGAATATTCAATATCATTTTTCGATTCCATTAACTTTTATTTAATTCACATGAAAAAGAATTAAAGATAAATAAATAAAGAAGATGATTAAGAATTAAAGGTAAATAAACTAAAGTAGATAAAAAGGAATAGTTTATTAATCCATAGCTTTACCCGCGGACTTCGCCAAAACCAAACCAAAATTTAATATTTAGATTTAGATTAATGAAATAACTTTAAAGAAACGTGTAAACTATTAATGCATCATTATCAAATTTTAGAGTTATGCCATTCAACCGAAATATTGGAAAACCATTGGGGATATGTCTTTGGGAACAGCTACCGCAATAGTTTACTTAGCGGCTAATTGTCAACTGATACGAATTTTCTTTTTTCATAAAGGTAAATTAAGCAAAAGTATTTTTGAATACATTTTTAATTCTATAATTTTCTAAAACTTTTCGGCAGATTTCGTACAGCTGTTCGCATATATAGCAAAGGATGCCTCCCGATTTTATCTCTCCACTGGAGATGTGGAACAACTACTTTACAAACAGTACTCATTTGTATCTAGATGTGTTTTTCTTGCGGTGTATCTTCCGACGGCTTTGGCATTCGTTCTTATTGGAGGATCTTTCGTAGTGTCATCTATATCTGTTTTTGCTGAATATGGAACAAATTCAGTAAGGTCGCTTATACTCGTTCTTTTAAATGTTACTATATTATTAATATTTTTTTAGATATTTGAACCTGAAAACAGGCCGTTTTTGCTCAGCATGTACCCGCTAAGTAACTTCTCAAAAAATTTAATTCTCGCTTATCTAGGGCCATTTTTTGCGATTAGTGTTGGGGTTATTTTTGTTCCTACTTGGCATGTAGCAATGGGAATTTCATTACTGTATCCCGTTTATGTTTTTAAACTTATTAAAAAAAAATTAGAGAATCTTGAGGTGAGTTATATTAAAATTTAGTTTTGAGCATTTTTTAATTGAAGTTTGGCGTGTACACTCACTATGTCACTGCATATTAAAATATTTAATGAAATATTGCGCTATAGTAAAATTTTGAAACACACAAAATTGTAGCACGTACTAGTTTAGTCCTCCAAATTCCCCTTTTATAAATCAAATTCACTTTTACATTTTTGGAAATCTTATTCCCGTTTTAGAATTTTATCAATTCAACATTTTGTAAATGAAGTAATTTTACAAAAGTATTGTTACTTGTAGCCAAATTGTCTTCGAATGCAGTTTCTCTTTGCTTCGTAGACACAATCAGATCGCCTGCACTGGTAAATAAAAAATGCCTGGGCCACCTTTAGGTACCGTTGTACCACGAGGGGGAAATCAATTAAGCAAAACTACTTATTTTTGTTTTTTACACGGTACACTCTTTATTAAAAATTCTTATTATTATTTCACACAGATCTAATATTATGCGGTTATATTATATATATATATATATATATATATTTATATTTGTCGGGGTTTTTATTATGACTTTAATTTAGATTCACTTTCCGATCACGTTCTTGTTCTGGGAACTTTCGTACGAAGAATGTGTAGCGGAGATGCCGGAAATTGGCTATCTCCATAGGGACGATAGGGACGGAACGGAAAGCGGCTAGATCACTGACTTTAAGTTCGGTGATCGATGAAAAGTGTTCCGATTGATCGTTATTGATCGTGTTTACCATTTCGGAATATGTTGTGTGACTTTGCGTAAAACTTAGTAATTAAGTTTGTACGCGGTCACCACATACCCCCCCCCCGCGTAGCGTTAACGGGATGTTACCGCTTTAGATGGCTTAGCTTCGTTGTCGCGGTCACAGCCGAAGGCTGGCTTTAGCCTGTCAATGGATATTGACTTGGTTGTGCCGTTCAATTTGACGACGAAGTGTTTTCGTAATCGTTTGATTACTTCATATGGGCCCTCGTATGGACGTTCGAAAGGTTTTCGAACTCTGTCGACTCGTATGAACACGTAGTCGGCGTTCTCCAGGGCTACTGGCACGTATGCATCCTTTTGGACGGGTTGCCGTGGATGTACTGCCTTAATGTTCTGCATATGGGAACGAAGGCGAGAGAGGAATTCTGATTCTTCAATTGGATTTTCATCGGATGTGATAGAAATCAAATTAGGAAGTCTCAGATTCTGACCGTATACGAGCTCGGCAGGTGAGCATTGTAAGTCGGTCTTGATTGCCGTGCGTATGCCTAACATGACAAAGGGCAAGTCTTCACTCCAATGAGTAGTGTTGTCCCTTGCCATTAAGGCTGCTTTTAGTTGCCTGTGGAACCGTTCGACCATCCCGTTTGCTTGCGGATGGTAGGCGGTTGTCCGGATTCGATGAGTGCCGAGTAATTTGGCAACTTCATTGAAAAGTTTCGATTCGAACTGCGTACCTTGATCGGTTGTGATCTCAAGTGGGAAACCGAATCGTGGGACAAATTCAGTGACGAATCTTTTTGCCACTGTTGAAGCTGAGATATCCCGAATTGGGTATGCTTCAGGCCATCGCGTGAACCTATCGACTACCGTTAAGATATAAGAGTATCCACGAGATGGGGGTAGGGGTCCCACTATATCCATATGGATATGGTCAAATCTATTATTTGGAAGTTTGAAAGCTTCAAATGGAGATTTGGTATGTCGTGAAACTTTGGACTTTTGGCAACCTAGGCATGATCGAGACCACTCATTGCAGTCTTTATTGATCGATGGCCAGAAGTATTTCTTGGTAACGGCTCGTCTTGTAGCACGAATACCAGGATGTGAGAGACTGTGTTCGGAGTTGAACGCTAGTCTACGTAACGAAGTGGGTATATAAGGCCTAGGAATGCCTATACTAGTTTCACACCACACCTGCTGGGCGGTAAATGGTATTGGTGTGAGAACTAGTTTTACCCGTGAGCCGTTGCTGGGGTGTTCTTGTATAGATTTCAATTCTGTGTCACCTTGTTGAGCCTGAGCTAGTGTAGGCAGGTCGAGGGTGACCGAGTCAACGTTGTCGGTTGCTAGTGAGCGCGGCAAGTAGTCTGCGACAATGTTTTGTTTACCCGACACATGTCTGATGTCTGTGGTAAACTGAGAGATTAGACCCAAATGTCTGGTCTGTCGAGGGGATCGTTCGGTCTTTGTATGAAGGGCACGAACCAGTGGTTTGTGATCAGTATAGACCACGAAATTGCGTCCTTCAACGAAATAACGGAAGTGTTTGATCGCTGCGTAGATTGCGAGAAGTTCGCGATCGAATGCAGAGTACTTCCGTTCTGTTGGTGACAGCTTTTTGGAATAAAAAGCTAGAGGTTGCCACCGTTGACCGTTGAATTGTTCCAGAACGCCTCCGATTGCATAATCAGAAGCGTCAGTCGTTAGACTGTATTTTGCATCCTCGATTGGATGGTTCAGCAGAGTTGCTTCAGCCATCGAGGTTTTTACCTTGAGGAATGCCGCCTGACATTCTGCTGGCCAGGTAAATACTTTATTGGCACGTGAGCGGTTGAGAAGGTCTCTCAAATGCTCGTTTATCGGCACCAACTGTTCAGCCAATTTTGGTATAAATCGGTGATAGAAATTCACCATTCCCAAAAACTTCTGGATCGATTTGACAGAAGTTGGGGGTGTGAGATCAACGATAGCCTGAACCCGATCGGAGGATGGAAGTATTCCATCTTTTGTGATGCGGTGGCTTAGAAACTTAATCTCTTGTGCACCGAAAACGCATTTCTCTAGCTTAATGGTTAAACCGAAGCTATCGAGGCGTTTAAAGAGCTCTTCGAGGTGAACGATATGTTCTTCCTCGGTTTTACTGGCGATAAGTATATCGTCCAAGTATACATAAACGAAGTCGAGATCTCTCGTAACTTCGTTAATAAACCTTTGAAAGGTTTGAGCTGCATTCCGTAAGCCGAATGGCATACGGGTAAACTCATATAGGCCGAATGGCGTAATGAGTGCAGTCTTATGCACGTCTTCCGGGGCGATTGGTATTTGATGATATGCACGTACCAAGTCAACCTTCGAAAAAAATGTGCAACCGTGAAGATTCACGGAAAAATTCTGTATATGCGGGATCGGATATCTATCCGGCACAGTGACAGCATTCAGGCGACGGTAGTCGCCGCATGGTCTCCAATCATGTGAGTCCCGTTTAGGGACCAGATGAAGTGGAGATGCTGCGGGGGACGACGAAGGTCGACAAATCCCCAATTGGACCATATGGTCAAACTCTAATTTTGCCACCTTCAGCTTCTCCGGATGGAGTCGCCGAGCGGTGACGAAAGGTAATTGCCCTTTAGTCACAATGTGGTGTTGCACATTGTGTTTAACTGGAAGGTTAAAATTGGGCGGTTTTGTTAACGAAGAGTACTTCGTTAACAGCTCTTTGTAAATGCCGGTAAGTAGGCATGGATGGGATTCGGGGTTGTAGTCGACCGTAGCGCACACGTTAATTTTAAAATTTGTGCGCTGGTCTACTAAATGTCGATACTTGAAATCGACGCACAACTCGAACTTCGTTAAGAAGTCCGCCCCGATAATGGCTTTAGTGGTGTCGGCTATGATAAAGTTGTGGACATATCGTCGGCGTAAGCCGAGATAAAGTTCCAGCAACTTTGTGCCGAAAGTTCGGATCAGTGATCCGTTGGCCGCATGCAGAAGGACGTTCGGGCTTCCGTTATGGGCCGGGAACGCCTTGGCGGGAACAATTGAAACGTCCGAGCCCGAATCAATCAGGAAATCCATCCGATTGTTGGTGTCACGGACGAACTAACGATATGAGCGGCCAGTTATATGCTCGCTCATGTCGACCCCCTGCCCCTTTAGTTTTTTTTTGGTGGTTGGTGGTTTCTTTGCCGACTTGGCATTACCACCACCGAAACTGCAGGGGGCTTTGCAGGTGCGTGCAGCACAAGCTACCCCTCAGTTTATTGGCCCCTGGTGGCCGATTGGCCGAGGGCTGACGCGGACCGCCCTGCCGATTGGCAGGTGTTCGGCCTCTTGGGCTTTGCTGGCCTTTCACCAAAGTGTCCAGCTTGGATGTCAGCTTGGTTATGGCGTTTTCTAGCGACATCCACGGGGGCTCTGTGCCGGCTGGCGTTGCGCGGACGGCGGACGCGTATGAGGCGCTTCCGTGTGGAAGCACCTCCCATACCTTGTCCGCTGTTGTTGCTAGCGCTGCTAGCGTTTGATCGCCAGCTGTGGCCAATGTGACTTGGATGGCCTGTGGAAGCCTCCTCTCCCACAGGGTACGGATCAGGTCATCATTGACCGCAGACGATCCGCCGGCTAGTGCCTTGAGAGCCTGGAGGAACTCCGATGGTTTTCGGTCTCCAGGCTCTTTCACCGACAGTAGCTGCTCGAGCCGGCGCTTCTCGGAAGTGCCGTACTTCTCGAGCAGGTGCTGTTTAAGTTCTTCATAAGTGGCGGTAGAATGGTCGACGGTGCTAAGCCGCATTGCCGTTACCGCCTCTTCCGGCAATGCGGCCATAACGTTGTAGACCTTTCCACTATCCGCTTTGTAGCCCGCCATCTTAAACATGATTTCCGCCTGGTAAAACCAGGAGGCGGGCTGGTGTGTCCAGAACTTCGGAATGTCAAGCTTCGTTAGTTTGACGCCAGCGACTTCCGAAGTTCCGGGCTTTGGTTCCTCCCCTTGTGGAACGTCTTGTTCCATGAAGTTTCCTTCTTCTGGTCGCGACATCTTGCCAAACCCCAAAACAAAACAAAGTACCAAGAACGCAACGGATTGGGATAAACCGAGAAAAAAACGAATAGGGGATGAAACAACAACCCAAAAGTAATATATGAAATATATGTAGTATTATATATATAATATATAAATATATATATCTATATATATATGAAATGAAGTGACTATTTATATAAAGATAAATCTGTTAATATATGTATACGTGAAATGTAGTAAATTTTATAAAAAAAAAAGGTAAATGTGGTAATATATATGTGAAAAATGTAGTAAGTATTTATGTAAAAGTAAATGTGGTAATATATATGCAAAAAAATGTAGTGAGTATTTATATAAAAGTAAATGTGTTAATATATATGTAAAAAAAATGTAGTGAGTATTTATATAAAAGTAAATGTGTTAATATATGTAAAAAATTGTAGTGAGTATTTATATAAAAGTAAATGTGTTAATATATATGTAAAAATTGTTGTTTGTAAATTATAGAAACATAAATTAGATAGCGCTTTTAAATAGATGAATGGACTTAGGCTAAATAGTATTAAAGTTTATATCTATAGTTTTTCTAACAATAAAAAAAATATTTCAAAATATAAAGTGGCGGTATCGTCTCTGCGATTTTATTCAAAAATTTTATATTTATTTTAAACCAAAAATTAAATAAAAAAAAACTGTTGATCGTTGTCCTTTGTTCTGTCCAAATAGGTTCGCTTTCCGCTGTGTCGAATAAGGCGAAGTATTCCTTTCAGATTATAATTGAATCTTTGTTGATTTATTCGTAAATTTTATTCAATTCCGGAGTTTTTCTGATTAATTTAGGAATTCTGTTAAGTATTCATTTTTACCGAGCTTTAGGTATCACGTTCTTTTGTATTGTATTAAAAAAATTTATTTAGTCCTATTGCTCTGTATCAGTTACGAAATTGTAATCAATTATCATCGAAATTGTCAATTAAATCAATTTAAATTTTGTACTTCCCCGTTATTTTATTCCTGAGTTGAGTTGCAGCTTTTTGTTATCGATTTATGGAAGTTGCGTCACTATTATTGCAATTTTTTCTTTTTTTGAGAGAGAAAACAAAACTTTCACAATATGTTATTGCAATTTTTTTTCTTTTTTTTTGAGAGAGAAAACAAAACTTTCACAATATGTACTTTTATGTACTTTATTTGTGCACTATTATTTTAGTAATATTTTAGAGAAAAGGATAAATTTTCACAATATTATTTATTATATGCACTTTTTATGCCGCGTGTTGCGACGTCGGGGTCAGCAATTTAGGTACCGTTGTACCACGAGGGGGAAATCAATTAAGCAAAACTACTTATTTTTGTTTTTTACACGGTACACTCTTTATTAAAAATTCTTATTATTATTTCACACAGATCTAATATTATGCGGTTATATTATATAATATATTTTTATATTTGTCGGGGTTTTTATTATGACTTTAATTTAGATTCACTTTCCGATCACGTTCTTGTTCTGGGAACTTTCGTACGAAGAATGTGTAGCGGAGATGCCGGAAATTGGCTATCTCCATAGGGACGATAGGGACGGAACGGAAAGCGGCTAGATCACTGACTTTAAGTTCGGTGATCGATGAAAAGTGTTCCGATTGATCGTTATTGATCGTGTTTACCATTTCGGAATATGTTGTGTGACTTTGCGTAAAACTTAGTAATTAAGTTTGTACGCGGTCACCACACACCTTTTTCCGTTTTCAAGTTTCCTAGTGCTTAAAGCTAAAGCCGGAACTATAATAGACGTGAACGAACGTACGTCAATCCCTGCGTTCCGAAGACTCCTATTAGTCCAGTAAAATAAGACAAAAATGCGCTTAACTTCGGAATTCCATGTAACAGGTCGTATCGGCTTCGAACTTTTTTTAAATTGTTGTAAAATCTCTACATATAAAATCCCACCAATTCAAAAATGCCGCTACTTTCTTATTGTTGCAATTATAAACAATGCAACTGTTATTGTTGCAATTATAATGCGAAATTGTATTGTGCGCTAAATTCAAAAGAAGGTTTTCGAGGTCGCTGATTACGAATATAATGTTTAAAATTCAAAATGGCGGATCCAAAATGGCGCAATGATGAAACATATTATTGATATTGCGTTAGCCCATCTATAACTTTTCTTGATTTAACGTATCTATAACTTATCCTAATCCAAGTTTTCGATGAAGCATTACTGCAAAAGTAACTTGCAAGGACGAGTTTAAAGTTTTTGTTCAAATTGCAGTCATAATATCATGAGCTATTGAATTTTATTTTAGTACGATTTTTAAAGAATTCCTCTTTTTTACAAAATCATGTTATAAACAATGGTTAAAGAATTATGTAAAACATCAGAGCAAGCCTGCATTAAAAGATATAGACTCCAGTGATATTTTTTATGTGTTTAAACGTAAATTCTGCCCTATTTTACATGATCTTCAAAGAACTCCACATTTTTTATAAGATAATGTTATAAACAATGGTTAACGAATTTTTTAAAATTTCTAAAAAAGCACGTATTGAAAGGTACAGATCTCAGCTACAACCTTAATATATTTAGAACATTAAGAGGAGTTTCTTCGCTTAATAACAGACGGTTAATTGCACCAAAAATTCTATATTTTTAAGAAATAATCATTTGTTTGTTACTATTTCATAATTAAACCATTAAAATTTAAATATTTTGAAAAAATAAAGTATTATATCGAAAAGTATGGGTTTTTAGCTATAAATTGACCACCTAGCAAATGTCAATAAGTATGTTACACTTATTGTTATTATTGATTGAAGTTACGCACGGAAAAAATGAAATGCTCGTTTCGTAAAATAAAAGGTGCGTATTGAAAAAACACGATTTTTTTCAACATGTCTTAATTATGACCATTTCAGGAAACCAATCCACAAATTAAATTTAAAAACAATTTTGGTTTTTAACACTTTGCAGAAGATTTACTGAAACAAGTGATATTTTACCAATTATTAGTTAATAATAATTGTTTAAATATGTTTTTTATCATTTAAATACATGGATCGAGTAAGCGAAGTATTTTTCTTCAATAAGCACTTTGATTTTTTGCATTTTCTTTTACCAATCAAAAGTTATAGCAATTTTTGTACGGAGCGCGTCTCATTTTTTGCTCATACACACATACTATGAAGCTATGTATTAGACCTTAATTAACAAACTCGTATCTCCCAGGGATTTGATCGTACAAAAAAGTTTCTCAGACATTATTTACGTAAAATTTCCGTTATCAGTTTTTTCGAAAAAATCATATTTTAAAAGCTATTCGCGAAAAACCATAGTTTAACATTTCTTCTGCTTCATAACTATTGCAGCGGCACTTTTTAGGAAGAGGATTTTTTAAAATATATTATTGATACAATTTAGAAGAGAATGGAAAAAAATTCGCCCCGTTACAAGGGATTCTGAAGTGTATTCCTTATTTTACTGGACTATTTGTGAAAATAAACGATTGACTATAATAAACGTACATCTCATATATGTACTTGTTTTCGTTAATGTTTCGTTAAACGTAGTATAACGCCGTCTTATGGGACCTGGATCTCAGTTGGCGTTGTAATGTCAAAATCGTAGCATATATTTGTTGTGTTCAGCCTCAAATTCAAGCAATGTTTACTGCGATTATTAAAGCCGATTGTACATCAATTTAACTGCCTTTTCTGCTGTCCGCCTTCAAAGATGTCATTTTTCTCTGGGCTTCCAAGTAGGCCGTATTTTGTTTCCACAAACTGTCGTCAATCTTCAAGCGGGAAAATAAGTCTGTACAAAATCCTCTAAAGATTTCCCTAAACAAAAATTAACAATTATTGGTATTGGTTATGGTACAATTATTGTTTAAAGCCGTAGTATACAGCAGATTGTGTGCTGACAGCTTAAGAGAAAATTAAAAAATATTACTACAATAAAACCTTACCATACAAAGGATTTAATATTTCTTCCTTAGATGGAATGTATCTCTTTCCTTTAATATCTTTCTCACATACTAAATTGGAAACCATTCTCATTTTCATTTGGTCATCCACTTCGTCATCAAAAAGAATTTCATTAGACAGATACCATAAGTGTAACTGTAAGCAAACCTTGCACAACGCAATGGTGTGGATAACATTTGGATCAATATTTTTCCAATTTTCTTCAAACTTTTTGGATAGAGCAATATCTGGGCCGCTGGGGCTTGATGAATCTTTGCTCAAAAACGCTTTTAATAGAAATTCGTAAACATGATGATATGGAGATAGACTAAAAACCATAAAAGAAGGCAACGAGCTTTCCATTCCCCCTGGTTGTTTGAGTGAAAAAGCTGCGCTTTCACACAACCGGAGCGAATGGGGCACTCGGGTGTCTTCTTTTATGGTTTTCACTCTAGTAACAACTGTCTTTCTACCTTTTGTTACAAGAGAGCTAACGCTCCACTAAAATGACCTGTCTTGGAAGCCGTCGCGTCGTATCGCAGCATATAATTTGTACCTTGCCAGTGAGATCCCACTCATGAAGTACTCTTGAAACAGCTAAAGTTTGCTCTTTTCCTGACTAACACGGTCCAGTTTTGGTACAGCGAGAAGTTGTTCTTTGTCTTCATAAGTAAATACCAATGGGCAATCGTTCTTCTTTCGAGCTTTGGACTTCCAGACCAGGAAATAATTTACCATCCCAATGGACTAGAACGATTTCGGAAATATTATTCAGATTCAGACATTAGGCCTTACTACAATGGTCTTAAGACGACTTAAGATTCCTAGTCAAATTCTTTCAAGGCTGGCTAATATTCTGTCAAAACTGGACGAATCTTAAGCTCATCTATAAAGCATAAGATCCATTAAGTTTTGGCAGAAAATTAGCGAGTTCTTAAATTATTTTCGTTGTAGAATGATACATCAGGAGACCTTAACGAAATTATAATATCCCTCGTAAGATTGCAAATACAAACAAAGGCGTAAGTAAGCTTGAGTATAAAACCAAAATATAAAAATTCATAATCCTTTTTTTTTATTCGAGATAGCTTCATCAAAAGAGTAGAATCATTCATTTCTATACTGGTTTTTATTGATTTTACGCTATTTTCCGTACTGATGTGCTTTTTACTTTATCAATTATCTGAGGTAAGTAATAAATTTAATATTTAATTTTGTAAATTGTACCATGTACCATATTTTTAAAATTATCAGAGCGGATCAACCGATACCTTCAAAATGCTTCTATTGTTCCTTTATTTCTCTATTGCAACCTTTATGCAGTTCGTGTATCACTTAGTAGCGAACGAGATCTGCTATCAGGTAATTTTATATATTTTGTTGTAAGTATAGTAGATATACTTGTGGGTTTCTCTTTAATGAAAACTTCTTTTTCAAGTAGTATCTAAAGTGGAACTAGGTCGTTTCTGAATTTGCTAGTACTTGGATATACTGGATATCGATAACATGAAAAATAAATTCACGTGTAACAAATTTAACCGTTAAACTAAATGACATCGCGAAATAGGGAAAAAAGATATGATATGGAAAATATCGAGTAAAAATTAAACTCGCCCGCATCTAGCATGCAGCTGGCACGCACTAGCCTTAACGGCACCCACAGCTAGCATGCACGCTCGAGTAAAAATAAGACTCGCCCCCAGCTAGCATGCAGCTGTCACGCAAGAAAATTGTCAATCACGAGTAAAAATGAAACTCGCCCGCACCTAGCATGCAGCTGGCACGCACTAGCCTGCACGGCGCCCGTAACTAGCTTGCACACGTGAGTAAAAATTAGACTCGCCCGCAGCTAACATGGAGCTGGCACACACGAAGGGTCTTTTCCTAAGCTCAAATTTAATACGAAAACAAAAAGATATTTTCGTAAAATAAACGTTTCTAAAAACCGATAGATCGTAAACCAAGTACTGTTAATAATGCATTTTTCTGAGAAAAATGCCAAAAAACCAACTTTTTTGACAGGCTCAGATGGAAAATATCGCAAAAGCTCCTAAATAGAGTCACTCAAGTTTTCTTTCTTTATCTTAATATATAAAAACTACGTGTCACAATGTTTGTACATGCTAATCTCCGAAACCGCCCAACATATTTAAATGAAAATTTGGGAATGTGTTGGGTTGGTTCCAGATTAAAAGATAGGATAATTTTAGTCCAGATAAGTGAAGCTGTTGTCGCAATATAGGGAATTTCAATGTTTCAGTGATTATATTTAAGTTGGCGGGGGGGAAAAATATTTAATTTTCATTGTCATGTACACATAAAAAACCGTTATCTTTAAAAAAGTACTCCGATTTTTACGAGTGACAACGTATGAATTAGTGTATTGAGTGTACTGAATGTACAGTGTGTACACTATGTACAGTGTACTGTGTAATATATACTATGTACCTACTATGGACTGTATACTATAACTACCGGAGCCCGCAAAAACACACCAGTTAAGAAACATATAATTTATATACAAAATGAAAATATTTGTGAGCATTGGGAAACCTGTAAAATATTAGCATCCATTGTTCTTTATATACTTCCACCGAAAAATGCGTAAAAGCTTTTAATTGGTGCGATTAAATAAAGTGTTAATAAGAAAATATATAAATGTCGAGTTTTTGCATTATGCCACAGATTGCGGTACATCTTGAAAACGGCCAACGTGTACATTTCACTGAAGAAAATGCTCTCCAACAAGCTTTCCAGCCACCAAAAACTGCACTTACTGAATTTTTCACACTGTGCCAAAAACCTGATATTTTCGGACAATTCGCAACAACATTGTTATATACCAGGGGTGGGCACGCATGAGGTCAATGAGAGCTGCATCTGGGTTTTTCATAATTATAAAGAGCCGCATAGTATATAAGTTCAAAAATCATATTTTATTAATATTGAATTAATAAGATAAAATATTCTACACAAGTCTTAAGTGCTATTTAAAATAGATATTTATAAGAGAAAAACATTTAGAAAAATAAAATACAAAACAATTTCAAAATTAAATCAAAATAAAATATAATAAAAAATGCAACATTATTCTTTGGTCAAATCTTTGAAATTTGGCGTATAATTTGTCAAAGCTGTTCGCAGCAGTTCTGTGAGATGCTGACTGGTCAACTGTGAACGATATTTTGACTTCACGAACTTCATTGTGGAGTAAAAAAACTCACAGCAATATGGTGTACCAAAAATTGAAAGTAGACGGCAAGCAGCTTTCTTTAAGTGTGGATATTTCGATTCTGGTACCAGTTTCCAAAATTCGATTACAGAAGTAGATATATGCTGCATTTGCAATGCTTGATCCTCTTTCATCTCTAATAATTCTAATTCCGCAGCAGCTTTTTCAACAAGTATTATTTCAGAAGCTGGAAATCCATTTTCAATAATATCACAAATAAATGGGTTTACAAAATATGCAAATGTAGATTTAAAACTTTTCAAATCTGCAAATCTACGTTTTAAATCCGCTTTCAATTCTTCCAATTTGGCTGCGTATTCGTCTATTTTTTCTTCTTTAATATTAATTATATTTGCTTTTACTCGTGGAAAATGCTTAAATTTTTGGGACTTAATATCATTGATAAAAATTCAAAGTTTAGCTTCAAAACTAAATACAGTTTGTGACAAATCCATAATAATTTTTTCCTTTCCTTGTCAAGCCAAATTAAATGTTTGCAAATGTTCCATTATGTCTGTAAAGAACATTAAATCAGAAAGCCAAATTTCATTTTCTAATTCTGCGTAGGTTTTTCCTTTTTCTTTTGTAAATGTTATAATAGGATTTAGAAGATCTACAAAACGGCTCAAAACATTGTACGTTGACAGCCATCTTACTACACACCATAGGGACAGATCACTGGGCAGTTCATCAGTTTCGTTATTTACTCGTAACTCTTCTAAAAAGTTCTTAAATTGACGATGAGTTTTGGCATTTGTTCTAATAAAATTCACAATTTGCAAAACAATCTTCCACACATTTTCGTATTTTAAATACTTTGCTATGAGATGCTCGCGGTGAATTATGCAGTGCAGAGGTAAAAAACATGGAATTTTCGGATCGTTGTTTAAAAGACCAATAAGGCCTTGGTTTTTCCCTATCATTGTAGGTGCTCCGTCAGTTGCAACACTTACAAGTTTATATAGAGGCAGTTCAAACCTATTTATTGCCACATCAAGCGCGTTTCTGACATCGATACAACGAGTTGTTTCGGTAAGAGCTACAAGGTCTAACATTTCTTCCTTGACATTTACATCTGCAGATACATAGCGGACAAAAACGGCCAACTGTGGAACATCCTGAATATCTTTAGACTCGTCGAGGGCTAAACTGAATGCTGTACAATTTTTCAAATCAAATATCAAAGTTTTTTCAACATTTTTGCTAATTTCACCAATGCGACGCTCAGTTGTACGGCGTGACATAGGCACCTGTGCGATCAATTTATGCAATTTTGAATTATATGGATCCAAAACTTTAACTACTTCTTCCAAGTTTTTTTTTATAAATTCCCTTCTCTATATGGGCGTTTGGCACGAGCGATATTCCAAGCTATAAAAAAACTGGCTTCTTTGGCTCTATCATCTTCGGCAATATAAAAGAAGACAAGAGTCCTTTTTGCTTACGAAAACCTGATTGCAATAATTTAAGCTTCTCTGTTCGCAATCTTGAATTTACTGGATATTGAGTTGAAAAGTCAGTATGACTTACTTCATAATGTCGACGTAAATTGCTTACTTTATACTTAGCAATTGTAACTTTACAAATAAGACACAACGACTTTCCATTATTGTCAATAAAAGCAAACTTTTCTACACATTCTTCTTGAAAGGTTCTATTTTCCTGATTGTATTTTCGTTTTTTAATGTTTTCTGAGGTCATATTAACCGATTTGTCTGAAATTGAAACAAAATAAGTAAAAAAATTCACGCCGCGAAAAACTTCACTTCGTTAAGAAGTCTAATTTTAAATTGCTTAATGAAAAAGTTTTCTTACCAGATTTTTTGAAAAAACACAAATATGACACTTAACTAATAAGAAAACTATTACTGAACTAAATGACCACTTACAACGTTATACACAAAAAAGATATTTAAGAAGAACTAAGGAAATTTATATTCACAGTTTTTGGGTTTTTCTTCTCTATGTTCTAGAAGCGCGCCCAATACAAAATAATATTCAACTCTTTAAAATTATGTGAAATTCGTGTGAAAGAAAATAAAAACGAAATTAATTTTTTCCATGCCTTTAGGCCTACCCTAAATGGGAAGTGAAGTGAAGTGAAGTTAGGTACCATGGCATATGAATGAATGAGAGTGACCAAAATAGAAGTGAAGTGGAAGTTTAATTTCGAAAAATTTCGAAAAGTCATTTAAAGAAGTAACCGTGCGGTAAGAACCGCACAAGAAGTAAACAAAAGTTAAGAATGTAAGGCTGTTTACTTGCTACACTTCTTTTGAACTTTTTATTTTGTTTTATACAATCAATTTTGAGAGAAATTGCGTCTACTTCACTTCTACTTCACTTCTGCGTTACTTTTAATTTAGGGTAGGCCTTTTCTTAGAATATAAGCATTCTGATATTGCTTTGAGATACGGAATTAAGAGCATTTCCACACCCGTGTGGAATATTCATTAATTTAAAGAGATTTAATTGGAGCCGCACTTGACTCAACGAAGAGCCGCATGCGGCTCCGAGAGCCGCGTTTGCCCACCGTTGTTATATACCGACCTCCCTCGCTATTAAACGTGGAACAAATCAGGTAAAAAATGGAAGCCACGTAGACAAGGCGAACCACATCCAACTATCGCACGCGTATTCAGGCCCGCCACATCACTTTGCGGGGCCCAGGGCTAAAATATGTTTGGGGGCCCTTTAAGGATTTTAAAAATCAAAAAAATCTTTGACTAAAAAAAAGTTTGTGGTAATGTGAGAATAAGTTCATTCAGGGCATTAAATATAGATACCGAGCGGCCGGTTCTTTCTTCGCGGATGAACCTAAAGTTACATAGTGCAACGTACAATGGAATAGTTTTTATATAGACAGGCGCTTGTGCTTAGCTCTGGGGCCCAGTACTCATCTTTCTTTTGGCAGAATCAATCCAGAAGCTATCCCAGAGGGAAAAATTCGAATCACTACTAACTGAAGCGAATTCGAAGAGCTGCTACCTATGCTCCCATTGGATCTTTAAGGAATTGTATGGAACGAAGCGGTGGTCAAGCAGCATGTTTAACGCGGTTGGTACTTAGTTGGGGGATGTAGCAGTCGCTACTTATCATGTATATACGTTTTTTTGTAGTAAGTTTTATTCAGGTAGTTACTCAGTTTCTGTACTCGTTAATTTTTAATAGAGTGTTTTTGAATACGTCATAGTTTGGATTCTCACTACTACTAGGAAATACACTTGGAGAATTTAGCTTGACATATCACGTATGTATACACTGTACACAGAAACGAAATTTAAAAAACATAGACACACAAATATTGTTCAATAAAATAATTTTGAAATATTGTAACAGTATGAGTTAGAAGTTCATTCGATTTGGAACTTCGACTATGTAAAGATTATAACGGTTATATAAAAAGATTATGTAATTTTAATTCTTTCGAATACGTAATTATTAAAGTTTGTATATTAAATAAAATAACGATATAAAATAAAAACTTAAAGTTTATCTAAATATATATTAATAAAAATATTATTGGCAATACGCGCATAGCATATTGCAATGAGATGGAGTTTGGTCAACAGGATATTTAATTATACCAACACACCATTTCATTTTGGTGACCCCGAGCTGAGAAGAGCAGACAACCTTTTTCAAGAGAAGAAAAGTAATTTTAAAAGAAGCCCTAAAGAAAATGTAGAAAATTTGTGAAGAAACAAGAGAAGAAAAAAGAAGAAAGAAATTTTGAAGAGGAATTTAAAGGAAAAGAAGAAACTTATTTTACAATGAAGGGGAAGTTAATTACTCTTTTCAATTAAATATATTTTTCTTTTTCTCTAAAATATAAATTGTTCAGAATTACATACACATACATTACATTTACATAATTGAATATTGGTGACAATCCAACTTATTTTTCTTTCCGCATAAGGTGAATATTTTTCATTTTTCAGAAAGTTAAACGTGAATAAAATTTCGGTACAATTTATTTAAATTTGACTACTATTCGACTCTTAGCGCGAACGTCCACGGTTGTCGTATATAGTATCGCGAAGTTAAAGTAAAGTCGAAATTTTATTGAACTTCTTTTTACGTGAGTGTTAATAAATTGTGTTTAATATGAGTGTCCAAGGTGGTGAAAATGAAGGATTGAATAGGAATGGTGAAAGTATCAGTGCATCTGCTGTAAAACTATCAACTTTCTGGTCCCCGTGCCCAGAGGCATGGTTTATTTTAACAGAGAGTCAATTTAACTCTAAAGGAATTAGATTGGATGAGACTAAATACGAACATGTCATCCAAGCTCTTCCTCTAGATATCATAATGAATGTATTGGATTGCATTCAAAACCCACCGCAAGAGAACAAATATGAAGCTTTAAAAACAACATTAATTCAACGTTTTACCGAATCTGAAGAAAGAAAATTGGAACAACTATTATGCAATTCTGAGATGGGAGATAGGAAACCATCAGAATTTTATAGATCAATGGAGATACTTGCCGGAACTTCATCAAATTTAGGAAAGGACTTGATTAGAAAGCTTTGGATGCGAAAATTACCACCCAGTATTAATATCGCATTGATGTCTTCTGGAAAACAAAGCATCCAAGATCTTCTAATGTTAGCGGATAAAATTTTTGAAGTTTCAAGATTACAATATGTTTCATCCATCAGTGATTGTGCTTCAAATCCTTTTATAAACCAGTTAGGTTGCAATGTAAGTAGCATAGATTTTACTAAAAAGATTGATTATTTGGAAAATAAAATCGAAAATTTAACGGATTTAATTAAGAAACTTACAATTAATAGAGGTAATGAATTTCATCATAGGTCAAGGTCTAGAAGTAGAAGCCGTGATTCACATAATAATAATAATAATAGTAAACCATTTTGCTGGTTTCATTTTAAATTCGGCGACAAAGCGAAAAGATGTGTTAAACCATGCAAATTTAATAACCAAAAAAACTAAATATCCCTTCAGCATGTTTTAAATATAATACCCCAAAAAAATCTAATCGACTATTTATTTTTGATAAAGAGAATAAGTTTAAATTTTTAGTTGATACTGGAGCTGATTTATCAGTCATACCGAATGCATTTTATGGAAAATGTAAGAGAAATCCACAACTAATTCTTTCTGCAGCTAACGGATCAATTATCCATACCTACGGAACAAAGCTTCTTAGATTGGACTTTGGATTAAGACGAGATTTAACGTTTCCGTTCATTATTGCAAGCGTCGACAAACCTATTATTGGCGCAGACTTTCTTTCAAGATTTAATTTGCTCGTTGATCTTAGAAATAAACGAGTGATAGATGGTAACACAGAGTTAAGTGTTAATGGAATCATTATTAAAACAAATTCTCCTTCACCCAGGCATTGTTCCTTTGATAGTGAATACAATAAAGTTTTATCTAGATTTCCCTCACTAACTCAGCCTCCACGCTATGATGTACCTGTTCAACATAAAGTAGTGCATACTATCACCACTAAAGGTCAATTACCATTTTCAAGACCTAGGAGACTCGACACGAATAAATTTAAAATAGCCAAATTAGAGTTCGAGCACATGGTAAAATTAGGTTTATGCAGAACATCGTCATCATCAGTCTCATCAGCACTACACATGGTTCCAAAAAAGGATTCTACAGACTGGCGACCATGCGGAGATTACCGGAGACTAAACTCAATAACAATTCCAGACAGATACCCGATTCCTCACATTCAAAATTTCACGTTGAATTTGAATGGTTGTACCATATTTTCGAAGATTGACTTAGTGAGAGCTTATCATCACATACCTATGGCAGAAGAGGATATCTTTAAGACAGCGATAACTACACCTTTCGGTTTATTCGAATTTACTCGAATGCCCTTTGGACTTAGAAATGCTGCTCAAACATCCCAACGCTTTATGGATAGAGTTCTAATTAGTTTGGAATTTGTTTTTGTCTACATTGACGATATTTTGGTTGCAAGCAAAAATGAGGAGGAACACAAGAAACATTTGGAGCAAGTTTTTGCACGTTTAGAAGAATACGGGATAAATATTAATCCAGGGAAATGTCTTTTCGGTGTAAATACTATTGAATTTTTAAGTCACAAGATTACGAAGGACGGGATTCTTCCATCTGAGAACAGAATTAAATTCATTCAAAATTTTCCTTCACCAACTTCAATTAAACAGATGCAACAATTCATCGGAATGGTAAATTACTTCCATAGATTCATTCCACGATTAGCAGAATTGTTAAGCCCCATTCATATGCATTTAGTTAGGGAGCTCAAGAAACCTAAGAATTTAAAAAATTTTGAATGGACTGAAGAATGCGAAGACGCGTTCATAAAGGTAAAAAAGGCATTTATTTCAGCAACTTTATTAGTGCATCCAGCGGAAAATCCTATTTTGAAGTTGACTGTTGATGCATCAAACGTGGCGATTGGAGCGATGTTAGAACAAGTTTACAACGACGAGAATGAACCTTTAGCATTTTACTCCAAGAAGTTAAGCAGAGCAGAAATGAAGTACTCTACTTTTGACAGGGAGCTATTGGCCATGTATTCAAGTATTAAACATTTTCGACATTTTTTGGAAGGTCGTGAGTTTATAGTATTCACGGACCACAAACCTTTAACATCTGCAATTTGGACTAAAGCGGAGAGGAGTTCAAGACAAGCAAGACATTTGAATTACGTTACCCAATTCACCTCTGATATAAGATACATCAAGGGAGATTCTAATGTCGTGGCAGATACTTTATCACGAGTAACTATGGAGAATAACAATTGTGACGCGGTAAACGAAACCGAAATAGATTTAAACATTATCGCTGAAGCACAAAAGGACGATGTAGAGTTGAAGCATTTGGTTGAAAATCCAAGCAAGAATTCGAAATTTATTTTAATGGAAACAGATGTACCTTTGTCGGAAAGTAAAATCTGGTTAGAGTGTTCCACTAATAAAGATCGTCCATTCGTACCAAAAATATTACGAAGAAACATGTTTGACAGAATACATAACTTGTCACATCCGGGAATAAGAGGTACTAGGAGTGTATTGCAAGAAGATATTTTTGGCCGAGGATGAATAGATACTGATATTAATTTATGGGCGAAGTCCTGTATAGCATGTCAGAAGGCAAAAATCCACAGGCATACAAAATCTCCAACACAAAAGTTTCAGATACCAGTGGGAAGGTTTGAACACATCCATGTAGATCTGGTAGGTCCGTTACAGCCGGCAGAGGGATTCATATATTTGCTAACGGTCGTGGACCGATTCACCAGATGGCCGGAGGTATACCCACTGAAGAGTATGACAGCCAGCATAGTTGTTAAGACATTATATGAGCAATATTTTCCGAGATTTGGAATTCCATTATCAGTTACAACGGACCAAGGAGGTCAGTTTGAAGGAAGACTATTTGAAGAATTTTCTAAACTTTTAGGAATGCATAGGATTCGAACAACAGCGTATCATCCACAATCAAACGGCATGCTGGAGAGACTCCACAGACAGTTAAAAGCATCACTTAGAGCTAAGATGAGTAATCCGAATTGGTTGTTGCACATTCCCGCTATATTACTTGGTTTAAGAACAACGGTTAAGGAGGATCTTAATTGCAGTCCAGCTGAATTGGTTTATGGGCAAACACTACGTATTCCAGGGGGATTCTTTGTGAGGGACCCGCACCACGTATCAGATCCAGCAGACCTAGTGACGCAGTTGCGAGGGCACATGCGGAATATTGTTCCAACGGGCTCTAGAGATCAAAGAAGAAGTTTCTATATCCCAAAAGGATTACAGGATTGCGAATTTGTTTTCCTAAGGATCGACAGAAAGAGGGGATCCTTGCAGAATCCGTATGAAGGTCCTTTTCAAGTTATGAAGAGAGATAAGAAAGTTTTCACTATTAACGTCAACGGAAGAGTAACGGTGGTATCAATTGACAGATTAAAACCCGCTTTTATTGCAAAGAGGGAAGACACTGAAAAACCAGTAACTAGAAGTTCAAAGAAAAAAGTTTCATTTCGATTATAAAAATTTTTTTTTCTTTTTCGTTTCTCGATGGTGGTTTTTATTTGAGAAATTATCGTAATACAGGCATGGACGCTCGCGCTGAAGGGGGAGTTATGTAGCAGTCGCTACTTATCATGTATATACGTTTTTTTGTAGTAAGTTTTATTCAGGTAGTTACTCAGTTTCTGTACTCGTTAATTTTTAATAGAGTGTTTTTGAATACGTCATAGTTTGGATTCTCACTACTACTAGGAAATACACTTGGAGAATTTAGCTTGACATATCACGTATGTATACACTGTACACAGAAACGAAATTTAAAAAACATAATTTAATTATACCAACACACCATTTCAGGGGACTGCTTGGTAAAACCGCTGTCGCCACTCGCGTTTGGAAGAATAAAAAGGCAATTGCACAAGGTGAACAAAAATATAAAGCTTTTCGACATTGCAATTGTTTCTCATATCCACTATAACATAAATTGGAGGGTTAGAAAGTTTTTTATACTTTTGTGACTGCTTCTAAAAAAGCAGCAGGAAAAGGAGTACTCCACACTGCGATCATGCAATGTTAAAAAAGATATAGAACTGGAATGGAAGGGGAACGCCCAAGCTTTTTAAGGAGCGTTCTAGCTCGATTTCCCGCTGGGTAAGTTTTCTCTTTTTTCTTAATAGTCAATTCGAGCCTATACTATTTCAGTGGTAGTAAAGAGACTAATTAAGGGCAAGTTAAATCTCCCAATCTAATATTTGATAAAGGTATCTGTTTTACCTCGATCATGGATTTGCTTACGTCTTTTTATTCTGATACCTATTGGTGTTGCAACTGGTGAACGCGGTTTCAGTAAATTAAAAATGATATAAAATTATCCAATATCATGTATGGGTCACTCACGTTTAAATCATTGAATGATATCAATAGAACGAGAGCTGAAAAAAATATAGACTATGACGATGTCATCGACGACTTTGCGGAAATTAAAGCAAGAAAAATAGTGTTTACTATTTAAATATGAAGAGTAGAAGAATCCATATCCACACAAACATAATATATAGTTTAGAGTGCTGCATGCTTGGGTTTCAGACTCTAGATTAATGCTTGCTTGACAATTAGAACGGAGCGATATGGCGGTTTTCACTTTTTGGGTTTCAATCTATTCTCGGGCCCCCTCTGGCCTGGGGCCCTGTAATATTCAGTTGTGCAACCTTGCGTAGTAACCGCTGTAAAATAATTAGATAGAAGTCACTGCACCAAAACTGAATGACACTTCCGCCTTGCAATCCTTCATCACTTGCAATAAACGTGTTAAGAAGTACGGTTGTGTTTCCTTCACCAAATAATTCTTAAAAGACACAATATAACATGGCGCAGTCGGAAGCCAATTTATAAAAGTGCGTGAAATAATAAAAATAATAAAAAATATAGTGAAGATCATATGGGACGTGCTAAAATAAACAAAAATAAAATTGCTGAAAAAAAACCACGTGGAAGACCTCCGAAACAAATAAAATATTTGTTCATTAAACAAATGGATCACATCAAGCCTGTAGAGAAATTGGATCTGGATGGAAATATCGCAGAAAATTGGCGAAGATTCCGTCAAAATTTTGAAATATTCAGCGTAGCAGTGGAACTTGAGAAAAAGTCGGAAGCAGTTCGCATCGCTGTATTTTTAAATGCCGTGGGATCTGAGACAATAGAAGTTTTCAATTCTTTTGCCTTATCTGACGACAAAAGAAAAGTTTATAGTGAAGTACTACAATCCTTTGAAGAATTCTGTAAGGAAAAGTGCAATGAGGTCTATGAGTCATACGTTTTCTATAGTAGAAACCAGTTAGAGAAAGAACCGTTTGACAGTTATTTGATGTGCCTAAAGAAATTGGTGAAAAAGTGCAATTTCGGAGAAATGGAGTCACGGATGCTGCGTGACCGAATAGTTTTGGGAATAAATGATAAAAGTTTACAAAAAAAATTGCTGGAAACAGAAAAGCTGTCACTAGATAAAGCAATTGAATTAGCACGAACTGCAGAGGCTACATCCAAACAAACCAAAGATTTGTTAAATGTTGGAACAAGCAGCGTTGTGGATCACATTTCATCGGAATATCAACGGAGACAAGAAGACATCAATAGAAATAAGGGTAACTCTGTATCTTACAATTCTAGTAAACAAAATTCAAAATTTCAAAATAATTTTAGGAAAAATAAAGAACAAAAAAGAAAATTTATAAATGTGTGCGAGTCGTGTGGCCAAGCTCACGGATACAACCGCTGCCCAGCTAAAGGAAAAAAATGTAAAATCTGCCAAAGGTGGAATCATTTTGCGAAAGTATGTAAAACAAAACAGGTACGTGCAATACAAACTGCAAACATAAATGAAAATTTTGAAAACTTATTTATTGATACGGTTGAAATTCTAAATAAAGAAAATAAAGCGTGGTACCAAATAGTAAAAGTTGAGTCCCATAATATAAAGTTTAAATTAGATTCTGGTGCAGAAACCAATGTACTTCCAATTAAATACATGAAAGTGCTAAAAAATGTAGTAATAAAGAAAAGTTCAGTTAGGTTTGAAGCTTATGGAGGAGCTGCGATCAGAGTAATAGGGCTGGTGAAGTTACTGTGCCAAGTAGGCAGTGTTAATTCCTTGCAAGACTTTGTTGTAGTAGACACTAATACTATTCCCATAATAGGACTTTCTGGTTGCATCGCACTTAATTTAATAAGGCGGGTAAATGAGATACAAACATATTCGAAAGAACAATTTATAAAAGAAAATCGCGACATTTTTGACGGCATGGGTTGCTTTTGCGAAAATTTTCGTATACAGCTGAAAAACCCACACACACCTGTTGTGCGTCCTGCCAGAAGAATCCCATATACGCTCCAAAAGCCGCTTAAAGAAGAATTAAATAATTTGTGCAAACGGGGTATTATTGAAACGGTCAGTGAACCTACCGAATGGGTTTCAAACTTAGTTATTGTGGAGAAACCCACAAAGAAAATTCGCCTATGCTTGGATCCGCGAGATCTCAACACAGCCATTAAAGACCAAGTGCACTACATTCCCACTTTCGAAGAACTTACGGCTAGGTTAGCAAACAAAAAATTATTTACGGTCTTGAACCTGAAAGAAGGGTATTTTCAAGTAAGTCTTCATCCAGAATCCAGCAAATTGTGCACATTCATAACACCATTTGGGTGTTACCGATTTAAAAGACTACCGTTTGGTATCAAAGTGGCTCCTGAAGTTTTTCAGAAACTTAATGAAGACAATTTTGCGGGAATCCCTAATATAGCAATCTTTATCGATGACATATTAATTGCGGCGGAAACTAGAGAAGAGCACGATCAGATATTACAGCAAGTGATAAGGCGTGCGCGGGAAAAGAATATCAAATTTAATGAAAATAAATTACAGTATTGTGTACCTAAAGTAAAGTACATGGGCCATACTATTTCTGGAGAGGGAGTCGAGGTTGACAAAACACGCACCAAAGCAATAGAAGCTTTAAGTGCCCCTAAAAATAAAAAACAGCTGCAAAAGCTATTTGGCGTTATTAATTATATGAGGAATTTTATTCCACACCTTTCAAGTATTTCAAAGCCCATGCGGGACTTGTTAAAGAAAGATGTAATTTTCCAATGGTTGCCACACCACACTAAGTGCTTAGAAAATATTAAACAACAAATTATTAATGCACCTGTACTAAAATTTTTTGACAACAAAAAAGACATAGTCCTTCAAGCAGACGCGTCTCAGTACGGTCTGGGTGCATGCTTAATGCAAGAAAATAGACCAATCTGTTTTGCATCTCGCAGCCTTACAGATGCCGAGATCAATTATTCCCAAGTGGAAAAAGAACTTTTGGCAATTGTTTTTGGTTGTGCAAAGTTCCATTCGTACGAGAGGTAAAAGTGATCACTGATCATAAGCCACTACTAGGGGTTATGGGTAAAGAGATATGGAAAGTGCCCTCACCTAAACTTCAACGTAGGAAGTTGAGACTTCTAAAATATCGACTTAATCTGCAACATAGTCCAGGGAAGCATATGTATATTGCTGATTACCTGTCAAGAGATTTCTGTAATGAACAAGACGTAGAGATCCCAGAAATAAATGAATTAGTCCATAGCATTGATATAAGTGACAACAAAAAACGACTTTTTATAGACGAAACGTCGTCAGATCCAGTCTTGAAAGATCTTCGCGACGTCCTAGCTAAAGGATGGCCAAAAAATAAGAAGGAAGTCCCTGCCAACGTTAGTTATTTTTGGAAAATGAGAAGAGAATTAACTACAGACGGTGGGTTGGTATTCCTAAATGATCGCATATTTGTCCCAGCAAGCCTACGAAAATATATCCTCGACATTCTGCATCAACCGCACATGGGCATAGAGAGATCCAAAACGCGAGCGCGTAGTTTAGTTTATTGGCCCGGACTAAACGCTGACATAGACAAGCAAGTGATTGGTTGTAGCATTTGTCAAAAATATAGAAATGCTAACACTAAAGAACCCCTCTTGCCTCATGATATTCCCATGCTGCCGTTCCATAAAATTGGAATGGACTTGATGGAATTTGGTGGGAAAACTTATTTGAGAGTATGTGACTATTTCTCCAAATTCCTAGAGATATCCTTGCTCAGGAACAAATCGGCGGCAGAGGTAATACTTAAACTTAAACCAATTTTTGCCTGTCACGGGCTTCCTAGAGTCATAATAGCAGATAATGTTCCCTTCGGATCACACTCATTTATGCAATTTTGCAGTCAAAATGACATTGAGCTAAGAACGTCTAGTCCGCGATATCCTCAGTCAAACGGGTTGGCTGAACGCATGGTGCAGGTAGCAAAAAGAATGATGCAGAAATGTCATGAAAGCAAAACTGAGCTCTGGTTGGCATTATTAGCACATCGCAATACCCCCCTACAAAATATTGGTCAGACCCCTACACAACTAATGATGGGGAGACAAACAAGAACGTTGCTTCCGGGGAGAAATGAAAAGTTTATTATAACTGACTCTGAAGATATTGTTAGTAGGTTTAAAAAGAGAAGGGCAGATCACTCAAAACACTACAATAGGAGCGCAAAGCTTAGGGACTCTCATTTTAAGGTAGGGGAACGTATTTGGTTCAAAAACGGAAGTACATGGGTTGAGGCACAAATTATGAACAAGGATAAAAATCCACGGTCTTATTGGATCCAGCTTTCGGATGGTACTACGCTTCGCCGAAATACATCAGTTTTGAGAAAGCATGTTTAAGAGGCACTATATCTTGTAGTTGTATCCTTGATCTTTGCCCACCGACATTGCTTAACAAACATTTAGTGATTGAATTATATAAAGAATTATATTTAAAAGAATTACGTTAAGAATTGTACTGATTGAATTATATAAAGAACTATATTTAAAAGAATTACGTTAAGAATTGTACTGATTGAATTATATAAAGAATTACATTTAAAAGAATTATGTTAAGAATTGTATTGATTGAATTGTTTAAAGAAGTGTATTTGATTGAATTATATTAAGATTCTTATTGAAAAATTTATAACAAGAATTGTATTGACTGAATTATATAAAGAAGTTTATTTGATCGAATTATATTAAGAAATGTATCTTAAGGGGGAGGTGTAATATTCAGTTGTGCAACCTTGCGTAGTAACCGCTGTAAAATAATTAGATAGAAGTCACTGCACCAAAACTGAATGACACTTCCGCCTTGCAATCCTTCATCACTTGCAATAAACGTGTTAAGAAGTACGGTTGTGTTTCCTTCACCAAATAATTCTTAAAAGACACAATATAACACCCGGGGCAATTCGTCCCAGTTGCCCCCTATGGCCTGCGCGTATTGAAAGCAAAGACATTAGGACGACTTTACACAGTACATCCAAAAAAAAGCGTGAATGCTTCTTTCTGCGTTTGTTGTTGCTGATTGTTCCAGGACCAACGTCTTTCGAATTTTTACGAACAGTCAATGGTCAAATATTCAATACATTTCAAGATGCATGTCGCGAGTTGCAATTGCTGGAAGACGACAATCATTGGGATCTGACAATTACTGATGCAGCATTTGCATCCACGCCGAATAACATTCGTCAACTGTTCGCAATTATATTAACGACATGATACCCAACAGAACCATCGGTTTTGTGGGAAAAATACAAGAACTGCATGACTGAAGACATACTTCACAGAATTAGAAACAAACCAATATCCAAACTCTCGAACTTATATAGGAATAATTGGTTTTTCGTTAATGATTTTAAATATTTGTTGAAGAGTTGAATTTTGAAGATTTGGATTAATTTTAAATGTAAGGCATCATCTTTGTTTATTTACGCGCCGGAAAACAAAACCAAAAACATAGTTTACCAGCAATTTTGTAAAAGAATACATACGTAGGTAATTTTGGTCACACTTAATATGAAAGCATATTGAATCTAATGTCTCCAAATTTAACAGAAATAAGTATTGGTTCTTTCCTTAGATATTGCGAATAGTTTGATTTTCAATATTTGCATTAATTTCAATTTCACATGTTTTGACGAACACAATTTCGCAATATAAGAGAAAATAAAAGTTGGTTTTTTGGCATTGCTTTTCCAACTATAAAATACTTGTTTCATTTTTCGATTTTGTTTTATTGTTCTCGAAAAATTTTGTTATTGAAGCTATAGAAAATGGTCCTCGAATTTCGAGTGCTGGATGCTGCTATTTGCATTAATTTTAAATCTTTTAACGTTCATGGTTTTAACAGAATACACAGGAATTTTGGTCATATAGTTCAAATAATTTTGATTTTGATTGATTTTAAATGTTTAAACGTTGGGTGCAGCGAGGCGGACTGGGTCCCAGCTATCCAAAATATAGTAAATAAGCGGTTCATTGAGACACTTCATCTGTGTATGAAAATTCATATCTCGAAAAATGCCATGTCAATGGATGGTTTTTATTGTCTCGATCAAAATGTCAGATCCCTAATAGTTTCACATTTTGTTATTTGGAATCAAAAATACCAAAAAATTGCCTTTCTCAAACTCTCCTACTGTAGATTAAAATTCATATCACCTGATTACTACTATTGGCTTATGGGAGCAGCTTAGGCGGCGGGTCCCAACTAGTAGCAAATAAAATAATACACAATTACTTAAAAGACAAGCCCAATTATGTTGCTCTACGATAAGCGGTATAGGAGTAATTAACGTTCAAGTAGTAAAAAAACACTAAACTAAAAGGGGGTCTGCCGAGCACTTGGCCCCGGCAGACCTGTGTTTTCTAGTATAAAAATGTTCAAACTTTAATTTGGTTATAGTATGAAACTCTTAGGCCTCGCGCATGCTAAAAGCGTATCACAGCGTAGCGCAGCGCAGCATATATTATCCAATGAAAGCTTGAACGTAAAATTTGCAGTTGAGAGCGTATCGCAACGGAGCGTAGTAATAATACGCATTTATTTAGTCGTGAAAAAGTACTCAAAGTGAGTCTTGTTGCTCAAAAGTTGAATAATGATGTCTGTAAAAATACGTCGTTTATTATTATTATAAAGTATTTTTTCTACGCCTCTGTTAGAATACAGGCATTCTGATATTACTTTTAGTTACGGAATTAGCAGCATTCCACACCCGTGTGGAATATTCATTCCATCACTTGTTCTGGAATGGCTACTATTGTGGACATCTGTTCGTCGTAATCCAAGAATATGATTTATTAATTAAAGAGAAAAAAGATTTATTAATTAAAGAAAGAAAAGGATTGTTTTAATAATAAACAATCAATGATGTTCCGCTGGAAAATTTTTGCTTTAAATAAACTATTCAATTATTAAATTGCAGAAAATAATAGCATTTTTTTAATAAATTTTGCGGCGGCCATCTATTAACAAATTATTAAATTACAAAATTGTTATAAATGAACACTCCCTACTAATATGTTATTTAGCGTTAAAATATCTTGCTGTGCCTTATACATTATATTTTTGACATTAGCTTTACATAAGGTACTTTTTTCTTTACAAAATATTAATAAAAACTAATTAGAGGCGTAGAAAAAGTATAGTCTGAAACACGTTTTGAATGGCATCTTCCGCACTCGTCGACCGCTTCCACTTGTGCGGAATATGCATCATTCCAAACTTGTTACAGAATATACTATTCCTTACCTCTAGAAAGATAACCTTATTTTATAGTACTGAAAAGATAAACAGGCGCCTGAGAGGCGCACAATTTTAAAACGCGATTTATTTAGAAATTTAAATAATTATTCTTTTTTTTATAACTTCAATGAAGTGTTACATTAGTAATAAGTAAATAAAACACAAATGTATATTATTATTTTTTTATTTATAAGAAAGGATTTTATAAATCCTTCAAAAAGTGACAACAACAACAAAAATAAGAAGTCTTCTGTAGAAAACGTAAAACATCCGCTTCTCGAGCGCAATGCGGAGATATAGCAACAAAACTGGGTTACTTACCGAACAGTAGCGGCCGTCTCTCGGCAGTGTTGACCGACGACTGAGTTGGTTCGGAATCACAAGATTGTACGCGCATCGCTTAAAAAAAGACAGCGATATATCTGTTTCGCGGGAGTTACGTCCAGGCCACCGGAAGGTGTCTCATTACATGGGAACAATGATTTTCCCATCAACTGGCATCAGTAAAAATACCCGGCGACGTTCCAGGAAATTTGTACGGAGCGACATCGACGTAGACATAACAGCCAACTCCAGATTGGATTCGTAAATAAAACCAAACTCAGCAAATTTAAGTGCAACAAATGCACCAACGAAATGCAGCATTAAAACATTTTTAAATCAGTTTCGGAACTACCGTCGAAATTAACAGTTGTTATCGTCCTTATTTTTTGCCTCTTAATACCTGTTTCTATTAATAATAAATAGTTTATATGAATTTCAAAAAAGGAATTTCAGTGTTTTTTTATTTAACATATTGATTTCATTTTTTTTCTCCCGAATTAAAAGTAATTATATTTCTGGCGCAGTCGGTGGAATCTCAATCCGAAGATTTGAGATCGGGCGAAGAAAAAGAAAACCAATAATTTTTTTACCATCCGCTTAACCCCAACCTCCACCCAATGAAGTGAGTGAAAGTACCAAACTGTGGAACAAATTTGAAAAAAAAAAAAAACGCGGCCGTTTTTATCTATAAAGGGGGAGCGAGTGAATATTGTGTAAAAGTAATATAAAATAAAGAAAAAGAAGTTTTTGCTAAAGTAACGAAGATAAATATTTGTGTTTTTATTGTTCTTTATAAATAGAATTGAAAAAAAAAAATATAATAGAAAACGAGGTGAACAGTGACATTGTGCTGCATTCATCGATCAGTGACTTTGTGCTACATTCGAATTTTCTCTAATGCCAAAGGATACAAAGTGTAAGAACGGAGTTCAACTTTCAGACCCTATTCAAATTTAGAAACGGACGAAATGGCAGAACCAGGAGCAGCAGCCACCGCGGCATCAACCCCCGCCGCAACAGCAGATCCATATACAATTCCAATCTCGGAACTGTTGAAGGAAGCCTCCAGGATTCGAGAATACACTGGCAACAACGATTATGATTTATCTTCATTTATTAGGGAAGTGGAAATATTCCTACCTCTTTTCAATGGAAGTCCTCAAATTCAAAACTACATTTTTCAACGTAATGTGATCAACAAGATTCAAGGTCCAGCCCTTCAAGCAATAAGAAGTTTAGGTAGAAACCCATCTTGGAAGGAAGTGAAACAGGAGTTAATTAGGACTTTTGGAGTGAGAGAAAGCTACCTCCATTTGTACCATCAAGCAACAACATTGAGAAATAATAATAATGTAAGTGAATATTTTCATAATTTAAAATTTATACTTGATAAGCTAAATGCGAAATATGAATTCGATGAAAATAAACCGGTAGAATTCTCACCTAACGTAAACGAAGGATTAATTTTAAGAACTTTTACTAATGGTTTAGATACTAATTGTGCTAGTGTTATAATTAGTAGAAATATAACAAATTTAAGAGATGCTTATTATACTTTAGAAGAAACAGGGTTGATTAGATATAGAAGTGGTACTTTTAAAAATGATAAAACTTTCAAAAGCAGGCAAAATTCTCATACACAAAGAGTATATCCTAAAGATAGGGATCACAGAAATTTTAATCGAAATAGTGAAACAAATCTAGGTAGGTACAACCAGTATTATCAAAACTCTAATTCAAATAACTTTGGGCAAACAAGACAGAATGAATACTTTGCAAAACAAAAACAAAATTTTATTCCACAATTTAGAAATTCAGGCAATTTTAGAAACTCGGGTCAATTTAGGAATTCAAATCAATTTAGGCAACAAAACGAACCGGAAGCAATGATCGTTGACCATATTCAGGACGCCAATTATAACTGCGAAGAAGTAAATTTTCACTTACCTCCGACAGGACAGATTTACCGATAGTAGAATTAACTATTGGTACAAATAAATTAAGATGTTTAGTCGATTCAGGCTCAACTACGACGGTATTAAATGAAACAAAATTAAAACAATATAAAAGACTTACACTAGATCAGAAAATACTACTTAAAACATTAGATGGAAATACTATCGTGAACCAGCACATTATTACAGAATTACCTGCAGAGTTCAATGAAAAGAAATGGATGAGTTGGAAATTAACTACTTTTAAAGATAAAGATTTCGATGGATTGATTGGTCTAAATGTACTGAAACCCCTGCAAGCTATTATAGATTTAAAAGAAGATTGTTTGGAAGTTAATGGAAAAAGAACAAGGTTTCTTAACTCATGCCCTTACCAAAGTCGCGATATATTTACTTTGGAAGCACAGCCTATAGATCAAAGTGTCTTCGGTAAACTTCAAAGAGAAGATATGAATAGCGATGAAAAAGAGAAGCTTAAAGCACTAATCAGGAGAAATGCGGATTTATTTTACAAAGAAGGGCAACATTTAACTCATACACATGAGATCCAACACGAAATTATTACTAAAACTAATAGGCCTGTTTACTCAAAAATATATAGATACCCCAAAATACACGAAGAGGAAATAACCAAACAAATGAACGATATGCTTGAACAGGGTATAATCAAAGAAAGCAATTCCCCCTACAATTCTCCGCTGTGGATAGTACCTAAAAAGTCAGATAACTCAGGAGAAAAAAAATGGAGAATTGTAATAGATTATAGGAAGTTAAATGAAATTACAGAAGATGATAAATTTCCTATACCAAACATAGAAAGCATTCTAGAAAAGCTAGGAAGAGCACAGTACTTCACGACGCTGGATCTCGCAAAAGGATTCCATCAGGTGCTAATCAAGGAGGAAGATAGAAAGAAGACTGCATTCTCGACACCCTTGGGGCACTACGAATTCGTGAGGATGCCTTTCGGGCTGAAAAATGCCCCCGCAACATTTCAAAGACTCATCAATTCAGTTTTAAGAGAACATATTAACCAAATATGCGTTGTATATCTCGATGATATACTCATCTTTAGCACAACAATTCAGGAACATACAGAAAATATTCAAAAAGTATTCAATAAACTTAGAGAACACAATTTGAAAATTCAGGTCGACAAGTGTAAATTCCTTGCAAAAGAAACGGAGTACTTAGGGCACATACTTACAACAAATGGGATTAAGCCAAACCCTAACAAAATTGAAAGCATACAAAAAATTAAGTTACCCCAAACCACGAAACAGATTAAATCGTTTTTGGGCATCACCGGATATTACCGAAAATTCGTTAAGGACTATGCTAAAATAGCTTACGGTATGACAAAATATCTGAAAAAGAATGTTAAAATCAACACTAATGACCCAAATTATATAGACACCTTTGAAAAACTTAAAAGAATCCTTACAAATCCACCAGTCTTAAAATATCCCGATTTTGGAAAGAAATTTAAATTGATTACAGATGCCAGTGACTTCGCTTTAGGAGCAATTTTAAGTCAGGAAGGACACCCTATTTGTTTTGCAAGCAGAACATTGAACGACCACGAACGTAATTACTCAACAACTGAAAAGGAGCTGCTTGCAATCGTCTGGGCAGTGAACTACTTTCGACCCTATGTTTATGGCAGACGGTTTGACCTGATGACTGACCACCAACCTCTTAAATGGCTGCAAGCCAAACACAATGGAAAAGATATCAATCCGAGACTGCAAAGATGGTTACTAAAGCTGGGAGAGTACAACTTCGACCTTGACTATATCAAAGGGAAGGACAACAAAGCCGCAGATTTCATGAGTAGACTAAATATAGAGAACGGCGAAATTTATCACACCGAAACGTTTACACCAAAGGAAGGAGAAAGTATTCATCTCCATACGGAACCCCAAGAAATTCATCCGCAAAATGAAGAAGGTGAACTGCCGGATAATATAAGTATGATCAATACAGTCCACTCGCAACAGGAAGAACAAAATAATCACATCCCTATACTTTCAGACACAATAGTTAACAGGTTTCGAACACAAATTATCTTAACAGACAGCAAAACCCAAGACATAGAAACGGCTAACAACAGAAGAAAAATTTACGTAAATTCACAAGACATAGAAAATGGCAATATGACAAATATTTTTCGTAGATTTCTACAAAAAGGAAGGATAGGTATCTTTTCAGAACTAAGTGAACACAAATATAATTTGGTGCAATTAAAATTAATAGAGCTATTCGACACAACCTTAAAGTTTTACAAATGCCAATATCATGCAAAGGAAATGAAAAATGAGGAAGAGACCTTTAAGCAAATAGCGAAATATCATAAGTACGAGACAGGACATGCCGGCATTAATGAAAATTACGCAGGACTGAAACGAGTGATATACTTCAAAAACTTGAAAGAATTAATACAAAAATATATAAACAATTGCGATACTTGTAATAGAGCAAAATATGATAGGAACCCAATAAAGCCAAAATTTAATTTAACTATAACACCCTCCGATATAAATGAAAGTATACATATAGACACATACGTAAACAAAAAACATAGTTTTATTACATTTATTGATAAATTTTCAAAACACGCCGTGGTATTGTTTCTAGAGAATAGACACAGTTTAACTATTATAGAAAAAATAAGATTATACTTTTCAATAAAAGGGAGACCCAAACACATAACAATGGATAATGAATTTAGCTCTGTAAATGTAAAGGACTTTTTCAGAACAGAAAATATAGAAATTCATTTTACGAAACCGAACAGCCACACCGGAAACTCGGACATCGAAAGGTTTCATAATACACTTAGTGAAAGACTAAGAACATTGGAAGCTGAAAATTCAAATCTTTCAATTCAGGAGAGAGTATTTAAATGTACAGAATGGTACAACAAATCAATACATTCCACAATTAGAGCAAGGCCAATTGATGTCATTGAGGGTAAGGCCGATAAAACAAAGATAACAGAGCTAATAAACAAAACTAAGTTATACAAGATAAATAAAGCGAATATCAAGAGAGAAAACTTTACACCAGTAGGTAATGAGGGTTACGTAAAAAATTACAAGTGTCTTAGACATAAGAATGAACCTAGATATAGAAAACTTAAATACGATAACATTCACCCAATAAATATTAAACGACCAAATAAATTTTCAGGTCAAGTCAATATTGATCATTTTGATATTGATGCTAATAAAGATGACGGAAGCAACTTTGACGATCGAGAAAATCATAACTAACAACGGATTTGCTGAAATTAAATTAGGAGAAGTGCAGATCGTAAAAAAATTATGACATAATTCTGCATATAATAGACCTCGAAGAAATTAAAAACATCATCTCAACTTTAGAAGACAACATATCAGGGCTCGTAATAGAGGAAAATAAAGAAATATTGATAGCAGAACTGGAATCTATGAAACATATGCTACGGACATTAATTCCACACAAAAGCAAAAGAGGACTTATTAATATCATTGGTACAGCAAGTAAATGGCTATATGGCACAATGGATGACGACGATCGGCAAAACATTGAAGAACATTTGAAGGTAATTGACGGAAACAGCCATAATATTATAGAACAAAACAACAGGCAGATATACATCAACGACCACTTCAACAAAACATTTCTAACAATAAAAAACACAATAGAGAACGATAGGGCAAAGATAGCAAATCAACTTAACGAAATAAACCAAGGTAACGAAAAACTTATATCCAAAATAATGTACTTAGAAGGACTTTTTAAAATAAAAATAGTAAAAGATAACTTAGAGCATATCCAAAACAATATAGCTTCAAGTAGGTTAGGGATAATGGGAAACAATGTGTTAACTAGCGACGAGATAAGCAAATATGATATAGATCTATTAAAACTTCAAAATATCAAATTAGGAACCTTTATGTATGAGAAAAACAAAATTATTTTTGCTATTAAGATACCGAGAGAAGCATTTAAAACCAGACTATATTTAATTACCCCTGTTCCAAATCAAGACTTAGAGGAACTATTGATAGAAGATCAAAAAATAATAAAAATAAATGATACTTCGTATAAATACAACCAAGATTCAGATTATAAAAATCTAAAAGAATTCAGCCCATGTATCCAAACAAATAAATGTATAAAAACCAAAAGTATGAAAGCTCAATTAAATGAAATAGAAATGGGCTTGTTATTATTAAAAAATTTTGTAAATTTTAAGTTTAATAGTAGTTGCGATGAGAGAAATTTAATATTAGATGGAAATTATTTAATAACATTTAACGATTGCGAAATTTACCTTAATAATAAAACATTTAAAAATAGAAAAGAAAAATTTGAACAAAGATTTGTAATGCCAAGCGATGTTAAATTATCAATGAATAACAGTAAACTCTCATTTGACGATTTAGTGATAAGACAGGTTGAAAACATTGAGCACATAAAGGAATTAAAATTTCAAAGGAAAAGCCACCTGTATTTTAATCTAGGGATAGGACTTGTAATATTAATCATTTTTATAGCACTAACTATTTTTTTATATATGAAGATTATGAAGATAAAAAGGACATATACAATTCAGGGGAATTTTCCTCTAAAGGAGGGAGAAGTTACGTCCAGGCCACCGGAAGGTGTCTCATTACATGGGAACAATGATTTTCCCATCAACTGGCATCAGTAAAAATACCCGGCGACGTTCCAGGAAATTTGTACGGAGCGACATCGACGTAGACATAACAGCCAACTCCAGATTGGATTCGTAAATAAAACCAAACTCAGCAAATTTAAGTGCAACAAATGCACCAACGAAATGCAGCATTAAAACATTTTTAAATCAGTTTCGGAACTACCGTCGAAATTAACAGTTGTTATCGTCCTTATTTTTTGCCTCTTAATACCTGTTTCTATTAATAATAAATAGTTTATATGAATTTCAAAAAAGGAATTTCAGTGTTTTTTTATTTAACATATTGATTTCATTTTTTTTCTCCCGAATTAAAAGTAATTATATTTCTCGGGCGCCTCCGAGTATTTTTCAAGAAAAGCTGGTGACATATTCAAGCGTACATGCGTTGCATTCGATGACAGATAATATAGAAGTGTGTGTATTCAAATGCGACCTGACGAAATATTCCGTGAATGTTCCGCATGCCACGCAAATGTCGGGCTACTTTCAACTTTTTCTGCATTGCCGCATTCGACATAGGACACACAAGCATACACAACAAACACATGCGACTCGTTATTCAGATTTTTGGGCTATCTGTGAGAGCCGGGACGGAACGCAACCATGCAATTATGTGTCAGTGGAAAATCTCTGCATATCAGGGAGCCGCTGAATGCAATGCATGTACGCTTGTATATGTCACCAGTTGAAGAGAATCTACGTACATGAATTTAATAAATTACCGAAAAAATGTGGGGAATTTAATCATTTGTATCCACAACTTCGCAATTACCCAGAGGAAGACGAGTATGTCAGAATGTCCATGGCAACTTACCGGGGTCTAGTTTGGTGGCACAGAACGGCACTTAAGGGTTTCATAACTATTTTGCGCAAAATTCAAAGAATGACATGCTTTTCCATCAAAGGGGCAATATGCACTTCGCCGACGGCAGCGCTCGAGGCTCTCCTCAATCTGGTACCGCTCCACCTTGAGGTAGAGAAATCCCCAATAAACGCGGCGCTGCGGCTGAAAGCGAATCGCTACCTACATGGGCGCTGGTCCTGGGCGAGGACATTCTATAATAATCAACACTAGAGAAGAGATTCCGGAAGCGGGAATGCTATCGGACCGTAGGCTAGGGTGTCCTTATAAATATTTTTTTCGCATTTAAAAACGCATACCCACTAAATTTTTTTATATTACTAAAACATACTTAAGCCTTGCAGTCGCATAGCGGTCATTCCATGTCAAACCGAACGTTTTTCGCTAAAAATTTTAATTAATGATTCCGATTTTTTTTTGAATTTTGCATACGCATTCTACACATGAAATAATGGAACCCATATTTCGGGAAAAAAATTGCGATTTTTTTTTCAGAAGAAATGCAGGGTTGTAAATTGCAAGAAATTTCAAAAAATGTCGCGCGGCCGACCATTCAAATTACTCTATCGTCGAAACCATTAGACGTACAAAAAAATTATACAGCTCGATTTTGAAGGTCTTGAGCCACTCTATGTGGTGGTATATTTAAAATTTGCGTTTGATATTAATAAATTGTTATTATTTGTTTATAAATTTTCATTAGCATTTTTCATATTTTGGAGAAAATATCATCGTGCTCCCTTTTACATGTAAAAGAGAAAAAACTGGTAGTAATTTTTTCTTGACGCCAGAAAATTTGATCAACAGTGAGAAAAATGTAACAGGTTTTGAGATAGAGAATTTTTTAAATATGACCCCGTTTGAGTTCCATTTTGAAATTTTCACTGTTTCTTTAGAATTGAAGAGGGAACACGATGATATTTTCTCCAAAATTTTAAGTTGGGGAGTTGATTTTGATTATTTTTCCATTGTAATAATTCTTATTTTGGAAAAAACAAAAAAAAAATGTCGAAAAAAACTTGAATAGAATTCCGAAGTCACTAATTTACATTCGAATTGAATACCTGCATCACCTTCTCTTCCATACGAACGAACATCAAGAGCTACGTAGGGTAAAAGCCGGATAGTTGCCCACTTTTCAAAAAAGCCCTATTATTAAAAAATATGTACCTACTAACAAAAATGCAACATGTATATCAAAACATAGGTCTTTGATCTTTAATAGTATCCTATTTTTGTAAAGATAATTAATATTGTTTTTGAGTAAATCCTGTTTTATTTGACCGCTAGGGATAGTTGCCTACTTTAGCGGATAGTAGCCTAAAGTTAAAAATGCTTCGGGATACTTGCTTCGTGCGGGGATAGACGCCTCACTATGATTTTTTTAGATAGAAACAAATTTATATCAATTTAAGTAATTCAGTCTGAAATCTATAACTTCGTAATGTTTTAAACTATAAAAATTCAACAAAAATAGTATCCATAGTTAGCTAAGTTATTATTAGTAAAATATAATTATTTCTCTTAAAGATATAGTACAAGATCCGTAGAAGAACGGTCTTCACTGATCGAGTATCCGAAAGTAATCTTTTTTTCATGATAAAAAAAAGCTAACAAAAGTAATGGTGGGTCCACACTACGCGGACTTGGGTGGTACGCGCTTTTGCCTTTTTTCCTATAGAGTTTTATTACTTTTTTACGACTTTGTCCATGGTAAAGGCCGTGCGGCAAAACTACGCGGACAAAAGTCTGTGCTTAAAAAGGTACATTGTACGTCCACACAATATGAGCTTTTCAAAAGCGCGTACGGCGTTTCAAATGAGAATTGATTGTTTTCTCACTCATGATTCAGAAAATTAAAACATCACGCGCGCTTTTGGCCAAAAGCGCATGGGATCTAATTCCGCGTAGTGAGGACGGGCCTTAACGGTGATGGGTTGCCTAATGAAACATGTTCAAGGCTATATTTAATAGCCGTTTTTTCGGCATTTTCCGCCCTTTTCTCCATTTTGATGAGAAACTATGCCTTTTGGTGTAAATATCAAACTAGCAAAGTTGCAGAGCATAAAATTTCGTACAAATTTTGTCTTCACTGTTTCTTCGAATACCGCATAGTTTCGCCACTAGCGCCCATTTGGCTCCTTTTTTTTAGATTTTGAGCTAAAATTATGCATTTGTATGAAAAATTAAATGAGATCAATAGTTGGAGTTTTTCAACGGCTTTTCTTTGGATCCTTTGATTTATCAACAGAATCTGAAAAAGGCGCAAAACTATGCGGAGTTCGAAAAAACAGTGAAGACAAAAGGAGGATGCCAGAAAATGTATGGATTTTGGTACCCCCTCCAATAGCTATGTGTAATACGTCGTTGGATAGGTTTTTGTGAGCTGAATATAAGTTACTATGGCGCCTAGTTCGAAATCTTTGTCCGTTCTGAGTTATGCGCTCAGAACTGTACAAAGATGAGTTTTACATAGCACCCTGTATTTTTGTAACCGTATAACCTATTTCCATGAATAAGTTGCCTGAACGCAGAATTGCTCCACATATCTATGATGGTAAAAGCGATGGTTCTATCTTACCAACTTTCGGAGTAATGAGTCGTCTATTTTAGCTTTTGGAAAAAAAGTATACACTGTAAAAAATTTCTGTGGTAATTTTACAAAAAAAATACTGGAAGTTTTATTCACAAGCAGTTTTGTAAATTTGCAATATATTTTATTATTAATATTCCTAATCTTATTTACGTATTTTTACCAACTGTGTAGTAAATATAAATTATTTGTGGGATGTAAAAATACAATCAGTATTCTCTTCATAGTTTTGTAAATTTCCAAAACTCTTGTTGCAACTTTTTACCATAGAGAGACGAAAAGGGAAAAACCCAAAGCTGAAGATTACCGCCCTGTGCCAATGCGCTTGGCCCTGCCTGAAATATTTCCAAGCGCCAAATTTTATTCTTAGTTAATGCCCACTCCCTATACATAAAAAAATAGCATTTTGCTCACAATGCCTTGTTAAGCACACTGTAAAAAAATATGTAAATTTACAGTGTAAATGTACAGTAAAATTACAAATCGCGATATGAAATACTAATTTACTACACAATTATTGTAATTTTACTATAAATTTTGTAACTTCACAAAATGAAATTGGAAATCTCCAATACTGCATAACGTAAATGTTGATTACATGAGTGTGCCGTATATTTTACACAATGTTGTGTATTTTTCTAAATCGTTTATGTAGGAAAATTACAATATTTCTTATATATTTATCAATGTTATGTACTGAAAAAATTACCAGAGAAGTTTTTTCCAGTGCATGTACGTGAGGCAATGCCTATCAAAATTTCTTGGCTGTTACAAGAACTGCCCAGACCCTGACAAAGTCAAAGGTCTGGCCTTAACCATAGACAAATAAAAGGAAAGATATTCCATTTAATACAAGAAAAGTGTGCAGGTTCCTGTTGAGAGAGCTTTCCTATTTCCTCCATTTAAGCTTCCTCCAAGCGAAAGCTGCCCCCGCTAAATCTTTATTTTCGGTGGCACTGTCAAGATATTTGAGTAAATCTAATCTGAAGAGAGTAAATGGAAAGGAAAGCGTTTGCGATACATGGGAGCATGGTTCTTGTAGAGCTATTCGCGTTTGCGCTTCTTTTTTTACAGGTTTTCTCATTTATGAAATATCGGCATGTACGAATGTGTATATTGTATTCTAGGTAAATTTTATTAAAGGGATTTGTTGGCGGAAACAAATGTAAATAAGAAGGAAGCTATTAAACGTATTGTTTGATTTTTTGTTTAAATGACAAAAATCAATTACATATTTTTAGAAGTTTGAATATTTTGTTTTTTCAGGTCTGACTTTTCGGTTTCTACTACTTTGCAAAAGTTAGTAAAATCGTGAGTTTTGTGCGAATTTTGATTTTGTTTTGATTTTGTAACAATGATTTCCGCGATGTGCTTATTTTGCAGATTTGGGAAAGTATTATTTTGATCAAAGATTCTCAATCAAATTATCTCGTTTTACAAGGATTCAAGATGTAAAATATCATATCATGAACAAATTTAAAAATATGAAAAGTGGAAATTATTGCTTTATGGGTATTTGTGGCCATTCTCACTTAATAATGCAGCCAATACAAGAATTCTATCTTAGGCACTAGGAAAAAAATCCAAATAACTTGAATTTTTCTTATCTTTATTATGATGTTCTACTGACATCCTGGAAGGAATCCTGGTTTCAGCGGTCCCGTTTTCTTTTATTGGGGTAAATTTTAACTTGACGTAATTAATATCGAGAACCATTTTACTCGTAAAACGTGCGGGAAAGTTTCGGTGTCCCTCTAATACTTGTATTTTGTTGAAAATAAATACTCCTTTCCAGACCACCGCAGGGATGGAGTATTAAGCTCGTTTTTTTTAAAGAGGTTTCCCCAGTAAGCCTAATCCACAAAAACATTTTCAGCGTTACATCCCTTACAGGCATTTAATTAGTTGAGTAAATCCGACATAAAATTGTATTTTTTAAAAGCAATTATCCAATTTGCTATTCACACTACTACTCCTAGGAATTTGAGGCAACAACTTTCTGTCGAAATCCAATTGTCCTGTTCATTTTGTCTAAAATCGGCGAAATCGGTAAATTTCTACCGCTCAAAATATTAAAATTTATGAAGTAAATATAAAAAACTTATAGAAAAGTTGAAAAGCAGCAGCAAAGAAGATAGAACTAAGAAGGTGAACCTAGAAGGAAGAATATGTCGAAATAACTATATCAGTAGAATAGTCAAAAGACCGCTAACTTCTTTAATTGCCTCTGCTCCATATAACTCAAAAAAGTGCAATTTCACAGGAGACACTTTTTAAGATGAAAAATGCTGAATAATAGAAACTTTATTTATTTTGATTAATTAGTTATTATGAGTTATTAGCTGTTATTATATGCAATTATTAATTAATTATGGTACTTTTCGATAAATTTATAAAATTACACCAAAAAACCGCAGTCATCCCCTAGATTTCACTACCCTTTTTTGAGTTGTGCCGTTATTTCAGAAAATTTCATTCAAACATCAAGGCGCTATCTGACAAAAACTTGCAGAATTAAAAATACGTCACTTTACAGGATGAAAGTAGACAGATAATGCATATATGTATTCTATACAATAAAACGAAATTTGAAATTTTTTTAGCTGTGAACATCAATGCAAAACAGCGATATGTAACTAAAAATTCAAAAACTTCTTGCACTATGATACTTTCTAACAAGAAAAATAAAAAAAGATGGAGTAATGAAGAAAGATCGTTAGCTTTGAATTTCCATTACAAATCTCCTACAACTTACAGGTATTTTAAAGATAATTTAAACATAAATTTACCATCTCTGACCTCTGCATCGTTGGCAACTAATTTAAAATATTCAACTTGGTTTTAATAACATGATTAAGGAAAACCTTAAGAAGATTGTTTCATATTGGGATGAGGAAATGAGGCACGCTGTGTTAATATTCGATGAAATTAATATTATAAGAGAGTTAACATATGATCAGGTAACAGATGAAATGGTTGGTTTTGTAAATATAGGTGACTTTAGAACCAGCAAAGTATGTTTCTGTTTTTATGGTCCGAGGTTTACTTTCTAATTGGAAATTTATTATTAGTTTTTTTGCCACCGATAAACCAATTAACAGTAAAGTATTAGCCGAAAAAGTGAAGTTGAATTTCGAATAATGTTGTGAACTTGGACTTAAAATCCGAAATATAACCTCAGATCAGGCTTCTAACAATCGTAGTTGAATTAGTTCTCTCGGAGTAACGGAAAACGACCCAATGATGTTCCGCATTTGTTCAAGTCAATACTTTATTATTAAAAGATATTCACTGTGAAGATGGAACAGTAAGTTGGAACTGTGTTAAAGAACTAAAACGGTGCTGAAGTTAACTTCAAAACATGTATGGCCAAATACTTGTGAAAAAATTAAGGTTTGTTATGCTCTTCAAGTTTTAAGTAACACAGTTTGTGCTGCCCTTTAAACTGCTTTGGAATTAAATTTGCTTAGCCCTAATGTTTCATCGGTTACACTATCTACTTACGTTTTCAATAAATTGTTCTATTGTCTCAATAGTAAAGAACATTTTAGTAGAAATTGGTATAAGTGTGGATTAACTCAAACAAATACTCCAAGGAAATATCTTTCTAAAATGCTACATTACATCCAATCAATTTCATTTGAGAACAAAAACAAAACATTTAGATTGTGGGATTGATTTTGACTCTAAAATCCACTATTCTTTTAGGGGACGTCCATAAATTACGTGAGGTGTTTAGGGGGGGGAGGGGGTCGAGCCGAATCTCACCAAATCTCACGTGGGGGAGGGGGAGGGTCTCCGCAAATCTCACGTAATTTTTTCCGCAAGAAACAGTGTAAAATCGCGAGAAAACTGGGTTAAATTAATAGTACAGGTAAATTAAGCCGAAAAAAACGATATAGCGGAAATAATTAGGTACAGGCTGAAAATTGGCAGAGCGCTTCTTTTTATGCTTTTTAATAAGGGGTTATAAAGTCTACCGATTTTCTACTCCGAGAAGCCCACTTTTTAGGGGGTTTTAGCCCTCAAAATGGGTATTTTTCGATTTTTCTGTATTTTTTTTGCAATATTTCTTAATATCTTTTTGTTTTTTTCAATTTTAACAATATCTGTAAATGAGAAAATCTTTAAAATCGTCTTTTCGGACCCGCATTTAGATTTCATTCACGAAAATCTTGGTGCAGTATCAGATGAACATGGTGAAAGGTTTTATCAAAACATATTGCAAATAGAGAAGGAATGATGAGCAAATAGAGAAGGAATGATGAATCAAAACTATACGTGATACTATTACTATATTTCGACTCAATAGCAATTGGGTATAAAAATTTTGCACTGCCGTTTACACTGTATTTGTTCACTGTTTCAAATACCATCCAACTGGAACATCCAAAAAAAAGTAAAGAAAATAATTTAAATATCTGGGAATGAAGACGTGATGAAAAATTCTTATCTCTTTATACAATGGTCTGGGAAAAACTGCGAAAGTAATGTATGCATTGACTTATACCACCATTTTTGGACAGATTGCGACCCTACGATAAACTAGTGTGGGGGTCTAAGCTTAAACAAAACAAAAAGGCCTAGAAGCCCAATTGAAAAACCTGGAACCTAATGCGCTCCTAAGAATCTCAAGTGCATAATGTACCCAATCCTACTGCAATCATAGAGATTATATTAAGAATCGGCTCTTTTCACATCAGTCAGAACACATGCTGTCTGCAGTGCATTGTCACTACAAAAGCAGACATTTGCACCAGGCGACATAATTAGTTATCTAAGCATCTTACAGGACTCGAATTTTGAATCGACGACCATCTGCTCTGACATACCTACTAGAGGCCAAGATAGATTTTGAAAACCTTTTGTTATCTTTATCGAGAGTTGTGAAGAATGGAAGTCTAACAGATCCGCACTTCTTGAATCTGTATCCTGATGTACAGGCGGCTCAAACATCAATTTGAGAAGCTGGCTGTGACTTCAGACTCCGCTTTTCTAAGGCGATACGAAAGTAGGAAGCAAACGGAAGGTAGTAGCGATGCCTGATAAATCTTCGAAAAGAAATTATTTTCAGCCAACCAACTTCATTTATTAACTTAATTTGACATTTTGATGCGAACAATAAATTGTTTCCAGAATATTTAAAGAGTTTTTAGAATATTTTAAAACAAACAAATAAATGCAGCGCATGCGGCAATGGCTTTACTCGCGGACTGAAATCCGATAACAGGCGGACAAATTTAATTCGAATTCGCATTGGTGGAGGATACCATTTTCTTATTTCCGAATTTCATGACTTTCGAATCGGATTCCAAGATAACCCCCCTGGGTCTTTCAGTCACAGGTTTTTTACCTAACGATGACATATATAGAAGAATGCTCCGAAGTTTGTATATCTCCAGAGTCATAAATGGCTCTACCATTACTATTCAAACAGTCAAGTCGTTACTCTCTAAAAACGAATCAGTGGATGCCAAAGCCAACCTTCGTATGTCAATATATTGTAAAATTCTAAATTTTTTTATATTCCACTAGCTGGGACCCGGCGCGCCTATGCTGCATCCATAAACCAATAGTAGTAATCAGGTGATACTACTTGTCATACCCTTTCATTTAATACCCATACCGAATGGCTTGCAAAGAAAAAGGTAATCCACCATTTTGTGTTGGCCGCCATTTTAAATTTGGACCGATCGATCTGAAACTTTGGGAATCATATTTTTTTCGGAAAAAACCAAAATAATATAGATCTGAGCTCTTTAGCAGTAATTCAAAGAGTACCTCCCATACAAAAGTTCGAATTTTACGGATATCGGTACACTACAGCCACCCGAAGTGTTCGAGATAGAGCAAAATAGACCTCGTAGGAACACCCGCCGTACCCGAAAACCTCTATATACAAAAATTCAGGCCAATCGGATGAGCGGTTTCGGAGTCTATTGAACATTTACAGACATACTTTCACTTTTATATGCTTGCTCTACAAATACACGAGTTTTCTGTTCTCTTGTTAAGAAATCATTATCCCTGTAAGGCACCCTGAGGTTGGTTTCCAAAGGGTAGGCAGAATCACCTGCTAAATGGTAATCCACAGGTATTGTAGTTTATATTGGGTGCATGCCTAGTTGGTGCTGTTATGATTTTGTGGTACTGTTCTTCAACACAAATTATGATTTCTAAAAGCAATCAAGCACAGATTAAGGTATTTACACTAAAAATACGCATAATAGTGTAAATCCTACAAATTTTTTAAAATTTTAAAAATCTCACGTGAGATTGAGGGGGGGGAGGGGGTCGAGCCAAATCTCACGACATCTCACCAAGGGGGGAGGGGGGTCGAAAAATCGCCAAAATCACCTCACGTAATTTATGGACGTCCCCTTAACTGATGAAATATTAAACGAGTTTCCCAATAAACATTTCGTTCTGACATCGAAATTTAACCAAGACCCAACCTACTTTCCTTAGTACGATCAAGAGGGGGCTTCAGTAACAACCCGTATTTATATAACTTCTATAGTATCATTTGCAAAATTATATCGAACAAAATTTGGTCTATATCTTCCCATAGGAAGAATTGTGACGAAGATAGTCAGCAATTTATAGCTATTGACTCATTTAGTGATGGCAAAACCATAAATAATAATTACGATCATTGTATTTTTACTGGAGGATCGGACGATTGGTGATGTCACTAATGAGGGTCACGAAGTTAGCAATATAATCGAGTCAATTGTTTTGTTTGTGGCATTCACTTCAATTTAAAGATAAAAGCTAATTTAAAAACTATTCCAAGCAAAAAATTATACAACTCTAAAAGGGAAAATTGTTTCCTCAAATTCTTAGGAATAGAAGCGTAAATAGCAAATTGGAGAATTGCTTTTAAAAAGTACAATTTTATGTCGGATTTACTCAACTAAATAAATGCCTGTAAGGGATGTAACGCTGAAAATGTTTTTGTCGATTAGGCTTACTGGGGAAACCTCTTTAAAAAAAACGAGCTTAATACTCCACCCTTGCGGTGGTCTGGAAAGGAGTATTTATTTTCAACAAAATACATGTATTAGAGGGACACCGAAACTTTCCCGCACGTTTTACGAGTAAAATGGTTCTCGATATTAATTACGTCAAGTTAAAATTTACCCCAATAAAAGAAAACGGGACCGATGAAACCAGGATTCTTTCCAGGATGTCAGTAGAACATCATAATAAAGATAAGAAAAATTCAAGTTATTTGGATTTTTTTCCTAGTGCCTAAGATAGAATTCTTGTATTGGCTGCATTATTAAGTGAGAATGGCCACAAATACCCATAAAGCAATAATTTCCACTTTTCATATTTTTAAATTTGTTCATGATATGATATTTTACATCTTGAATCCTTGTAAAACGAGATAATTTGATTGAGAATCTTTGATCAAAATAATACTTTCCCAAATCTGCAAAATAAGCACATCGCGGAAATCATTGTTACAAAATCAAAACAAAATCAAAATTCGCACAAAACTCACGATTTTACTAACTTTTGCAAAGTAGTAGAAACCGAAAAGTCAGACCTGAAAAAACAAAATATTCAAACTTCTAAAAATATGTAATTGATTTTTGTCATTTAAACAAAAAATCAAACAATACGTTTAATAGCTTCCTTCTTATTTACATTTGTTTCCGCCAACAAATCCCTTTAATAAAATTTACCTAGAATACAATATACACATTCGTACATGCCGATATTTCATAAATGAGAAAACCTGTAAAAAAAGAAGCGCAAACGCGAATAGCTCTACAAGAACCATGCTCCCATGTATCGCAAACGCTTTCCTTTCCATTTACTCTCTTCAGATTAGATTTACTCAAATATCTTGACAGTGCCACCGAAAATAAAGATTTAGCGGGGGCAGCTTTCGCTTGGAGGAAGCTTAAATGGAGGAAATAGGAAAGCTCTCTCAACAGGAATCTCCACACTTTTCTTGTATTAAATGGAATATCTTTCCTTTTATTTGTCTATGCCTTAACGTTTATATGCTTAGTATTTCATTATTACCTGTGAATTATAACCACAAGAGAAAAAATTTAAACCTTACATTCCAATAAACGGTTTGTAATTTTACTGAAAATTTATGTTCTAAAACTACGCCTCTTTAGTAAAATTACAGTACAAAGTGTTAGGATTTTTTCAGTACATAACATTGATAAATATATAAGAAATATTGTAATTTTCCTATAAAAACGATTTAGAAAAATACACAAAATTATGTAAAATATACGTCACATTCATGTAATCAACATTTACGTTATGCAGTATTGGAGATTTCCAATTTCATTTTGTGAAGTTACAAAATTTATAGTAAAATTACAATAATTGTGTAGTAAATTAATATTTCATATCGCGATTTGTAATTTTACTGTACATTTGCACTGTGAATTTACATATTTTTTTTACAGTGTAGATTAATTACGTATTTTTTGGACAAAGAGGGAGTTGAAATTGGTTTTTTGTTAAAAAAAATTAAATTTCGACTTTGATGACTCAATACTCCAAAAGTTGGTAAGATAGAACCATCGATTTTACCATCATAGATAGGTTCTCGTTCATTGGTACCTTTTTCATGGAAATAGGTTATACGGTTACAAAAATACAGGGTGATATGTAAAACTCTATCTTTGTACAGTTCTGACCGTATTACTCAGGACGGACAAAGATTTGGAACTAGGCGCCATAGTAACTTATACTCAGTTCAAAAAAACCTATCCAACGACGTATTACACATAGCTATTGGAGTGGGTACCAAAATTTGTAATCTCCTTTGTAGGAAATTTTATGCTCTACAACTTTGCTTTGCTTGTTGGGGATAGTTGCCCCTAGAGCGACTATCCGCAAAAGTAAATAGGGCGACTATCTTTTTTGATACGGATACTTGCCCTTTTTATTTACGAAGTAAATAAAACCTATCCAACAATACAACGTAATAAACAGTGTAATTTAAGCTATAATGCATGCAAAGAAACAAAAAATTGTAAAACGTATGAATTCTCTGTGAGAGCAGGAGTAGTTCCAAGTAAATGCGAGTAAAAAAGAGCAGAAAAGGAACACGGCTTATACTGAAGCGCTAACGCCACCAACATCCCTAACATAGTGTAATCTAAACCGGGCACGTATCCCACTGAGGCAACTATCCGGCTTTTACCCTACTTGTAATTCGCATCAAATATTGCCAATAAAACGATCGGATGAAAATCTTTGTAATTGAAGTATGTAAGAAGCACCAGCTTTCGATGGGCATTCGATTCTTACGTGTTTCTCATCGATCGCACCACAGCAATTAGGAAAGTCCCATTTGAGGAAGAAATCATCGATGACTTGTTTGAATGATTTAGATGTTGGTGTTGGTATTGCTCTTTCGAGAAAATGAGTTATGATTGAGTCAAGACATTTCTCGACAATTCGACCGATTGTTGAATGATGACTCTATATTGAAATGCCAAAGACCTTAAAGTTTCACTAGTTGCCACATACATTCAAGAAATTCTTTCAAAATATCCAACAATTTAGAAAATCAAACGGGCTGAGTCGAAAATACTGTCTGAACTTCGTATCATCGTCGATTAAATGTCGATCAATCGAAATCTTCACTGCACCTTCTACGATTAAAATCAGACCTCCTGGCGGAATGCATCAATCGCGATGGATGGCAAGACCTATTTACTATTTGAAAATATGTTTACTGCAGTCTCAGTCCAAAAAAAGCGTTATGGACAAAGGAGCATTGCCAGATGTTTGTTTATTCATTGTGGCAGTGTATGTGAGGCTGTCGCTTGGATGCAGTTTGGCGGTGAAGGTGCCGAATCAAGATTTGTGCTTTTTAAAGAAGTTGAAAGAGTATGAAACAGTTGACAAATTGATTTCCAAAGCGGCCCTGAGCAAGTTCAGTCAACACCTATGGTATTTATCAGAGGAAATAGCCGTATTATCACTCTTTGATGATGAAGTTGATGAACACACAAAGGCGAATATTGTAGCGAACTTACAAAGAGAAACTTTAAATGCTTTTGGGAAGAGATATGTTCCATCGAAGGAAGAGACGTCTGTTTCTTTGTACGGTGATAGTTTTGTTTGATCTATTATTTTAAATTCTAATAACTTTCTTGTGATTTTAATTTTATTTATTGTTTTAGGGAAGTCCTTGAGTGATTTCGTTTCCATCAACAGCACACATTTCTTTTCGCGATTTGAAGTTGATAACAGTTTCCTCCAAGAAAACGTTTCTTCGTGGAAAGAAAATGCAGCTTATGTGGAAGCTAAAAACCAGGTTCTTAGCTTGAAAGCAGTCAATGACACAGCTAAAAGAGCTGTGAAACTAATGCAAGATAAGTTATTTAAATCCTGAACAAGCTATATAGCAAGAAATGTTCAAATAACTTTTTTGAACATTTCTTGCTATATACTTAGCTTGTTCAGGATTTAAATAACTTATCTTGCATTAGTTTCACAGCAACAATAAACTTACTTACTTACAATAAACTTTCGGGCCTTGTCGGCACGGGTTCCCATCGTCCTAAAGACCTGAAATTTTACATTTAAGTATGCTTTAGTAATATAAAAAAATTTAGTGGGTATGCGTTTTGAAATTCGAAAAAATAATTTATAAGAGACACCCTACTGTAGGCCCTTTAAAATCTCAAAATTTTAGCAACCTTCTGTGCACATACAAGCCAGGCTAACTTGGACTTTTCCGAAAGTATCGGCGGGTGGACTAGTATGGTACACGGATGGCTCCAATACAGAGGCAGGTGTGGGCGCCGGAATCTGGAGTGTAAGCCCCAGATTCAGTAGAGCGATAAGTCTAGGTCTCGATGGTCTTGAATCAACGCAAACCTTTGCGTGAGTTTGAGTTCAATTAAATTGAATGTGCTAGACTTTTCACTTTGATTTTCGGTGTCAAAGAAGCTGGAGATATTACAGCTTCCCTAAGTTGTGTTAAGCCTCGGCCACGATAAGAGCGGCACCAGAAAAATTTAATGTTTCGGATAAGAGATGAGCGACCCTTTAGTATTGCCGCTCTGCCTTTACTCTTTGTATACAGTAGTATGATAAAGTTGAACTGTACATTTTATATAAAAAAATCTGTACATTTCTTGCTTAGTGTTTCCAGATTAGGAAATATATTAAGATTTTGTTTCTGATTAATCTTAATATATTTAAATTAATTTTTATGAAGTTGCCTATTTGGTCAAGGGAAGCAGTGCTTCCTTTGCTTCCAAAGAGGAACCGCCACTGCGGACACTGCGCTCTAAATTACCACTTATGGAGAATAACAAAGGCGGAGGGCCCCACCTGCCGACTTTGCCTGGAGGAGGATGAGTCTGCACTCCACGTTCTCTGTGAGTGCCTCGCAATAGCGAGAAGCAGGGTTTCTTTGTTTGAGGGGTCCCTGCTCGAGCATTCAAGTCTAAGCGACAAGCCACTAGGCAGACTGCTGAATTTGTTCAAGCGGTCTGGCCTAAATATATGAGATCGCAGTACGTTTGGACCCAGTACATACTAGGAAACATTGAAGATGATAAAGCCAAAAACAAACTTTCGTTAACCAATTTCAGCAAAAGAAAGACTGATTGTTACTTTAAGGTAGGTAAAAATAATTTTAATGTCAAAAAGTTAGAAATAATAAATATTCATATAAATTAATTTTAAAGCAATAATATAAATAGTTATCCAAATTTAAGACTATGTTTGCACAAGAAGTTGAGCCATCAAATGAGGTCCAAGTAGAGTGTGATGGTACAGGTGTTGTGGCCTGTTCTGTGTGTTTCAAAATAACACTTTGAATTTCATTTCGTATTTGTAATTTTTCTACTTGAGTAAATTGCTTCATAAATGGAAGTAAACTTTTAAAAAATAAAAGGTCTTACTCCTCATTTTTCTATTCTAGAAAATCCATTTCCAACAATGCTGTTTCCTATGAGCGTAAAAATTCAAACCAACCACAAGGTTTAAATTACGCTCATCTACGCTACGCTACTGTAGGGTACGCTATGTTTGCGGTATAGGTACACAATATCAAAGAAACAATTAATTTGAAAAAAACGCCTGTTTAGTTTGCGCGAGGCCTTACTCGATAGCTCACGTTGCGGTCCCAAAATTTTTCCGGAAAACGCACATTCCAAACTTGGGCCCCACTACCGCCTAGGCAGACCAAGTCTTTTGTTATGGTCGCTGTGAGTACTAATATTTCAAAAACATTTCATCCTCTTACTCGATAGGTCACGTTTTTTGCGGCCAGCTCTCGCTCTACATGCTTGTCCCCGACAAGAGCCCCCACAAGACTTGCCCCGACAAGAGCCATACGCTACGGAACATGGCAATCTTACTTTTCTGCATTCACTTGATACATGTACCTCTCAGAATTGCCAACTGAAGATTTCCAGAGGGATTCTCTTTATTTTGCGGTCACGTCCATGAAGCCAACTGACCGGCTACTCAAGTTTCGGAGGGTCAAAGGTACATGTATCAAGTTAATTCAGAAAAGTAGGATTGCCATGGTCCGTAGTGTATGGCTCTTGTCGAGGCCAGTCGCGTTTCAACATATGTCCGAGGATAGAAAATACAACCGTTCAATATGAGTTCAAAGGTGATGACGCCGACCACATTTCAGCATTTTATTTTGAGATGATTGTAGATGAAGATGACAATATGGAAGAAATGGAAATAAAAGAGATAGAGAGATAATCAACAAAATTTTATCATAACTTGTAACCCATGGATTAGGCCTACGGGAACAACATGTAAAAAACGCCTCTTGCATTCTACTTCAAAGGTGGTGCGGAAACGAATGCAGCACGATGCCAAGATTTCTCTGCCCTTTATCTCGTAAACTATTGGTTCTACGTACATTTTGTATGGGACATTTTTAAGCAGATTTATCTAATGAACAAACTTTACTTAACCAAAATTTACGTAGAACCGATAATTTACGAGATATTTGTGAAAAACTGATTTTTGTGTCTTTTGACCTCTAATATTTCAAGACGCGGACACAATACAATATTATATGAAACTTTTGACACATCATCTAGAACAGGGGTGGCCAACCCGCGGCCCGCGGTGCACATGCGGCCCTTTGCAAGAAATTTTGCGGCCCGCGAGATTCAACACGATTTAACAAAATATTCTGTACTAAAAGGTTCCAACACACGAAAAAGAAAAATGTAGCTAGCTCTCTTTAACGTTCCTATTGAAACAGTTCCAGAAAATCTGCAAATGGAACTACTAATTGATTTACAGGGCTATAATGATTTAAAAACCATTTACAAGCTTCAGATTTAAAAATTGGTTTTTATAAGAAATATGTTACAAAAGAAAAGTTTGTCATTTGAGATGTCTGGCACAAATAGTTGTAAGCGGTTTTCCCGAGTAAAAATAAGACTCGTCCTTTCTTAGCCTGAAACAAGCACCCATAGCACCCAAAACAGGCACCGTACTCCTGAGTAAAAATTTTGCTTTTCCAAGAGTAGCCCGCTACTAATAAAAGACGTACGGAATAGTCCTTTTCTAGACTAGAAGGAGTAAAAATTGGAGCTGTAAGAAATTGTATAGGACGAAGAAAACAAACCTTGGTAACCATAAAGTGTGCCATTAGCATATTCAATAGACTGGTTCTCGTTCGATTACGTAGGTCAAGCAGCATTGGAGGTGGTTAGTACTTGGTTGGGGGCCGCTTGGTAAAACGACACTCGCGTTTGGAATGGTCGATTATGAATAATCCACAGTGGTAGCATTTTTAGATTTTCATGCCTGTATCACGTTCCCCGTGTGGCGCCTTTGTTCGCTATGCTATGGTTGGTTCAACTTACATCTGCGAATCCCTCTTTTCGAAAATGAAACTTACAAAAAATAAATATCGCTCCATCTTCTCTGACGAAAACCTGCAACACCAACTACGAAAAGTGCTAAAAATGTACCCAATAAAGCCAATTTCAACAACAAAATTGCTTATAATTGCCGTAACATAAACAAAATTTTCACTTTGGCAAGGTGGAACCGTCACTTAAAAATAATAGATAGGTGGGAGTATTCTGGGTATACTGGTACCTTATTCATAGGGCTACAAAAATACAGGATAATATGTGGAGGAATTCTAAACGTCAAAAGACGATCATATGACGATAGTCACAAATTCTAAAAAGAAGTTGCGAAAGTCAGTCATTTGACTGCCAAATATTTTCTGTGATGACTTGATTGCAAAATCATTGACGTTTTAAGAATTCGCCCAAACTCGATCAAAAAAATTTCAAAGGGCACCCCACTCATACAATTTATTGTTTGTCTGGCCAAAACGTATCAACGGCCGGCCGTATATCACCCCGTCCGCGGGATCATAATGCATTTTCCAAGTGGCCCGCGATAACATTTGGGTTGGCCACCCATGATCTAGAATGCCAAAACAAAGGTTCATACAAAAATTTCAGCTTATTACCTCTCATTCCGATTTGAAACCCTAATTTGACTGGACTATTGAATCACTAACATCATGTTGCAAAGCATTTTTAATTTGTAATTAAATTGTTTTTTGTCCAGCATTACTGATACATTTTATTTGTAAAGGCGAATGGGTGTTAAGGCCCAATTACAATGAACGGATGAGGGCGGAATAGAATCGGATTGATTTGTCAAAGTGGTTTTCCGAGTATGCGTTTTCCATTTGCGCGATTACAATGAACGATACAAGCGCATTTGATCGGATCTGAGCGGATTCGTTTTCGTTTGTTTAGAAATCGGCGAATTGGGCTGTCAGAATTTTTGTAAACAAGTCAAGTTAAATTTTGTTTTCTTTTTTTTATAATTTGAAAAATATTTTCTGACGAATAATTAATAGGAGAAGTAAAAGAATGCGAATTATTATATAATAAAGCGAAAAGTGGTTATAAAATTACACAAAACACTTTGACGTTTAAACGCGAACAGATCCGTTCATTGTAATCAGTGCAGTTTCCTATCCGTTCCGGTGCGTTTCTTTGACATTTCAATCCGCGTAGATCCGTTCATTGTAATTGGGCCTTTAAACTTTCCAAATTCACCATGGATTGACATCGAGCCCATAAACTCTTCCAGTTGTTTTAAGGCGATGGCGCAATCCCGACGGTGCGTTATATTCGGTAGGTGCTTCATGCGCTTTGACGTTCGTTGAAGGTTCATTCATAGCGTCAGGACGTCAAAAATGTTTCTTTGATTTAAATTCATGTATGGATTTTTTCTTTATAAAGTTTTAATTTCGACAGTTTGACAGTTTGGTAATATTCAACACCTGCCAACGCGCGAAAAAAAAGAAGAAAACTTGAAAGTTGGTCGACTTCTGCCGTCGCTTGACGCGCTGACGCCTCAAAGTCGTTAATGGGACAGCTCGATTTGAACTATACACAATCAAATATCGACGTGTAAACGTAACGACAACGGAAACGCGAATGAAGTCGTGATTGGGCCATCGCCTTTAGATTCCTCAACTTTATTGCCAAATTGATTACCTTAAATAAAAAGATTTGAATTAACAAACATTATATTTAGGCAAATTCTCTATCAACATCCTTTTATTTATCATCTTGGCACAACTTTCCAATTCGGGTTCAAAAAAGCGGGCTGACACTGATGATTGGGTCAAGTCGTCCCATGGTACTGCAAGCTGTTTTCATAAACATGAATTTGACAACGTTTTTAAGTGTAAAAAAACTTTTTGCATGATTTCAGATAACATATTTCAGAAATTTTATTTTTAGATTTTGCGAGCCTCATATGGATATTTCACAATGATGAGAAAAATAAATCACAAGGACTAACTAACGTATATTACCAGAAAATTGTAATTAAATCGTTCAATTCAATATCGATTAAAAGTGTATTGCATTTTTATCTTTCTTGGCTTTACATTTTAAATGTCTTCTTTATAGCGACTATTAGGATATGATTTGCATTGATGTAAAGTGTTGCAAACACTATATTTATGAAAAAATAAATAAAAATAAAATATCCTTTACCTTTAAATATCATAACTGTTACAATAGTGGATTTTATGTTCATCGATTCTGAATCTTGAAAGTACCTGTAATAAGTAATTCACTGTAGTAAAGCATTAATTTGTAGAGTTTTTTATTTCGAAAACACAATTCTTCAAAAAGACTTTGTTGAAAGGGTAAGTTTCAATCTAAAAAACATTGATTAGTCTTTTATTTTTAGCTAGAAATGATGAGAGCAGACTACACCGATTGAATGCAAAACAGGCTACTTCGAATTAAAAAAAACTATTCGTTCAAAACAAAATTATATTATTATTATTCGGTTTTACCCCTCTCGGGAGCATAGGGCTTCCACAAAGCCCCATCGGACTCTGTTTTGAGCTATCCGCTTGGTTTCAATCCAGGCTTTGTCAACATTTTTGATTTCTTTCATTACTGTCCTTTTCCATGTATTTTCAGGTCTATCGACACCTCTACTTCCTTGCGGCTTCCATTCTAGTGCTTTTTTCGTTAAAGCCTTCGTTTTTTCGTAGGGTGTGCCCTATCCACGTCCATTTCCTTTTCTTTGTTTTGTCAAATTTCATAATTCTAAGTTTGATATTTGCCTGGGCCAGAAAATTTGACATATAATGCGTAGAGATTTATTGACAAAAACTTGTATTTTGTTTATATCCGCTTGGTTTATGAGCCACGTTTCGCTACCATAGAGTAATATAGTTTTCACGCAGGAGTTAAAAATACTTAATTTTAGATTTCTAGATAGTTGTGGCGACTTTCCATTATCTGTTGAATGCACCTCTAGCTTTTTTAATCCTATTCAAAATATCCTTCCTTGCACCTCCTCCTGTAGTGATTATGCTACCGAGGTAATTGAACTCCTTCACGTCTTCTATTGTACTGTCTTTTATTATTAATGGGATACTATTCACTCCAGTGGTCGTTGTTATTGGGTCACTTAGTTGTCCATTATGAAGGATTCTTAGTTCTGCTTCTTCGTATAGCATTATGATCACTTGGACTAATTTTGTTGGTGCTGCCTTCTTTTTCAAAGCTTCCCAAATAGCTCTCCTATGGATTGTGTCAAATGCTCGCTCGAAATCTACGAAGGTAATGTATAATGGATTGCTCGACTATTAATCTTAAGTTGTTTGAGTTGTCAATACATCCTCGACATTTCCTTAATCCTACTTGTTGGTCTCTTAGCTGGCAGTCTATTTTATCTTCAATTCTACAAAGTATTATGGAGGCCTGTATTTTTGCTACCATATTTTGTATTGTAATACCTCTCCAGTTTCCGCATTCTTTTAGATCTCCTTTTTTTGGCAAGTTAATTATTATTGCCTCCTTCCATTTATTTGGCAATATTTCTTCGTTCCATATCTGCTCTAAAATAGGATGTAATATCTCTGATATTACTTCAATGTTAGTTTGGAGCAGTTCAGCTGGAGCTCCATCTGGGGCTTCTGACTTCTTATTTTTCAGCTTCACCATTGCTTCTTTCACTTCGCGCAGCTTTTGCGGATTTATATGGAATGATACCCTGGTGCGATGTTTTGCTTCTTCCGTCTATATTGACTGCCATTCACTGATCTCTCTCTCTCTGTGGGTTTCGCTGGATGTACTATTGACGCCATCTTCCGTAGATGCAAGTAAACGTATTTTTGAGTTCAACAAGGGATGTCTTCGTCTCAATCCTTTATTTGATAATTTCCTGATGAGGTCGTATAACTGATGCATATTGCTGTTGAATTAACAATGAATAAACATGAATTTAAAAACACAAGATTGGCAACAATTTAAATTAAAATATTCTCCGTTGAAACTTCTCGGTAGATCGCGTCCATGTAGAGTCTCCGGAATAGTCCTTCCTCACATAAGGGGTCAACAATTCCCGAACGATTTTCCTATCGAATGCATGGTTAGATGCTTGGATTTGAAGAGCCTAGAAAGACTATAGTAGGCTTTGTTGGACTTTAGCAGCCTTGCGCATATTTCTGGTTCCAGGTTATTGTCTGCTGCTACTATTAACCCCCACAAGGTAGGTAAATGATTTTACTACTTCAAATTCGCGCTCCTCTACCTTGATTGTAGGACAAATGTGAGGTGTTATTTCTGTGCTATCATAGGATGATTTAAAGTCTATGATGAGGTGTTGGATTGAGTTAGACGTTTTTTCATCACCTGCCACAAGGCGAAAATATGATCAGTTGTTGATTTGCGTGGGCTAAAGCCACACTTACATACGCTTATGATGCCATTCTGTCTTGTAGGATCGCGGAGAATATCTTATACGCAATCCCCAACAACGTTATACCGTGAAAATTGGTGCATGTTGTGATATCTTCTTTTTTATGAAGCGGGCAGAGGATGCCTTTCTTCCTCTCTTGGCATCGCTTCCTGATCTCATACTTGTACAATTAATTCACAAATCGATTCGTCTGGTGTATTATTATTATTATTTATTTATTACCAAAAATGTGTACAAAGATCTTAATCTTAAAGTTAAAGTTATTAAAATAAAAAAAACTAAATAGGAACAAAAAGAAATAAAAAAGGAAAGAAAAAAGAGAAAAATAGTACGGTAGTATAGTAGTATATATTCAGGCTCTAACCGGATCTATTAGAAATAAATTCAAAAAAACGCTTCTTATAAATTCCCATTAAGTAGATACGTTTTAAATCAACAGGGAGAAAGTTCCAAAGCTGTGCTGCGAAGAAAAAGGAAGACCAATAATTAACCAATTAACGTGAGGAAACGCGGAATTATTAAATTATTATTTGTGAGAGAATGCGGGAGCTGCACAAACTGGTTCAGGTAAGCTCGTGTAGAATATCGTGAAACAGTCACAGAAGCCTATACTTACGGTAGTTACTTAGAGGGCAGCCCAATAAGGAGTGAGATAAGGGTGAAATGTGGTAAAAACGGCGTAACCCAGCGGGAAAACTAGCGAGTGGTTACTCTGGTAACCCAAGAATTCTATAATTATTTGTGTAACCACCTACATGGTAATCGACAAATTCTACTGGAAATTTAGGAAAATGAAGGTCTTTACATTGTAAGGACTAGGTAAGCGACTAGGTAATGACTTGTGAAACACTTTCGTTGGAAATGTGATGTGCTTTTATAATTTTTTGTGTTTGACTTGTCGAAGCCTCTCTTCTTGAGTTTATTCCGTCTTCAAAATTCGTTTAGAGTGGCGTTAAATTTTATAAGATTAATTTATACCACAAACAATGAGCAATAAAATCAAAAAGATATCTTGCGAGTAATCTCTCACCAAATGTAGCAGAAATGGAATGGTAATTTCGGAAAACAATGTTTTTAATGATGAAAAGTGTAGCCAGTAATTTATTCTGCATGTTTACATGGTAATATATGTATTCACCGAATACATTTCACCTCTGAAATAAGTCCTCGTCTGTAATGCCTACTGTTAGCACTTACTGCCGTAGGACATCCCTATATAAAAGTAACCTACTATTTCATCACAAAGGTAATGGGTGCAGCTGATTACCACCTCGCTTACCTAGTCATTACATTTCCCGCTGGGAACTTAAAAAAACGAACACAATCGTTAAAAGCTACTTCAAGCTTATGAGCGCAAGAAGAATCAAGAGAGGGAAAGAGGGAAAGGCCATGCATTAGAAGAGGTATTAGTAAGGTCATATGCACCGCCCTTTTCAGCAAGCCACAATAGTAAACGAAGTTTCGAAAGGACTCAGTAGGTTTTTACAACAATGGGTGGCGCTACACGGAGACTCGAGAAGTCGTCCGAAATCAGATTTGAGTCTTGTTATTTAATGCTACACGAGGCTGTCTTCGGCTTACAATAATTCTTTACCCTACATGAAAGCTTTGATTATGTGTATACCGCGGTCATTGTTTACATCTGAGAAGGGAGGAGAGAAAGAAATGTGCCTATGAGTTAGTTTTCACCCCGGAAATTCTTGGGTGAAAATTCTTTCGTTAAAGTTTCGTCATGGTGCGTCCTTCTTTCTCTCCACTCCTTCGTTTCTTTCCTATAAAACCGGGTTTTTCGTACTTCTTGAGTCTCTGTGTAGCACCCCACAATAAGACCAATGTGATCGCAGCAGGTAATGTTGCTATTCAGTTCACTACCACCCCACCCCAGAATCTAAATTTATCACCGCAAACTAGAGGAACCGAGTTAAATGCGAAGGCAGAAAATTCAGGACGAACAGTGGCAGAGTGAGAGAAAAAAAATGAACTGGGACTTCGAAGGATTTAGCTGCAGCAAATTTTATTTCGACCAGTAGGATATAAGACGCAAGCCAACAGCAAGCGTCTCTAAACACATATATATAAAGCTGCACATCGTCTGCGTACATATGTATGAATCTTATGCCCCAGTTACACGAATGACATACTTGTCATTTTTTCTGTCATAATTTGTCATTATCATCATACACGGTCATAATTTGTGTCATTATTTCTGTCATAAAAAATAAACAACAACAATGCCATTAATTATGACCAGAGATTATGACAATTGTCATTTTTTGTCATTCGTGTAACTGGGGCATTAGGGAAGATCGTTAAAAAAATACTGAATAAAAGTGGCCCAAGAATGGAGCCTTGGGGGACGCCAGCGTGGAGTACTGCACTTGAGAAACTAGAGCCACCTAGTTTAACCTTTTGAGGGCGGTTAAGAAATTTTCTAAATGTTTCAGAGCATAAAGAGAAAAATGTGTTAGTTAGGCCAGTTCTCCCAGAAGCAGGGCGTGATTGACGCTATCGAAAGCTTTTGAGAAGTTAACCAGCAAAAGATGGGAAATGTCATCTTTATCAAGTGACTTCACTATAAGCAATTATTTCAATAGCTATCAGCTTTTCAAGGACCTTTGCCAGAAGTGGAAGAATACTGATAGGCCAAAAATCGGAGGGACTGGTAGGAGAAGGGCACTTAGGGATGAGTAGATATGATTAAAGCATGCTTCCAAGACGAGGAAAACTTTTATACAGTGAGGCAGGAGTTGAGAATGTAAGTTAAAATAGACATTAGACGACGTATGAGCATTTTTAAAAACCTAGGCGAGATGTGAATGCTACCAGTCGCAATAGATTTGATTGACTTCAAGGGGCGGTGATTAAATTTTACTCAAAATCTGGAGATAATGTTATCTGAAATAGTGTTCGGTGTACAGTTAAAAATTATAGTAAAAAAATTTACCCCTTAAGAATAAAATAACTTACAAGAAAAATAAACATTGTAAATTGGAAAATTATAACGAAGAATATTGGATTTTTTCAATACATACGTCTTAATAATGACCTTTCAGGAAACCAATCCAAAATTTAAATTTAAAAATATACCAAAGATTTACTAGAATAAATTATCGCTAGCAGGGATCTATAATAATATTCTACTTTTTGTAATGATGTCGTAAACATTTTTTTTGGGCGCTTACCTTTCGAGATAGATCAAAATAATGTACTACGGAATTGTATATCTTAAAAATGTCAACAGAAAAGTCCGCGATGGTATATGTCGAAAAAGCTACGCGGGAAAATTAGACTGAAATTGATAATAAAACTTTTATTGAAATGAAAGACGTAATCAAAGTTAGTTATTATTTATTAACGTTAGCTAAGCTTTTTGTTATGCGTTAAGATTCGTTTTTGTATTTTCGTTAATCCGTTCTCCGTCGATACGTTGTAGCAACTGGTTCGTTGATGGGTTGAGTAGAGCAGAAGTTGATGGACGATATTGCGGTAATATTTAACGGCTATGCGTTCGATTATAAATTTAACATCCTCCGGCCCGCGAAGAATGAGCAGAAATTTCCAGTGGATATAAAAGTTGAGTCGGTCTCCTTAACCTTGAGCCATTTGAAAATCGCACCTCACAGGCACGTACCTTTCCATCTCTGCCAGGGTAAATTTCTTCGATAACAGCCAGTTTCCAAAGGAGTCGAGGCTGCTTCTGGTCGTATACTAGAACGATATCTCCCTTCTTTAAATCCGAAAAAAACTGTTGAGGTCCAGAATGAGCCGAGCGTAATCTCTGAATATACTCCGTCCTCCAGCGACTGAAAAAAAGGTTTGTCAGTCTAAGACGAGATTTCCATTTTTTACGTATGTCGTCCGATGTGCTATGCGATTCAGCTATCTGGTTGGAAAAAATCCCTATTAAAAAATGGATGGGGGTTAGAGGAGACAAATCCAAAGGATCGTTAGATATATATGTTAAGGGTCTTGAGTTAACAGCGAATTCTGCTTCCATTAAAAACGTCTGAAGTTGGTCTACCGTGAGAGTTGCACGTCCGATGGTAGATTTTAAAACATCCTTTACACTCTTGACGAGACGTTCATAAAAACCTCCCCACCATGGGGCTCGCTCGACGATGAATTTCCAATGAATTCCTTGGTTAGCAGTATATCCTTGTACTGACTCTGATTCAATGAAATTGCCAAATTCTCTTAACTCCAAAGAGGCGCGTTTAAATGTAAGGGCGTTATCGGAGATTATAGTTTTGGGTATACCTCTGCGAGCGAAGAAACGGCGTAGAGCAAGAAGGCAGGATTCTGCGTGTAGACTGGGAACTAACTCCAGATGAACGGCTCGAACGACAGCACAAGTTGCTAAGAATATGTACATCTTGCTGGTATCGTTATTATTCGAAGACGTTTTAACGTAGAGAGGTCCCGCAAAGTCGATTCCTGTTGTTTCAAAAGGCCTAGATGCGTACAGCCTTTCTTTAGGAAGTGGGGCGAACGGTTGTATTGCTGGTTTCCCTCTCAGAAATCGACATACCTTACAACTGCCGATAATAGACTTCACCAGTTGACGTGCCTTAATTATCCAGAAATTTTCACGAAGTCGGGCTAAAACAGAATTCACACCTCCATGTAGAGTGCGCTCATGCATGTCCGAGACGAGCAATTTAGTGAAGTAAGTCGATTTAGGTAAGATGATTGGGAAAGTCTGGTTGAAGTCAAATTGAGCCTCCTGCAGACGACTTCTAACCCTAAGGATGTTGTTTTCGTCCAAAAAGGGGTGGAGCGTTAAGATTTTGGACGAACTTCGGATTTGCTTTTCGTTTTGTAGAGCGTTTATTTCCTCTTCAAATACATTTCCTTGCACAAACTTTATCCAATAGGTCTCAGCTCGACGAAGCTCTTCAGCAGTAAGAAACCTCCGTTTTTTACCTTCGGTACGCGATAGAAATCGTTGCACATAAGCAGTAATCCGCAGCACTCGGCGATATTTACTAAATTTTGTTAAATCGAATAGTTCTTCGTACTGGCAATATGTTTTGCTATTAGTCGAAACCTGCAAACAAAGTAAAGGAACAACATTATTTGAACTATTTTCTAACACAGGCCACGTATCCGGTTCATTTGATAGCCATCCTGGTCCTAGAAGCCAGTTTGTAGAACTGAGAAGTTTCCTTCCATTTACACCACGCGTGAGCAAATCAGCAGGGTTTTCATTTCCGGGACAATGTCGCCAATTCAAGGGTATCGCAATCTGACGAATCTCACGAATACGATGAGCTACATATGGCTGCCACTTTCGATCATCACCATTAATCCAATGCAACGTTATTTTTGAGTCCGACCACAAATATGTCGCTTCAAACTTCACTTTGAGATTTTCATGGATAAATTTAGTCAGCCTAGCAGCGATGAGAGCGGCTGTTAGTTCCAGCTTAGGCAATGTTAATTCCTTAGAATTATCACTTCTTAACGGTGCGACTCGGTTTTTAGAGCACAGGTACATAACATGAACCGACTGGTCTTCATTCACGCTCCTTATATAAGCCACAGTTCCATAAGCTTGCATACTGGCATCCGCAAAAACATGCAATTGTTGGCTTCGCCGTTGTGAAGAGTTGAAAAGGCATCGTGGAACAATTATCTCGTTTAGCATATTTAAGTTGGCTACACAACTGTTCCACACTGTTTGCATACTATTAGGGAGTAATTCATCCCATCCAACCTTTAGTCTCCAAAGATCTTGAAATAAAATTTTTAGTTTTATGACAAATGGACCAAGAATACCTAGTGGGTCGTAGATTCTAGCTATTAGTTGCAGGACTATTCGCTTCGTTGCATTACCTATTGCTGAACTAGGAAGTTGTTGAAGATCTACGCCTAATTCGTCGGTCTGTAAATACCACATAGTTCCTAACACCTTTTGAATATCCGTTAATTTGTTAGAAAGGGACAGAATTTTCCTCAAGCGGCGGTCGTTAGTGTTCCACTTTCTAATATTCATTGAAGCCCGTCGCAGAATTAAGATGGCCTCATTATACGTTCGTTCTGCATCAACATCATTATCCATACTGAGCACCAAGTCGTCCATATAAAAGAATTGTCGCAACAATTCGCAGGTGGATGGGAAAATAGTACTTTCTGATTCAAAATGTTTCCGCAAGGTGGCACACAAAAGAAAAGGGCTACAGGCTACTCCGAAAGTTACTCGTGTCATTCTAAACTCAGCAGGTGGTGGCAGCTGGGCTAAGTTTTTTACATTTTCTTCAAACCAAAAAAATCTGTGGACGTTCCTGTCGTTCCGGTTTAAAGCTATTTGCAGAAACGCCTTTTCTATATCAGCTACTATTCCAATTTTACCAAGGCGGAAATTTAATAAAATGGCCAAAATGTTGGGAAGTAAGTTCGGCCCAGTAGATAAATTATCGTTTAATGATAAATCGTTACCTGACCTTGCAGAAGCATCGAACACAATACGCATTTTTGTCGTAGTCTTATCCTCTCTATATATAGGACGATGAGGCAAATAATATACACGGCAATCATTATTTTGGGGTTTATTTACCCTTTCCACTACGCCTTCATGGATAAGTTGCCTCATTGCGTCGTCATACTCAAAAAATTTCTCCGGCTGCCTAGAAAGCTTTTTAACCAATTTATTAAATCTTACCAATGCTCCATTACGGTAACTCTCTAAAACACAATCCGGTTTTCTCCATAATAAACGTGCTTCATACCGCGCCGACTGTCTTGTAATATAGTCCTCAAATTTTATGTCGTAAATTTCGGAATTGTCAATACTGGAAATTCCAAGACCTTCTAAATCCCAAAAACGCCTAATTTCTGTGCAGTCCATAATATTTACATTTAAAGTTATTGTTGAAGCTGTCAAACACAATTCTTCACTCAAACAACTATCTCCAACTGGTCCTTGAATCGTCCACCCTAAAATAGTATTAATAGCTGTTAAATTTTCCGATATACGTTTAGATTCCAAAAGAACGATTTGCCAATAACAGTCAGCACCAATTAACATATTGATACCAGGTAGGAGATCATTAGCTTTAGATTGGGCATCAGCCAGACATATTTGAGAAAACTTATCGCAGTCTCCATCGGGCACTGGCAAAACGTCTAAACAGATCTCAGGCACCACAACCGCCACTATAACAACACACTGATGGTCATGTTGACTGGTTAATTTCACGCGCACTCGACTAAATGACATTGGCGGTGGGTTATTCACAGATCCAAACGGAAGAATACGCATTTTCACTGTATCCACTTCTTCTAAATTCAATTTATTTGCGAGAGTTTGCGTAATGTAAGAGCGTTGACTACCACCGTCTAAAACAATGCGCGCAAATAACATCGGAATACGCACAGGGCTGGCAGATGAGACGAACGCGCAGGCGGTTTGCAAGTATACATTTGATGAAGGCGGCAATATAGAAGACGAACAAAGGCTAGCTGCTGGTAACAAATTCGTTGGAGAATTATTGGTTTCGCTTTCAGGCCTTGCGGTTTTATTATTATTTTTAGCCAGACTGGCCTGGTAATGGGGATCACATAATGATGTAGCATGGTTACCCTGACAAGTGTCACATTTTATTCGACGATTCAAACAATTTCGGGAATTGTGACCTTTACGTGTGCATCGGAAACATCTGCGATCTTGCTTTAGCAAGTCCTTCCGTTGAAACAATGTGAGGGAAGAATTGCATCGTTCAGTAGCATGATCACTTCGTTTACAGAAAAAACAATCAATCGATGGCGGTGATGCGTTGAGCAGCCCGGCTGCCGTTCGAAAGTTACTTGCTCTATTATTCCCAGTTGATGTAGATGACTTTACTTGAGGCGGTTGGATAGCGGCAGATTTTTCAAGAGATTCAACTTCTCTTTTCAAGAATTTTAATAAATTCCGTACATGAATATCACCATTGTAGCCAATGGAGCTCTCACTTCCGGCGATAGAACTCTTTACATCGTCTTCGTTGATAGCAGAATCGTTATCAAGGTTGTCCTGGTGCTGGTGTGTGCGGTGGAAATCGACGGAAAGATCCTTGGGAATACATCGAAGAAGCATGGACTTTAGCATCACGGAATAATGCGTGGGTGCCACGTTGAGAGCGGTAAGGGACCTTGTAGCGGTGTTTACTTGGTTGTAGAGTTGACGAAGACCAAGATGATCGTGACGAGAGTTGACTCGTGGAAGCGCCATAAGTTGCTGTATTGAGTAGTCAACCAATTTTTCATTATCCCCATACTCTTCACGTAGCATGGCGATAGCGGCATCATAATTTGCCTCTGTCGGAGTGAATCCCGCTATTGATTCTGCTGCCTTGCCGGTTAAATGGGCTTGTAAATAGTTAAATTTATCCACCGCGCTGATATTTACTTGCTCATGTACTGCGGTGCGAAATAATTCCCAAAATGGCAACCATTCCATAAAATCTCCTGAAAAGAATTTTAGTTGGAGCTTTGGCAATTTCGATGCGGATTTCACAGGTGAATTTGTTGTTTGAACATTTGCAGGATATATGTTTCCATCCAAGACCTGCAACCTCTTTAGACGCTGATTTATACGAGCGATGACCGTTATGGCTTTGTCCTCATACTCCGCGATTGTTTCCAACTCACGTGGAAGATCCTCCTGCTTAATAGCAATACGCACTTGTTCGTTGGCACTATTTAAGCTATCGCGGGCGGCAGTTAAGCGTTGTGAGAAAGCCGTTAGCTCTTCTTCAATTTGGTCAAAATTTTCACTATTGCGAGCAATAATTCGCGATTCGGGTTTGGACAAATATTCCATAGCCGCGTTAGTTAATTTTGTTATTTGCCCGCGAAAAATTGCACGACTTGCGACATCCATTTCGTTGAAGTTAATTACGTCTCGAGTTAATTACGTTTCTCTCGGCTTAAAGATCCCGGGTTTCGGCACCAATGTCGAAAAAGCTACGCGGGAAAATTAGACTGAAATTGATAATAAAACTTTTATTGAAATGAAAGACGTAATCAAAGTTAGTTATTATTTATTAACGTTAGCTAAGCTTTTTGTTATGCGTTAAGATTCGTTTTTGTATTTTCGTTAATCCGTTCTCCGTCGATACGTTGTAGCAACTGGTTCGTTGATGGGTTGAGTAGAGCAGAAGTTGATGGACGATATTGCGGTAATATTTAACGGCTATGCGTTCGATTATAAATTTAACAGTATACGTTAACTTACAGTAACCAATTTGGTCTTTTACATATTAAAAAATAATGCGATCCGTGCATTTAATGTGGATCAAAATTTCCCTTTACAGCAGATCATTAAAATGAATATTTTCGAAGATATCACAGATTTAAAATTATTAATCGCTCGCAGGGAAACGAAAAAAAAACAAATGTTCAGACTTAGCAATTTAATTTCTGAACTCAATTTAATGGTGCCGGAAGGGTGTGATTCAATGAAAGATAAATTTTCCAATAATCAAATTATTATTCAATTTCTGTACCATAATTGATTTCCTCAAATATAATTCAATATTAAATTATTTCTTCAAATGTAAAGATGGTTGCCAAGTGGAAGACAACAAAACTTTGTAATTTATAAAATTTTTATTAATTTTTTAAAGCCCAGGGCTATGTTTGTTCATTGGAATGGAATTGCTTCACGAACATCGTCCAGTGGGGTGGACTACAAGAAGCATTGTACATATTTGAAAGAATTTTAAAAAATGGTTCAAATTTTATGCGGAATTTATTCTGTTCATGTTTTTATTTTGGTTTACGTCTGCAACGTGTAGCATGATCGGCCTTTAATGTGTGAATACGGATATGACAATCATGCAATGAAAATTGAAAGAATTCGCGATATTGTTCTCCAATAATTGAAAATATGTAGATTCAACCACCAAAAAGCAAATACAAGAAACTGTCAAATAAATGTTTGGCTAATATTTCCGTAAAATTCAAAAATTTTCTTACTATTTGAATTGTAACTTGGCACAGGCCCTAAATCACAAATTGCCAATATACCTTTTTACTATATTGACTTTTACTTTATGACTTAACTTGAATTCTATATTAGGGTGGAGCGAAAAACAATTTGTTTTTGAATTTCGATTAGTCATAGTGCGGAAAAGTTGCTACATGATGTGAGTATAAAAAGTGTAAAAAGTAAAATTATATGAAAATCAGATTTAGTCTTGAGGTGCCCTAACGCTCTCGAAAGATGGAAGCAATGTATGATATAGGAGATTTTTTTTTTGAATTCCGATTAGTAATAGTGTGGAAAAGTTGCTACACGATGTAAGCATAAAAAGTGCAAACGTATCTGAAAATCAAGTTATATCTTGCGGTGCGACCGACCTTGAAAATTTGAACAAAAGTTAAAAATGTGAATTGATTGAAGCTATATTTTGTAGATATTTTGATGAAGTTAAATCACGAACTTTATATCCTACTTTACAGTGCCGGCGGATCGTGTTGGGCCCGGGTGGGTAAAATGGTATTTTACCTAAAAAGGAAAAAAGGTAGGCCACTTCATTGTGAATCGAAAGATGGACCGACGGTGCACAGAATGACATGCGGAGTTCCGCAGGAATCTGTCCTGGACCCTCTCCTGGGGATCACAATGTATAATGATATGGTGAGGCTACGCCTCCCAAAAGGAGCAGTTGCGATCGGAATCGCGGATGACATGGGGTAGTGCACACCAATCCTCCATGAGATGGAATTATGGGTGAACCAAGGAATTTGGGAGATTATTAAACGTGGCCTCAAAGCAGTTGTCTGACAAAACTAAAGCTGTGCAAATGGAGAAAACTAGTGTGTATGGAAACAGATCATTCAGTCGCACGCCGCCCTAAGGTACCTTGCAATGATAATCGACCGCAGGCTAATTTTTAAAGCACACTTGGAGGGCTTGGCGGAAAAAGCGTCCGCTATTTGTGCAGCACTCCCAAGATTGCTGCCCAACGTGAGGGTCCAGACCTAGCCGTCGCCTTCTGATGGCGAGGGTGATTAGCTCAGTCCTGCAATTCGCAGCGCCATTGTTAGCAAGCAGCTTTGAGAAAGACGGCTAACAACAGAAAATGGAGGGCGGCATACAGACCAAGCGCGCTTCGGGTGTTTTGCGCATACAGGATCACGTGTAACGATGTAACGTGCGTGATGGCTGTGATGAACCCAATAAACATACTAGCGAGAGAAGACATGCCTATCTATGATCCAGGATATATTAGTGGGTAGCCAAATACAGTGCGACGGCAGATGACGCACGGCGAGTCTGTAACAGAATGACAAGGGAAGTAGGATGAGTCTGTTAAGGGTGGGTGGACGCACAGACTTATCCCAAAATGTGGAGAGGTGGGTTACGAGGGAGTATCGGAAAGAAAATTACGACCTCACGCAGTTCTTGAGTGGACATGGAAGGATATAGCAAATACCTCCATCGTTTCGAGCACGATGACTCACCGTTGTGCCCGGCATTCTCAGGTATACGGGATAAAGTAGAGCACGTCTTCGTTTGTTGTCTGAGGCTCAGCAAATATAGGCCGGAACTAGAGGCAATGTACGAAGTTAAGTCGGCGGGGTTATCCCCATATTCTAAAAGCAGTTACAAGTCAAAACGCAATCACAAGCGTGTGGGAATCCCAATTCGAAGGCCTATAGTAAATGGAAAGTAGAAGAGAAGTAGACGTAACTTTTATCAACACTCACATAGAAACGAAAAGAAGAAGTTCATAAGAAGTAAGGGCGAGCCGCCAAAGCTTGGGATTTGACTGGTGACTGGTCACAATTTTAAAATAGGGGTAAATTTATTAAACTTAAAGTAACTATTCAATAACTGTACAATTGGAAAAATAAAAAAATAGGTCACACGTTTGGTAACTCTCAAATTCCGGGTAGGTATTTTACCCACCCGGAATTCTCCGGGTGGGTACTGCTACCCACCATACCCACATTATCCGCCGGCTATGCTACTTTAGTTATCACAAATCTATCATTTAATTTTTTATTATGGTGAAGATTTGAATAAAAACGAATTGGAGCCTTGGCCTCCTCTAGTCTTTTCCTCCAGTCTTATCGATTTCTGGCCGAAGTTTTCCAGTTCGATGTGTGGAGTAATGTCTCCGCATCTGCAAAAACCGCATCCTTCCACCTTTTCCTCGGCCTGCCTACCGGTCTTTCCTCTTCGATGAACCCAGTGAAGAGCTTTTTTGCTGCTCTGTCTTCCAGCATGCGCTCGACATCTCCAGCCCAGCGAAGTCTATTGAGTTTTATGAACGTCATTAAGTCTATATTGTCATAGATTTGATATAACTCGCTGTTATATCAGATTCTCCATGTCCCTTCCTCACAAATTGGACCTATTACGCTTCTCAAAATCTTCCTTTCAAAGGAATTTAGCATGTCCTCTATCCTTTGTATGAGCGTCCATGTTTCACTCCCGTAGCATATAACAGGGCGAATAAGTGTCTCCTATAGCGTAAACTTCGTCTTTCGATGTATTGCTCAAGATCTCAGCAATTTACGATGTGCGAAAAACGTTTTGTTTCCGAGTGGAATTCTCATACTGATTTCTTCTAGCTCTTTGGTTTTATTCGTCACGGTTGAGCCTAAGTACGCGAAATGGTCTACTCCTTCTAACTTATGTTCATCTACCTATCGTTGCTCTATTTACTCGTGTTTGCAGCATTACCTTGGTTTTCTCCTCGTTTATTCTCAGGCCTACCTCTTTGGCTGCTTCTTTAATATCTGAATAGCATTCCTTAACTGCTCTAACTGACCTGCCTACTATGTTGATGTCATCGGCATACCCGATCACCTGAGCGGATTTGTTTATCAGCGTGTAGTTTCGTTGAATTGACGTCTTTCTGATGACTGCTTCCAAGGCTAGGTTGAATAGCAGTCCATTCCCTTGTTTGAGCCCTTGATTAACTTGGAAGGTATCTGTAACAGTGTTCTGAACTCTTACTCGGGTCTTTGTGTCGAGGTGAGTTAATTGTATCAGACGTACTAGTTTAGCTGGTACACCTAATTCGAGCAGAATCTGGAGTAGCTTCTTTCTGTGGATGGAGTCGTATGCCTGCTTGAAGTCTACAAAGATCTGATATACGTTAACATTCCTCTCCCAGCATTTTTCTAGGAGTTGTTTTAGTGTGAAAAGTTGGTCGGTTGTTGACCTTCCTCTCCGGAAGCCGGCTTGGTATTCGCCTAGTAATCTTTCTCAGATAGGTTCCAGTTTGCTTTTTATGGAAGTTGTGAATATTTTATATCCTATAGAATCCCCCTATAGATCTCACAGCGTAGTTTATCCCCTTTCTTACGGATGGGGCAAATTATGGCTTCCTTTCAGTCGTTCGATAAGTATTCCTCCATCCATATTTTGGCGATCAGTTCATGTAATTTTTCCACTACCACTATGCTTCCCTTTTTAACGAATTCAACGGCTATTCGATCGATTCCTGGGGCTTTCTTGTTCTTCAAGCTTTTTATTATGTCTAATATTTCTTCTAGCGTCGGGGGTTCCATGTTAATACCATCATCTGGTATATCCGCACGTTCGTTGGTATACGTGGGGTCGGTATTATCATTTGGGAGCCGTTCAAAATATTCTTTCCTTCTTGCTTGGATTACAGCGGGATCTGCTATAATGCCGCCATTATTATCTTTACATAGAGTTGTCCGTTGTTTGAAGTCACTACTGATTGTTTTGACTTCGCGGTAGGCCTGCCTGATGTTGTTGTTCTCGAAGCTGTTATGAATTTCTTGAATTTGCCTGTTAAATATCTCTATTTTCTTTCATCTTCAGACTTTATCTGCGATACGTCTTTTTATTCTGAATGCTTCTAGCTTCACTCTTGTAGGTCTCGATAGGTATTCGCGAAGGCTTGTATTTCTCTCTGCTTGACTGTCCTGCATTCTACATCAAACCAATCACTTCTCACTCTTCTTGCTTCTACTCTTACTGTCTGTTCAGCAGTCACTTTCAATATCGTTAGGATTCCTCCACCGAGCATTCTCGTTTCTGTTAACTCTCTGTACCGTTGTTCTATTTGTAGGATTTTTAACTTATCAATGTTAAGTTTTGGTTCCCTGGCAGGTCTTTGTAACCTCTGAACTGATAGTCGTGCTCTAAACCTTGCTTTTACCATGTGATGATCAGAGCAGTAGCAGGCACTTCGATAGGATCTCACATCTAATATACTTGTTGCTGATCTTGAGTACATGATCAATCTGGTTGGTAGTCCTTCCATCCGGTGACGTGCAGGTCATTTTATGGATATTTTTATGCGGGAAAAGCGTCGAGCTTACCACCATTCCTTTGCTACTGGCGAGGTCGATAAGCCTGCCACCATTGTCGTTGGTGGTTGCGTGAAGGCTATGGTTGCCTATTGTTCCCATATACTGAACCTCCTTTCCGATCTTAGCGTTAAAGTCACCCAACATCATTTTTATATCATTAGAGGGTATACGGTCGTATATCGTCATAAGATTCTGGTAAAATTCGTCCTTTTCTTCTTCAGGCTTTTCTTCCGTCGGGGCATATGCGTTGATTATGGAGATGTTGCGAAATTTTGTCTTAATTCGCAGTGTGCACAGTCTCTCACTGATTGGCTGGAAGTCCAGAATTTGGGGCTTTAGAAATTTATCGACTACAAAAGCTACTCCGAATTGACGTGTGCCTGTTGTGCTTCCACTTGAGAGGATAGTATGAGTTCTAACATCACTTATGTGTTTGTTGGTCCACCTTGTTTCTTGTAATGCTGCGATTTTTACCTTGTACCTTTCTAATTCCGAGAGTAGAGATCTTAGAGCTCCTGCCCTGTTTATTGTCCTTAAGTTCCATGTAGCCAAATCAAAGTCCATATTTCGTAGCTTGAGTCTTACCCGTGTGATCAATCCGGTCCGAGGCCTTCTTAGAGGATTCATAACAGAGGATTTTTTCCAGGATCAGGTCGTTAGCCTACAGCACAACCAGTAGGTACGTTCAGTTTTACGCGCCGAACACTCGCGTTCGCCCTTTCACCTCTGCTACAATTAAATTGCATTGCCCAGAGGTTACGACGTGGACGTGGTGAATCGGACGAAGCTGCCAGAGCTGTGGTTGGAAGTTCAGGAGACGTTACCCAGTTTTTGTAATGCCAGAGCCCTGGAAGCTCTGGAATCCTGAGGTCTGATATCAGCCTTCAACCTTCGATACGGATAAATTATTATAGTTTAATTGTTCGTTTTCCCTACAAATTTCCCATTCGCCTGACTTTGACGTTTCACTTCTAACGTGCGTGCGACCACGAATTCATATTTTTTTTTGTATTTCCTTTTACCAATCAAAATCTACTATATAAAACTGAATGTTTGTCTGTCTGTCTGTCTGTCTGTCTGTACGCAATAGGCTCCTACACCGTGTAACCGATCTTAATGAAATTTTAACCATATGCTATTTACATTAAAGGGAAGAACATAGGCTATTCTATTACTTTCTAAAGCTACTCCTAGATGGCGCTGTCATGAAGAGCTTTGTTGAAAGTCATCACAGAGCTTTGAATTTTTGCATGAAGGTCGGTGGAGTCTCCTATGATGCACCTCGTAGCCCGATTTTCGAAATTCAAAATGGCCGCCGAAATATGACCGAAATTCAAAATTGCCGCAGAAATATGGTTGAATTTGCCAATTTTATTCCGATTCCAATGAAAGTGGGTATCTAGGGATTTTTAAGGTCGCAAATAACAAATTTGTGGTCAAAACTTATAAATTCAAAATGGCCGACGAATTTGCAAATTGTGTTCCGATTCCAATGAAAATCTGTATCTGAGGTTTTTTAAGGTAGCAAATAACGACTTTATGATCAAAATTTAAATTCAAAATGGCCGCGCCAATATGGCCGACGAGTTTGCGAATTGTATTCCGATTCCAATTAAAATCGGTATATGGGAATTTTTAAGGTAGTAAATAACCAATTTATGATCAAAACTTATTCAAAATTGTGGGGCCAATATGGCGGAAGAATTTTGCAAAATAAGTGTCATTTCCCGGTTAGCTGTATGTAGGTTGTTCAAGAGTTGGAAAATCGGAAAATTTTGACATTCTAGCTACAAATGGAAAAACATTGAATGTAGTGTATCCTGAAGCTCTCTAAGCAATAGGTTCAGAATTGATCAACAAGGTTTTTTTGGAAAGGTGGTAAGGAGAAACGGAAATATGGGATGATTTATGTATAATGGATAAGAAGGAAAGAAACCCATCACCTCTGAATTTTTAGGTATAAGTCTAGGATTCTGCAATACGGGAAGAGGCTGGCATCTGGGTAAACAAATAAAACCTGAGTCAGTGACATTGCAGATGAGAACCCAGGGGCCAAGCAATTGCAAGACATGTAATTTGTAGCGTATAATGTCCATCACCGTCAAAAGTCCATTTCTAAATATGAAATTAGTAGATATAATCCTTTAATTTTTTTTTCTTTCAGGATGTAATAATATTTGTCGATTATTGAGTGTTTAATTTAACTAAAAGTCCATACGAAAAAAATATTGTCTGCCCCAGAGCTTTACAATAATAGGTAATTTTGGTCACACTGCAAATAAATGCATTTTGAATCCAATGTCTCGAACTTTTATAGGAATAGTTGGTTTTTCGTTACAGGTTAAGAAGAGTTGAATTTTGAAGGTTTGGATTGATTTTAAATGTTTAAACGTTGGGTGCAGCAAGGCGCACCGGGTCCCAGCTATCCAAAATACAGAAAATAAGTGGTTCATGGAGACACTTCATCTGTGTATGAAAATTCATATCTCGAAAAATGCCATGTCAATGGATGGTTTTTATTGTCTTGATCAAAATGTCAGATCCCTAATAGTTTCACATTTTGTTATTTGAAATCAAAAATACCAAAAAATTGCATTTTTCAAACTCTCCTACTGTATATTAAAATTCATATCACCTGATTACTACTATTGGTTTATGGGTGCAGCATAGGCGCACCGGGTCCCAGCTAGTATCTTAATATAAAAACTACGTGTCACAATGTTTGTACACGCTAATCTCCGAAACCGACCAACAGATTTAAATGAAAATTTGCGAATATGTAGGGTTGGTTCCAGATTGAAAGATAGGACAATTTTAGTCCAGATAAGTGAAGCTGTTGTCGAAATATAGAGAATTTCAATGTTTCAGTGATTATATTTAAGTTGGCGGGGCGAAAAAATATTTAATTTTAATTGTCATGCACATATAAAAAACCCTTAGCTTTAAAAAAGTACTCCGATTTTTACGAGTGACAACGTATGAATTAGTGTATTGAGTGTACTGAGTGTACTGAGCGTACAGTGTGTACAGTATGTACAGTGTGTACAGTGTACTGTGTACTATATACTATGTATACTATGGAGTGTATACTATAACTACCGGAGCCGGAAAAAACACACCAGTTAAGAAACATATATTTTATATACAAAATAAAAATATTTGTGAACATTGGGAAACCTGTAAAATATTAGCATCCATTGTTCTTTATATACTTCCACCGAAAAATGCGTAAAAGCTTTTAATTGGTGCGATTAGATAACGTGTTAATAAGAAAATATATAAATGTCGAGTTTTTGCATTATGCCTCAGATTGCGGCACATCTTGAAAACGGTGTCGTGTACATTTCACTGAAGAAAATGCTCTCCAACGAGCTTTCCAGCCACCAAAAACTACACTTGATGAATTTTTCACACTGTGCCAAAAACCTGATATTTTCGGACAATTCACAACAGCATTGTTATATACCGACGTCCCTCGCTATTATACATTGAACAAATCAGCTAAAAAATGGAAGCCACCTAGGCAAAGCGAACCACGTCCAACTATCGCACGCGTATTGAAAGCATAGACATTGGGACGACTTTACACAGTGCATCCAAAACAACGTGAATGTTTGCTTTTGCGTTTGTTGTTGCTGAATGTTCCAGGACCAACGTCTTTCGAATTTTTACGAACAGTCAATGGTCAAATATTTAATACATTTCAAGATGCATGTCGCGAGTTACAATTGCTGGAAGACGACAATCATTGGGATCTGACACTTACTGATGCAGCATTTGCATCCACGCCGAATAATATTCGTCAACTGTTCGCAATTATATTGACGACATGATACCCAGCAGAATCATCGGTTTTATGGGAAAAATACAAGAACGGCATGACTAAAGACATACATCGTAGAATTAGACAAACAAACCAATATCCAAAATCTCCAACTTTTATAGGAGTAATTGGTTTTTCGTTAATGGTTATAAATATTTGTTGAAGAGTTGAATTTTGAAGATTTGGTTTAATTTTAAATGTCTTAAGGTTGGGTGCAGCGAGCCGGAAAGGCATCATCTTTGACTTCTAGACTTCTAGATTTAAATTAAAAAAAGCTATAGAAAATGGCCCTAGAATTTCGAGTGCTGGATGCTGCTATTTGCATTAATTTTAAATCTTTTAACGTTCATGGTTTTAACAGAATACACAGGCAATTTTGGTCATAATTCAAATAAATGTATTTTTAATCTAATGACTCCAACTTTTATAGTAATAGTTGGTTTTTCGTTAATGGTTAAGAAGAGTTGAATTTTGAAGGTTTGGATTAATTTTAAATGTTTAAACGTCGGATGCAGCGAGGCGCAACGGGTCCCAGCTATCCAAAATACAGAAAATAAGCAGTTCATGGAGACACTTCATCTGTGTATGAAAATTCATATCTCGAAAAATGCCATGTCAATGGATGGTTTTGACTGTCTCGATCAAAATGTCAGATCCTTCATAGTTTCAAATTTTGTTATTTGGAATCAAAAATTCCAAAAAAATGCCTTTTAAAACTCTCCTACTGTATATTAAAATTCATATCACCTGATTACTACTATTGGCTTATGGGAGCAGCATAGGCGCGCCGGGTCCCTACTAGTATATTTATATATATTTAGACCTTAATTATTAAACTCACATCTCTCAGGAACAAAAAAATTTCTTTGTATTATTTACGTAAAATTTTCTTCTCTTTCGATTGGCGTAAGCAGTTTTTTCGGTAAAATTGATTTCAAAAGTTATTCGCTAGAAATCATAATTTAACAGCCATATAGTAAACAAATTGGCAACAGAAAGTAGTTCAGCAGGCTTGAGGATAAATCCGACTAAAACTAAAGAAATGGGGATAAATGCAAACACCATTGAATGCACAGCGCTGAATAACCGTGACGTGGAACTGGTGGATAAATTCTGTTACATCGGTAGCATTATTACCGAACATAGCGGTGCAGAAGAAGACGTCAGTTCCAGAATAAATAAAGCCCGAAGCGCATATGCATGCCTCTCTCACATATGGAGATCAACGGAGATCTCAATTAACACCAAATTGCGGCTGTTCAACTCCAAAGTTAAGGCAGTTCTTTTGTATGGTTGCGAAACTTGGAAAGTCACCCAATTCATCACGGGGCGCCTACAAGTTTTTATCAGCAGATGCCTACGTCGTATCCTAAAAATCCGCTGGCAAGATAGAATTTCAAATAAAGAACTATGGCGCCGTGCCGGCCAAGAAAGGAAGGCCACACCTTGCGACGCGAAGACAATAATCTAGCCAAACAGGCCCTCGACTGGAATCCGCAAGGAACCCGTCGAGTCGGAAGACCTAAAGCTACTTGGAGGAGAACCCTATTAACAGAGGCCGCCACAACTGGGAGATCCTGGTCAGAGCTGAAAGCTGTCGCACAAAAGAGAGTCCGCTGGAGGGCAACTGTTTCCGCCCTATGTCCTATGCTAATAACTTCAAAAGTAAAGGCCGTTGCATAAAAATTGTCTAGACATTATTCATAGGAAGTTGTCCGAGCTTTCCAAATTTGAAAAAAAATATCAGTTAATTTTGACAGTTTTAGATTGGTGGGATTGTTCTGCGTACATTGATACCGTACTCATGAAAATACGTCATAGATTTACAAAAATACAGGGTGATATGTAAAACTATAAAAAAAACTTCAAAACGCCCTAGCTGCTAAACCGTTACGATTCCCCCCCCCCCACCAGGACGATTTTTTGTTCGTCTATCCATAACCTATCCACACCCGGCCGCTTTGGCCCTCCTCATGATACACCCTGTATACCTTGATTGTATTAATTTCGTTAGTCATTCTTATCTCTTCTTAATGGTTGCAAAATTTTGTTTTTGTATTTACGATACGTTTTTCCTTACCCCTTTTATGGCCGTTTTCACCAACCCCGGTTAAACGTTAACTGAAACTTTAACCAGCAGTTAGTTAAAAATGCCGTTTCACAATCTCTGGTTAGAGTCAATCTGTCAGTTAATTTTTATTTCACTGGTAGTCAATTTAACCGAGAGAATTTCTTCTGGTTAACTAATTTAACTGAAAGTTTGACATTGGGATTGACATTTTTGCACTTTGGTTTTAATATGGAAAACATGAATTTAATTTTTCGTCATGCTGAAAAGATCAATAGAAATTATGTGCAAATTCGACGATTCAAGTGACACTTCTGACATTTGATGTACTGTAACTATCAAAAAACTAGTACATTTTAACTTTAACTTCAAGTTTGTTTACTCATAGTTTGGCGAAAACGAAATTTTTTACTGGCACTTTACGGTCACCGTTAAATTAACTACAAATTTAGAAACTGGAAGTTTACTGACAGTAAACTACTAAATGCTCCAGCAAAATTAATGCAGCAAAACCACATTAATTATGCACAATTTACATTGCAGCCCCTTATAACCTTCCACAATGATTTTTCCTTTTCGTGCTCTTGAATAAAGAAAGCTATTAGAAACAAATTTGCGTTCAAAAGCTCTAAATTGGCAAAAAATTTCGGCAATGAATTGTGCTAATTTGAGAGCACAGGTTCTATGCCTGCTAGAAGAAATTTGACTAAGGGAAATCGCTTCCCCTCCATTTTATATCGTTCTTCAAAGCAAATAAGTTTTGATTGAGTTCACATAAAGTACAGTTTGGAGAAATTGAATTTGAATTTGCTTTGATCCAAGTCAGAAAATTGCTCCTTTACCACCACATCACGAAATTTGAAACGACTGAATATGGAGTTGAGGTTCATGTCCTACCTTTAAATGTTAGGGGGAATGTAGTCATTGTAAATTTGAGACGTTTAAGGTTCAATTCTATTTATTGTAAAGTTTTGTGGTGGTATTCTTGCGCTGTGTATTTGTATATTAATAGTGACATGACAGAGTCTGCATTTGTCAATCAATTAACAAATAATAATACTCAATTCTCATGGAATCTCTAAGCTCTTAGCATCCTGTTCAAAACCCATCCTTTCATCGTAGATTTGTTCTACTCTGTCGTGTTCTAGGGACCTTCTAGGAGTAGATATCCCGCATACCGTAGTCTACCGAGTTTTATTATCATGACATTCATATCTCAAGGGCTCGTAAATCTTGTCATAAACGGGGCAAACTATTTTTCGAAAGAAGTGGAAGTGTTTTTCGTTAAGCATCCTAGTCCCGGTAATATATTTGAGTACTAATAAAACCAACCACTTATAACTAATATTTGAAGAGTCTTGTTAGAGTGTGATAGACGTTGTTGGTTTTTAGCAACCGCGCCCGTAATTCTAGCTCCAAGCTTTTGTCGATTCCTTATATCGACCCAAGGTAACTGAAGGAGTTTCATCATCATCATCATTGGCGCTACAGCCCTCTGTGAGCCTTGGCCTCCTCAATAATTTTCTTCCAGCGTTCTCGGTCCTGCGTCTCTCTCTTCCAGTTGAAAATAAGTCGTAAGTCCATTTCGATGTCGTCTTTGTATCTTTTCCTAGGTATTCCTTGTGACCTTCTTCCCTCTGGCGTTTGGAGGAACAGGATTTTTGGGGGCGCTTCTTCCGGCATTCTCATTACATGTCCTATCCAGCGTAGGCGAGATATCTTGATGCTTTTGATTATGTCTGGTTCTTTGTATATTTGGTGTCACTCGTGGTTGTATCTTCTTCTCCAGACTCCCTCTTCATTTACTGCGCCTGTGATCCTGCGGACAATTTTTCTTTCGCAACTCGCGAGGATCTGCTCGTCATGCCTAGTAAGCGTCCATGCTTCCGATTCATACATCAGTACTGGTTTTATTACTGTTTTAAATAACTTGAATTTTATACTCCTGCTTATTATTTTAGACTTGAAATATTTCAACATACTGCAGTATGTTTTGTTCGCTAGCAGTATTCTTCTTTTAATTTCCGCAGTAATGTTGTTGTCTTTATTAATTTGCGTTCCTAGATATGTGAACTCGTTTACGGATTCTACGCAAAAACTGACGATTGTTATATTTTGTCCTGTTCTTCCTCTATTATTTCTATTAGGGATCAGCAAATGTTTCGTTTTATTTTCGTTGATGATAAGTCCAGATTTCGATGGAGTCATTGTCCTGCCTATGATGACTATATCATCTGCATATGCCATTACCTGAACAGACTTGTTTAGAATTGTCCCTCTGGTTTCAATGCGTGCCTCTCGGACCGCTTTTTCTATTAAAATGTTTAATAGTAAGCAGTTGTAGAATATATTATCGGTTGTGGACTTTTGTTTCCTGAATCCGCACTGGTAATTGCCAATCACTCTTTCATATTGGTACAATAAGCGAGTATACAGGATATACGAGAATATTTTATATGCTACGTTCAGTAACGTAATACCTCTGTAATTTGAACATTCAAGCTGGTCCCCTTTTTTGTGTAGAGGACAGATTATTCCTATGTTCCATTCGTCAGGTAGTGCTTTATGCCTCCAAATGTGTTGTACAATCTTGTGCATGTGTTTTTTTAATATGTTACTACATTTTCTAAATATTTCGGCTGGTATATTGTCTACACCTGGAGACTTGTTATTTTTAAGCGTACTTATAGCTTCTTCTATTTCCTGTACGGTAGGTTCTGGTATTGTTTCAGCATTCCTGGTTCTTTCGTTATTATCATATGTGTGTCCACTATGTCCTTCTTCATGTTGGTCCAAGAATTCACTGAAATGTTCCACCCATCGATTTAGACATTGTCCTGTCTCGCTTAGAATATTTCCCTGCATGTCTCTGCAGGCTGATGTCTTAGGTTTAAATTCTTTTCTACCCTCTCTTATTTTCTTGTAGAACTGCCTTTATTTCTCCCTCACTATGAAGGGTTTCTAGTTCTTCCATCTTGCCCTTTTCGAACTCTCTTTTCTTTCTTTTATGTACTCTTTTTTCCTCTCTTCGTCTAGCTCTGTAATCTTCTTCTGCGTTTCGAGTGTTATGTCTTTTTAGTTTTCTTTTAAACGCCTTGTTTTTCTCTTCCGTTGCTATCATGCATTCATCGTCGAACTACTCACTACGGGCAGGTCTGCGTGGTTCACCTAAAACTTCATATGATGTTTGATCTATAGCTTCCTTGCACCTGGACCACGTCTCATTTAGGTTAACGATATTGCGCGGATCATGGTTGTTAATGGCATTAAATGCTTCGTTTAATTTGGTTCCAAGTACGCTTACTTTTACCTCATATGTTAGACTTGCTATGTTAAGTTTTGGTGTGCGTGTTAATCTTTCTTTTTTAATATTGGAAAGTCTTTCTCTGATCCTGCATTAGACCATGAAGTGGTCTGAGTCAACATTGGCCCCTCTATGCGTTCTGACGTCTAATATGGTCGAACTATGCCTACCGTCAAAGAGGACATGATCGATCTGGTTACAAGTTCGATTATCTGGTGAGAGCCATGTCATCCTATGTATTCTGTTATGCTGGAAGTAGGTGATTTTTACGATCATGTTTGCGGATGCTGCAAAGTTTATAAGTCTTACCCCATTGTCGTTACTTTCGTTGTGTAAGCTGTATGGACCTATTGTGGGGCGGAATATTCCTTCTTTTCCAATCTTGGCATTAAAATCACCTAAGACTATCTTAATGTCATGGCGTAGAATTACGTTATCGTAAAATTCGTCTTTCTCTGCCTCTGATTTATCTTCAGTAGGTGAGTGTACATTGATAATGCTATAGTTGAACAGGTTTCCTTTTATTCGTAGATAGCAGCTCCTTGGATTAATAGCTTTAAAATCTATTACCAAATGCTTGCACTTATTTCCAACTATGAATCCTGCCCCCATTATATGTTCTCTAGCGTGGCAACTATTGTATACAGGGTCCATTATACCTTGCCTGGTCCATCGCATCTCCTATATTGCCAAAATGTCCATTTTGTATTTCTGAAATATTTCCAGGAGCGTCCTAAGTGCTCCTGCCGTATACAATGATCTTACGTTCCAAGTATTTAATATCAAATCGTTAGCCTTTTTTCGTATGCCAGGTCGTTGCCGAGTTTTCCGTCCGGTTTCTTGCTCTTGAGTTCTCATAATAAAGAGGTTTTCGTGCTTTTTGGTGGATCTGCAGGGATTGGCACTATGAGGTTAGCCCATATGTACCTCTCCCAAGTGGTGATGTTGATCGACATTCAGGTCTTCGACTCCTTTTCCCCTCCTCCTTTCTCAACCGGGCTTGGGAGCGGCTATGGCGGAGTTTACTACTGCTAATTCGCGCTTGTCTGCCTTGATTTAGGGACCAATCTTAGATACAGAATGTTAAATTCGGGCATAAGCGTCCATATGTACAAACCTCGGTGATTTACCAATGATGAATGTCAATACATAACCAGAATATGGGTAGATTTGTGGGTATTGCGCCTTACTCCGAAATTTTGGGTCGCCTACTCCAACGCCTTTACATTACTGACTATTAGATACTGGTTGGTCTAACTAGATAGCATTCACGGATGTTTTATATGGCTTGTCCCCACTGGTCATGATTAGCCGACAAGGATATCTGCGAGAAAGACGAAGCGCGCCACGACCCAGGCGACCTGTACCCATGCATATGTGCTCTCGTACAATGACGTTGCCAAGAACACTAACGTTCTGACACCGACGGAAATTTTTATAACAAGTGTAAGAAATTTTCAATGAAGCCCATTTAGGGCCGGTAATTAAATAAAACCCGGTCCTTTGATCCCCAGAGCATGCAAGGGAAAAATTTAAAGAGGGTGGAGAGCAACAATGAAGCATTCATATGCTTAGAAACGTTAATCAAAAACCTAATGAAGTACGAAAACGCCAAGATCACCATATTATTAGAATATCAAATAGGAATAGTCAGGGCCGCCTATTTCAAGGCGTACGAAAGTGTAAGAGTAGGCGGCAGTGGAGGTGGCGAGGTAAACGGTGAAACCAAACGCAGTTCTTTCTAGGAGAAGGACCCATGTAGCGCACTATCTGCAGTAGAACAGGGAGATGACAGAATCCACCATAAGCCAAAGCAGACCGATAGAAGAGGCGTAACTTTCCAAACAAACGGTAAAGAGAAAAGAGAGAAAACATTCCAAAACCATCTAAAGTTGAAAGCAGATTGAACATTCATAAGCGTTCATCAGCGCTGCGAAATGTCAAAAGACGTTCACGTCGGGTGTGAACACATTGACCGCGTTTTTGTGCAGGACCGAACCGGTTCCAAGTACAAAAAAATTAACCATTTTCAGTCTTTTTTTGGTTTGATTTTGAGGTGGACCAAAGCGGACCGAACCATTTCAGTACCGGCACATAAACTGTTTTGGACCATAACAAAGGCCAAAACATAACCTGTAGGCATTAAATTTTGGTGGCGTCGACGCCGGTTAGGTTAAAAATAACGTCAATAATAGTGAAATTGGATAATACGTTGGGCGCGCGAGGAAGTAATTACACTTCTCGATCTCTTTATCGAACAAAACATTACCGCACAAATGGGCGGAAAAAAATGCGAAGCCAAGAAATATTTAATAAGATTCGGTTAGAAATGTTAGCTCGAAATGTATTAAAACGGTTCATCAAATAAATTATAAGGACAATACATTGCAATAAAGAAAGACGTGACAGCGCAGAGTGAGGTTAGGTATAGTCGAATGCGCACATAAACCCAATACCGGACACATTCGACTATAAGCACGCACTGGCAAACGTCCAAATATGAAAATATTGGAAATTCAAATGTTTCAAGTGAATGGGAATTTTTGTGAAATTTTTCGTTTCTTACTGCATTGAAGTTGCGTAGAATTAAATTTCGTCGAGTCGACAACACAAACTGACAATCACAACAATTGTCACAATGTCACAACTTCCAGAAAGGTCAAACAACGCAAAGCTACGTTCATCAAAATAGAAATAGAGTATATTCCAGCGCTGATGAACCCTGATAACCGTGCAATGTGTTCACTACTATTAGGTTGTGTCTCGAGTCCTTCTTATATTCTGGCAGAAATGAAACTGAAAACCGTAGGAGTGGCGTTGGCGTAATACTCACCAAATAAGCCAGGTCCAGCCTCATTAGCTGGTCACCAGTTTCTGAGACAGGGTGATATGTAAACCTCTAGCAAAAAAATTTCAAAACGCCCTAGCGGCTAAACCGTTACGATTTTGCCCCACGCACCAATACGATTTTTTGTTCGCCTATCCAAAACCTATCCACAGCCGGTCGCTGTGTAACTTTTTGCAGTACACTCTGTACGAATATCATAAATAATGTTAAAAGAATATAAATAATTATTTCCCCAATTCAAAAGGATTCTGATTTTAAATAATATAAAAAAACAAAAATTTAAAAAAAAATCATCAAAATCGGAGCTGTTTCTAAGGACTTCCGAGAAAATGACTTCATTGACTCCACTATAATACAGCAGGACAAAAGTGTTTCAATTCTCTCTGCACTCATCCCGTCTTCTTAGGGAATTTAACCAGAATGAAACGAAAATTGAACAGCACGAAGCAGTTAATTTAGATTTCACTTTTGTTGCTACAGCTTTATTTTGTTTCTTCCTCTCATTGTAATTGGGCGTGGGCCTTGAGAATAACGAGTAACACAAATCTTATTGCGGATATTTCTGTGTACACGTTTCATATTAAGTGGTAATCAATACATAGTTCATAGTAAATATGTAGTACATAATACATATTACATGGTGAATAGTACATAGTACAAAGTACATAATACATAGTTAATTGTACGTAATACTAGTACATAGTGCATAGTACATAGTACATATGTGGGGTTGATGCAATAGTCACGAAACTGATATTTTTGCTATTTTAAACATTGTGCAAAAATGCGTAAAAAGTTATATCTATTATCTTCCGCCAAAGTCACGGTTCTAAATTTTTAAGGGAATCTACTGGATTTAATTTGAATTTTTCCAGAACATAGTACATTATGTACAGTACATTGTATTTAGTACGTAGTACATAATATATAGGTAACAGGGGTATTTATGAAAACATGTAAAACCCTATAGTCCAGGCAAAATCGACAAAAAAATGGTCATCTGACGATTTTTGGTAAGGTACTTCATTCGTTTTGATCATTGTTAAGGAGGTTTAAGCGAAGTTAAACTCGATTTGCGGGACACACGGGGGGTTGTGGAATCGCCGCCATCTTGAAAAGAAGGGCGAAAGTGTTTTTCTCGATTTACGTCTGCCTAAGCTGTGTCCCATTCCTAAATAAGGTAGCACTGCACGCGGAATACTTCCACATATCTAAAACTGTAAAAGTCAATGTTCTACCATATCAACAACCAGAGCAATGAGTCATCAAAGTCAAAATTTCGTTTTTTTAACTAAAATTTCAAGTAAAACCACCTTTTTCTCCATAAAATACCTGGTTAACTAATTTTTTTTTGAAAAATTGGAAAACTTGGACATTTTCCTATGAATAATATTCAGACAATTTTTGTGTTACGGCCTTTATTATTGAAGAATATTTGCAAATTTTGATGTTAAAATATTGGCTTTATTTGGTACATTTTTCACATAAATTTCGAAATTTAGGGCTTGAGTAGAGGAGCTCACGCTTGAAAAAACCATGTCATCCCAACTTTCTGCCGCTTGGTATATAAGCTTTTCCAGTATTTTCGAGATTTTTTTATAATAAGACTTTTTTACGGGAAGTGATCCCATCTCGAGAGAGGGGGGGGGGGAGTAAGAAAGGGGTTAAAATTGATAAAAGTTGCAGCGGCAGAATTTTTTTCAACCGTTGGTCAATTATCTTTTATATACCTCATGTCATCATAGGTGTGTTGATCAAACAAACCTCGTAAAAATACGCGTTTACCTAATGTGTAAACTTACGTTTTCATGAATACCCTTAATATAACATACTACCACAGATAAGTAAAACACAGATGCCCAGTCGAATAGGTCCCTGCAAACAATTTCTCGGAGGCTCGCTTTCTCAGACCATTCTCGATTCGAAAACTGCTTGCGATAGGTACGAGAAAGGATTAAAAACACACCATAAAAGCTTCCCTAGTTGATTGGTTTCGATATCTTGCTCCGCTTGTATTGCCTTCGAATTCGTTTACGAGTCGTTTACGAGTCCGAGTTCGAAGCATGCTTTCGCTTTCGGCAAGTCGTTCTCGAATCGTTTCCGAATCTAAATGTTTGCACGGGGTGGTTCCATGTTGCCGAAAGCGATTAATCCAAGCAAATTATTTTGTAGCTGGCTGCTAGAGCAGGGCAACTTTTGGTCGAGCACCAGCAAAGACAGAAGCTTAAAGTTCTACGGTGTGCGAAGCAAACTGAAATGAATGTTGACGTCTGCATTGCAACATTGAAACGCATACTCTCACACTCCTCGTAGCTGTTGCTTCGCACACCCTACACTTTCACGCTGCTGTCTGTTGTTTGAGCTCGACCAAAAGTTGCCACGCTCTAGCCAGCTACATTTAAGGGACATGGAGCTACAATAATTCTTGGTTACACAAAATTTAGCTGGCTAGAGGAGGGAAAAGGTGGCAGCAAAGAAACGAGTGCGCAACAAAAGTGCGCGTGACGCGAGTTTTTAGTTTTTCCGCCAGGCCAAAAAGGGCCCAACGTGCCTAAAGAAGTTTTCACTGCAAAAAGATTATGTGTGCACCTAGGGCGGTCCTTATTTTCAACTTTTTCGATTTTTTTGCAAGGCACCCCTCAAAATATTCGAATGGATGGAAAACGGGGAAATGTGAAGTTTGAGGCAAATCCGAAGATATTTAGAGGTCGCTACCGGCGGCGGTCAAAGTTTCGAAAAATATGATTGTATTTTTTCCCGTTTACCCACCCCTGAAACATATTATCCAACCCTAACCCTCAAAACCATATTTAACCATATTTAATAAAACTTTCCAACAAGCCAAATTTCAAAAAAACGGTTGACAAATAAGGAACTTATGGCCAAAAAACCAAACATTTTAATGTCTAATAAAAATATTAAATATTCTTATAGATATTAAAATGTTTGGTTTTAATGGCCATAACTTTCTTATTTGTCAACCGTTTTTTTGAAATTTGGCTTGTTGGAAAGGTTTATTAAATATGTATTAATATTTTGAGGGTCAGGGTTGGATAATATATTTCTACCTCTAAATATCTTCGGATTTGCCTCAAACTTCACATTTCCCCGTTTTTCATCCATTCGAATATTTTGAGGGGGTGCTTTGCAAAAAAATCGAAAAAGTTGAAAATAAGGACCACCCTAGGTGCACAGTCCGCGGTAGGATAAAGGTATAATGAAAAAAAGAAGAAACCTGCAAAAATTTATTTTGGATAGACTCGATGATGAAAAATTTTGTACTACGTGCACAACAGAGACCTAACTAAACATATTCAGAATCATTCGCCTAGATTTTGCTATCCCGGGGATAGACGCCCTATGAAGAACTTCGCTCATGGCGCAATCCTCCCCTCCCAATTGTTTTTCTAAAAAACAGAGCCAAAATCAATCAATTTTGCAAATTTGGCACCACCGTGCACCCCAAAAATGCACAATTTGGTGCGCCTAAATAAATCTATTAAATACATTACGCACACATTTTTTCTCTGCTTTTTTCATTTCGGCTCGAGAGGAACAGAAGGGACAAAAAAATGTCCAGCATATGTTCAGACATTCAACAGATGTTACCGTATTTTTTCAAAGAGCTTCGGGATAAACTATATTTAATCTGGCCTTTGGAGCTAAGATGTGAAGATTTTCGGCTTTACCAACTCTTCAACAACACACATACCGCTGCCTTCAGAAGAAGCATGGCTTTATCAGATCGAGTCCAACAACTTTCAGTGATTGTCCTTGTGACTGCAGTAGAAAATAAAATATACAGTTTAAAAAAACTAAAAAATACGCTTTTATTTTAAAATGAACTAAAAAGTAAAAAATTGTTTTGAATGTCAAAAGCTCCAGCCAGTATAAGGGAACAACCTACCTTTCGAAATGCAAAAATGCGTGGGACTCTTTACCTATCTTATTTTATTAACACTGGTAGTTTTCGTTAACGCCCCACGCTTTTCTACGATTTATTATATGTCTTCCGCCCTTTTGCGGGAACCGCCATATTAGATTTAAAATGACGTCACACAGCTTACTGTACTATGCTCGTCATACACTTTTATTTGATACCCATACCGAGGGCGTTGTAAATAAAAAGGTAAACCGCCATTTTGAATTTAGAATGACGCCACCCAGATAATAGTATTCTACTGATCACACCCTTTCATTTGATACCCATACCGAGTGGCTCGTAAAGAAAAAGGTAATCCCCAATTTTATGTTGGCCGCAATTTTGAATTTGGAATGACGCCACAAAGCTAATTGTATTCTATTTGTCATACCCTTTCATTTGATACCCATGACGGGGGTCGGGGAAATCAATTGCAAAATTCGGCCGCCATCTTGGATCCACCATCTTGATTTTTTTACAAAATGGTCCGATTGCATTCTCCCGCGATCTATGCATATGTGAAAAATTTCAAGTTGACAGGTTATATTTTCCACTTTTTATTCTATTATGTCTTCCGCCACCTTTTATTGGCCGTCATTTGGAATTTGGAATGACGCCACACAGCTAATTGCATTCCACTCATAATATCCTTTCAATTGAAACCCATGTCGTGGATCGGGAAACACAATTGAAACATTCATCTTGGAACCGCAATTTTGATTTTTTTACAAAAATGTCATATTGTATTGTCACGCGAACTATGCGCACGGGAAAAAGTTGGTGTTGACCGGTTACAAGAAAGTGGGTAAAAATCAAATTGCAAGAAGCGTAGAACGTAATTAATTAATAAAAAAAACGGATTAAAATTTCTAAAAACGGAGACTTTTAGTCACCTGTTTAAGTGTCCATGTATATAAAAAAAAATCAGATTTAATTTAACTGAGCTAGGCAAGTTAACAACGGCATAAACAGCGATTTTTTTAGCTAGCTAACTTATTTCTGATTTTTGGCTTAGCTAAAATTTACCACAGCCAAAATGAATTGACATTTGCTTGTAATTTTTTGTTGTAAGCAAATAATTTAGAAATATTTAAATACAGAATGAAGATTTTATTATTATTAATTTTTTAGCTTTTTATTATTTGTAAAATGGGAAATGTTATAATTTTTGCCTGTTATTAGCTGTAAAATGAGAATTGACAAATGGCATGCTAGAAACGGTGCTAAGTTAACAAGGCTAATTTAACAGAGTTAAAATAACTCGGGTCTCTGTTTGATGTCTCGTGCTGTGCTGTGATGTTTTTAGCGTGAGCATTAGTAAGGACGTCCTTAAAACGAGTCATCTCACTTGACTCACTTGTCTTGCACGCTTCTTTGTGTGTTGCATTTCTTTCTATTTTAATTGAATGTGCAATCTCTGGGGGGTCATATCTTGCATATAAAAATGTGCGAGGTGTGACCCTTTCGGGATTGCATATTCAATTTATATGTTGCATGCTTAAGTTGAGCCTATCTCAGTGCTACTTGTGCTGAGCTGGTAAATTTTTCTTGGCCCATCTAAACAGTGAACCTTCTGAATTAGAAGGGTTAACTCTATTTCATGATTGTGTTGTTGCATGCTAAACGCGCCCAATATTACCGAAAGATGAATTTTGAGAGTAGTAAAATCTACTACCTTTTTGAAAAAAGAGGTAGTAAATTTTTTTTATTTCAAATCATATTTAAATCCATTAACACTATGAACATTTACACATATATTTTATCATTAACCTTCACTCTGTGCATTGGGGTCAAATGGACCCCAGTCCATTTAAAATGTGATTTAAAAAAAATTGCGGCAACTAAAATAAACCGCCAACTAGGATTGCCTCAACTAATATCTTTTACACACAATACAAAAAATCCGAATCAAAAACTATTGTATATAAATTGCTCACGACGACGGTTTGAAATAAAGTAAACGCATTTCGGTGCACTGGGGTCCAGCTGACCCCATAGTTTTTTGAAAGCATTTTGTATGTAGCATCAGCTTTTTAGTTAATAATTTTGAAATTTCAAAGTATCAAGGAACTCAAAACAAACGAATAGAATTCTACAGGGAATTGGGATGCAATCCTGATTCACTTACTCGTCTAGAAACTACCTTCAGAAACACATGAACTATCGGAGCCATCACAGAGCGCAAAATCAAGACGAGAATACCAACATGGTCGGAATTACGCGAATTTCTGGAGACCAGATTCAGGACCTTAGAGGCCGTCAGCAAGCCAACAAACAAGAGTGAACACTATGAGAGCAATTCAAAGGGTGAAGATGAAGAACTAGAATATTCCACGTATCCAACAACAATGTACATATGTGGTTTATTCAAAAATTTACACTTCATGAGGAAATGCGCCAAATATCTACAAAGGAATACGGATCGAAGTTATAGGGCAGTCAAGGTAAAGGAGCTTCGCATCAATTGTTTGGGAACGAGCCATCGTGTGTCCAACGTAGAGAAGAAATCTATCAGAGAATCAGACCAATGCAACACCAGGATCGGCACTTCGAATCCACCATGTTTAAATAAAGAAGCACTGAACCCCCAAACACAGTCAATTTCTCTCAGGTATCTCCTGATGAACCCCAAAAGTGTTGCTGGGCACTGCATTATTCATCGTGGTATCCCCATCAGGACTACAACAGATATGTAGGGCTCTCATCGATCCTGAATCATAATCAACGTTTGTACGAGAAGCAGTAGTCTAGAATTTACCACTCAGAAGGGAATCAGTACAAACTGCTTTATCAGGACTAGATAGAATGCCGCAATCACGAATAGGGTCACGTTGCTGCTGAATGCACGAAACCAACAATCAAAGATTATTCAGACACAGGCACTCGTGTTGAACAAAATCACGAACCCATTACCAAGTATCGAATGCTCGATTAAAGAGTGGGCCCATCTAAGAGGACTCGAATTGGCGGATGCAACGTTCCACAAGCCAGGACAAGCAGGCATCCTCTTGAGATCAGACATTTTCTCCACAATCATCACGGATGGCGTAAGAAAGGCGCGGTTAGAACCTTAGTAGCTCAAAACACCTTATTTAGGTGAACCATCACTGGGAAAATAGAAATAAGGACTATTCTCGCGAACTTCTTCGCCCAAATTAACTCTGATGCCGACCTAAAACGGTTTAGGGAGTTGAAAGAACCTCCATGGACCAAAGAAGAGGCACCGTGCAAAACAGCGCCGACAACTACCCCAGGAGCAAGGATGGACAACATCAAGCTCGGCATCCATCCACGACCGAAAAAGACGAAGTCCAATCAGGCGAATTGAAAAAGATATCCATCAGAAGTTCAAAACAAATGGAAAAACGTTTCGTATAAGATCCCTTTTCTGAAGACTAAATACGTCAAACAGGAAAAGAAACCGTGAAATTTGTATTAAATCTGAATTTTCGTTAGTTATTTTTATGTATTAAACGCGAATTATATTTTGTTTATTTCATTTTACAGTATTTATAACTATGCTGTTATAAGTAGTAAAAATAAAAATAAGATTTTGTTTGTTTTCCTTACAAAATATATCATAATTTATAGGGGGTCTTATTGACCCCTATGCACAGACGCCGGAATATTTTCAATGCACAGAGTGAAGGTTAAGGGGACTATCCAGTGATTTTTGGTCTAAAATCGTTTTTGACGATTTTTTTTTATTGCATATTCTGATGGACTGAAATGTCCTCTATCATTTAGCGTTTTCAGAAAAAAACGACATGTAACATCATCATGCCGATTGGTCGAGCCGATCAAATTCTAGCTATTCTAGGTAGAAACAACGGAACGTCAAACTTCAAAGACAATTATCTCGAAAGTTTTTTTTTCAACTTTTTATCAACTTCTAAGCGTAATAGCAGCGCGAGTTTTCAACCGATTTTAATTTTATAAAGTGGAAAATGTTCGGAATTTAATATAGAACAAATTTGTCTGGTGGATTTTTGATTTATGAAATATTCACAAAGTTATAAACAAAAATTTAAAAAAAACTCGAAAAAACCACAATTTTTGGCCCATTTTTGACTTTTCGGCACATATTCGTGGATTGTTGCTAAACAAAAGATGATATCAAAATTCTGCCAATTTGTTCATTATTAATTACCGAACATTCACTTTCTAAAGCGACCAAAGCTGCCTGGACAGAAGCAAACGCCGTGTTTAATCACGAAGCAATTAGGGAGGCGATAGGATCGTTCAAACCATACAAGTCCCCTGGAGCAGACCGGATCTATCCCATTATGTTACGGGAGGGCTGCGACCTGGTCACTCCCTTATTATGCAAAATATTCAGGGCTTCCTTCGTACATGGTTATATCTCATCTGTCTGGAGGAATGTCAATATAACATTTATACACAAGCCAGGGCGTTCGGACTATACCTCGGCTAAAGCTTTCAGGCCGATAAGTCTCTCGTCTTTTGCCTTGAAGACAATGGAGAAAATTGTCGACATGGTGATAAGGGAAACTTATCTTCAACGCCAACCACTAAGCTCCTATCAGCATGCGTACCAGGCGGGCAAGTCCACTGAGACAGCAATGCACAATCTGGTGCTCAAGCTGGAAGCCGCAGCACTAAACAAAGGAGTTGCGCTGGCGGCCTTCCTCGATATCGAAGGAGCCTTCGAGAACACATCCTTTGATACTATAGCTAGGGCTCTAAGTAGACGAAGTCTAAGTAGCACTTTCTGTGACTGGATCGACTCTATGCTGAGAACTCGCAAACTAATGGTTTCACATGTTGAGGGGTCTCTGGAGGGCACTATAGCAAAAGGCTGTCCGCAGGGTGGAGTTTTATCCCCACTTCTGTGGTGCCTTGCTGTAGATGAACTCCTGGAATTACTCAACGGCTGCAACATTTTCGCCCAAGGCTATGCAGACGATGTCGTCATCGTAGTAACGGACGAAACTGAAGGAGAAATGTCAAGACGTCTGCAGCAGGTACTAGATCTAGTATCTATTTGGTGCGACAGCGTAGGACTAAAAGCCAATCCCGACAAAACGATTCTGGTGCCATTTACCAGGAAACGATCACTACCGGGGCTTTCGGAACCGACACTCGCAGGTACAACTATAATCTTTTCCCAACAAGCCAAATATTTAGGAGTGACGCTAGATGCCAAGCTCAACTGGAACCAGCACATGGATACTCTGATGAGCAGAACCCGCAGATCCCTTTGGGCTTGCCGCAGAGCTTGTGGCTCCACATGGGGTTTGCAGCCGAAAACCATGTACTGGATATACACCACCATCGTCAGGCCCATGGTAACTTATGGAGCTTTAGTTTGGTGGCACAGAACGGCGCTTAAGGGTTTCATAACCAATTTGTGCAAAATTCAAAGAATGTCCTGCCTTTCCATCACTGGAGCCATCCGCACTTCCCCGACGGCAGCACTGCAGACTCTCCTCAAGCTGGTATCACTCCACCTTGAGGTAGAGAAATCTGCGATAAACGCGGCGCTGCGGCTGAAAGCGAATGGCTATCTGGGCGTTGGTCTCGAGCGAGGACATTTTACAATTATCAACATTATAGAAGGGATTTCGGAAGCGGGGATGCTCTCCGATTGCATGCCTTTCAAAATCCCAAAATTTAAGCAACCCTCTGTGCACATACAAGACAGGCTAACCTGGACCTTTCCTAAGGTATCGCCGGGTGGACTAGTATGGTACACGGACGGCTCCAAAACAGAGACAGGTGTGGGCGCCGGAATCTGGAGCGAAAGCCCCAGACTCAGTAGAGCGATGAGCTTAGGCACCCTAGCAACTGTCTTCCAAGCAGAGGTGTACGCTATACTGGCATGCACTCATGAGAACTTAAGAAGGGCCTACCAAAACAAACGGATCTTTATCTTCTCTGACAGCCAAGCGGCAATTAGGGCGATAAGGTCCCGTAGGACCAAGTCTCAATTAGTTTGGGACTGCCAACGTGCTCTTGGTGAGCTGGGCGTTCTCAATCAAGTTACCCTTGTCTGGGTCCCGGGACATCGGGGCTTCCAAGGCAATGAAAAAGCAGATGCCCTAGCTAAGCAGGGCTCTGACATTGCATTCATGGTTATTCAAGTTCAAAGTTTCCAAAAATCAGTTTTTGGTCAAAAAATCACTAACATTTGATTGTTGTAAAATTTTTCGAAAAAATGACAAGGCTGTCATTAGGGTAGGCAATAATCTTTTGTATAAATAGAATAAAAAAAATTTCTCAATAATCAGTTTCCGAGTCATTTTTTGACCAAAAACTGATTTTTTGAAACTTTGACCTTGAATAACCTCGAAAGGGTTAAGTTTTCGAAAAAATGACTAGAGGCTTTTTTGTAGGCAATAACGTTTCGTATTGACTGATCAAAACAAATTTACGAAAAAAGCAATTTTTGAGTGATTTTGTGGCCAAAAAGTGATTTTTGATAACTTTGACCTTGAATAACTTTGAAAGGGTTAATCAGATCAACATCTTTGTAATAACTAAAGTTGTAGAGAATTTCATTGTCAACATTTAGGGCCTTTGTACGGGGTTGTACGACCTATAGAAACCGAGATACAAGGAAAACACGGGAAAAACGCGATATCTCCGGCGGCCATGTTTTATTTTTTGTGATTCCGAAATTGTTTTCTTAAAAAGTCCCAAGGAAGCTGTGGACCAATTTTCAGCCATTTCCGAATTTTGTCTCCTTTCGTGCGTTTTTTTGCTAATTTCCCCGGACTACCAAACAAATATACGAGGTCAAGCTAAATAAAATCATTAATATCTTGTTCATTGTTTTATTTTCCCATATAATAACAGTAAATATTTTGTATTATATATTCAAACTAATTTCTGATTGAATAATTATATTTAGTTTTAACCATTCAAAATCATTAGTCAAGCAGTAAATAATTATCGCTTGTTATTGTACAGTTGCCATATAGTTTTATTATTATCTTGGCCAGTTTCACACGGGCAGACAAACAACCAAGAAAAATCTTCTGAAAAAGTCGGCTCGTGTAAAACTGGCCCTTAGAAACTCGCGCTTATTTGATGAATAGAACACAGATCGGATTTCCCTCCATAACCTCGCGACAGAACCCCTCACCAATCAACTACGAATCTTCTTATACCTACAAAAAGCCCAAACCTTCGGTTGGCTGATGAATGTACATGAAATTTATTTCCCTCCATAGCCTCAGGGTGAAAACCCCCTCACCCATCGACGTCGTGAACAGACATCAGCTAAAGAATGGGAGTTGAAATGCTTGCCCTCCATACCCCTTCGCCTATATTCGCCGTCACCGTCTCGCGTTGCGTCTCGCGTCTCGATAAAAATTCACTCTCATAATATTTTCCAAACGCGCCTAAAGAAGTATAACTTCAAAAATATTATAATTATCAAAAAAAAGGTAGTACAATGATAACTTGAGCTAGTAGTGTAGTAGAAAATAATTTTTTTTAAAAAGGTAGTAAAACTACTACATATGCAGTAGAACGGTAACACTGGTGTGCGTGCACATGCAGGAAACGCAGTCGCAGTGGAAATTTAGCTGGCGTCGCATTAATCTTGCTCTTAAGAGTGTACGCATGCGATATGAAATTTAAATTTTTTCGAATCGATACCGAATGAATCTCGAAGTCCTTTTTTCGAATCTATATGGGGCATTATATTAATTAATATAGTAACAAACAACTAAATAAAATTTAAAAAACAGTCAAAATTAAAACTAAAAACTATTAGAAATTAAATTAAAAAACGATTATAATTGCACCATATAGATTCGAAAAAACGACTTCGAGATTCATTCGATATCGATTTCAAAAAACGAGCCTTCGAGATTCCATTTAAAAAGCGATTCGTTATAGCGTTCTTTTTTTATCATTTCAGATAACGCTTTCGAATCGTTCTCGATTTCGTTATCGAAGAAAGCTTTCGCCTTTTATGAATCGCTCTCGCTTCGATATCGAGTCGGAATGTTTGCAGGGGATACATAGATAAATAGATTGGCCATATGCAAGACCCTCGTAAGTACAGGCCTGGAAGCAGCCAGGCCAACTAATACTAACATAGCTGAAAACAGGCCAAAAATATTCTGACAGTTGTGGAATTAACATGGCCGAAGCCGTAGGAAGCAATTTTTTAAGTTTGTTTTTGCACTAAAAAGTGGTAAAATATTGTATATTATCACTTTTTGGTGCACATGGATTATCAGTGATTAGTGCTTTAGTGATTTAATAAAAAAAATTAAAATGAAGTGAGTGGTTAAGTGTATTTTAAGAGTGTTAATTGACTAGGTGACCATTTTTGTTTACATTCGCGGTGGTTTTTTCATGTTAATTTAGGGAAAAAATGTTGAATTTGTGTAGTAATATAATAAAAAGTGCTTTTTAAGTGATTAAAGATTATTATAGAATAGTTATTAAAAACATAAGTGCAGAAAAATGTGAAGGAAAAGTGAAAAAGTTATTGTTATTCAAGTTGTGTGGTAGTACTTGCACTTATGTTTTTAATAACTCTTATATAATAATTTTTAACTACTTTAAATTCACTTTTAATTCCATTACTACACAAATTCAACACTTTTTCCCTAAATTAACACGAAAAAAACACCGCGATTGTAAACAAAAATGGTCACCTAATCAATTAACACTCTTAAAATACACTTAACCACTAATTTTTTTTTAATTTATGGACTCAGATCACTAAATAACTTATCACTGATAATCCTTGTGCACTAAAAAGTGATAAAATACAATATTTTACCACTTTTTATTCCAAAACCAAAGTTAAAAAATTGCTTCGTACGGCTTCGGCCATGTTAATTCCACAACTGTCAGACGATTTTGACCTCGCACAGACACAACCAAAAAGTCTGGTTCCAGGCCTATCATAACCTTCTATATAGAAAGCCATGAACATGCCATGCTCACGCATACATGTAAGCAATTCGGTGGTTCTGGTGCCATATTCGTTTCCTGTCAAATTGTATGGAAAAGTGGATGTGAGAATTGTTTTTTTTTTGTTTCTTTAATAAAATAATTATATAAAAAGAAAGTTATTAACTCAATATGATGAAAACAATTAAATAAAAATGTTGTCATAGAAGTGATATCCAAAAATTATAAATTTTAGTGCGATTTTCGTGTTTTTCTTAGTGTCTTACAGTGGGCCTTTTTACAAAAAAAGAAACTACATATTATATTCATGTAAACCTCATGTGATTTGATTAAAAAAATTAAAAAACATTGCCTGATTGTGTGTTAATTGTAAAGATGGCCACTTTGTTTACATTCGCGGTGGTTTTGTCGTGTTTCATTAGGAAAATTGTTGAGTTTTTCATGTTGTGGGGTGGTAATCGAATTGTCAGTGATTTTAAAGTGATTAATATCTTCATTACGGTGTAATTATTAAAAATATAAGTGCTGAAAAATGTGAAAGAAAGTGCTAAAGTTATTTTTTTGAATGCCATTTAAATTGGGGCATATTCAGTGCATTTATAAAGATTTTATCTTCGATATGAAGCCATTACAGAATTTGCCGATTACTGCTATATCCATAGTCTAGAATGTTTTTATATCCAAGATTAAATATTTATACATAAATGCACTAAATATGCCCCAATTTAAATGGCAATCAAAACAAAAACTTTAGCACTTTCTTTCACATTTTTCAGCACTTATATTTTTAATAATTACCACCGCACGAACATTTTTATCCTAATGAAGCACGACAAAACCACCTCGAATGTAAACAAAGTGCCCACCTTTACAATTAACACACTTAATCACTCAATGTTTTTTAAAATTTTTAATCAAATCACATGAGGTTTACATGAATATAATATGTAGTTTCTTTTTTTGTAATAAGGCCCACTGTAAGACACTAAAAAAAACACGAAAATCGCACTAAAATTTATAATTTTTAGATATCACTTCTATGACATTTTTATTTAATTGTTTTCATCATATTGAGTAAATAACTTCTTTCTTTTTATATAATTATTTCACTAAAGTAACAAAAAAAAACAATTCTCACATCCACTTTTCCATACAATTTGACAGGAAAAGAATATGGCACCTGGACCACCGACTAGCACATACAAAACTGGTGTTCATGGCTTTCTATACAGAAGGTTATGGGCCTGTACTTACGAGGGACTTGCCATATGACAATAGAAAGAAATTTTATACACACCGGCATCTACTTAATATTGTCTAACTGAAAAAAATCTGCATCACTCTAGCAGATTCCAAACGGTATTCACAGTTAGTTGATTTGATATTGATAATCACAGCCAGAGAAAGAAAAAAAAACGCCCGAGACGCCTTCGTTAGACAAATCAGGCGATTTTTGAAAACAAGAAGAGGAAGAGGGCAAGACGAAGCCTGCTGTGATAGACAAAGTCCGTTTTTTTTTTGTACTGGATTTGCGGAATTGTGTGAGAAGGGACGATTTCGAGAGTCGGTATCAGGATTTCGGGAAGTGTGGTCTCGCCGCGACAAGAAGCTTTGGGAGTTTTTTTTAGATATTTTTTCTTCTTTCCGAGTTCGGTAAAAAATCCGATTTTGGAGTTTTTTTGACGGATTAAAACGGTGGAAGTTGTTTTTTTGACTATAAATTTTAGGAAAGTAGTGTCTAAATAGTAGATTATAGAATACCTTATAATAAGTGAAGAAATTCTTTCGCGGTTTTTTTTTCTTTCGCTACTCGTATTGCCGTGTATTAGTTAATGCCGAGCGGACGCGCTGGAAGTTACGTTATATTGGAGTGTTAATAGCGAAGGTGTTGTTGTTTTATTGAAAATTTAAGAGTTAACTCTGCTTTTGACAGTATATACGATAACCATGTGAAAAAATTCGATTGGCGACATCATCTCCCGTCTCCCGACACAGAATCACAGATTTTTTTTCGTTTTCGTTTGTATCAATTTACATAGGTAAGCTAGCTGAATAGCTGACTTGGCTGAATTGCCGGTTGCGCGAAAAGATTCGCTATGATTCGCGCGGTATTTTTGGAAAGAGATGTGAAGAACGTGGTGATGTATAAATGCAATGAAAATTTAGTTTCGTTTGAAATTCATAAGTTTTAACTAGTGAAGTTTTTGGTTGAATTGACCATTTTTCGTAGAAAATCTGGATACCGAAAGCCAAGTAAATTTTAGTGGGAGGTTAAGGCGTTAAAATAGGCAATCAATGGCGAAATAGTTGGGTGCTTACCCGCCGTCCAGACGAGACATATTTTCTGTCACGACATTTTTTAGAAATAAGACTGATAAGACATTTCCTTTTTAAATAACAGTCAACGAAGCAACATTGCGTAGCATCGGGAGGAACACACCATGGGGAAAGTTGCAAAATTTAAGAGATTTGTTGTTTTTTTTAAAAGTGCTCCAAGAAATTGAGTATTTAGAAACCCAAGAGTATTATTATTCTAGAAGAAAACGTGAGTTAACCCCTTTTGTCTCTACGAGAAAAACATTACTTGGAAGCTCACCTTTTGAGCGACATAAAATGGAAGGAAACATAGTTCCAAAATTATTCTCGTCTAAATACCGCCGATTTCAATTATATTTTGGAAAAAGGTACATTTCTCATAATTTTTTTTGTTCAATTTTGCAAAAAACACTTTAAATAAACAAACCGCCATTTCTGTATTACCAAATCTCAAAGATTTTTCTTAATCGGGGTCTTGCCATCGCCATCGCTTGATATATATTTTCATGGAAAACGGGGGGGACTCTCTTTCTAACTTTGCATGCGAGCGAAAGAGAAGGGGAAAATATCAAGAGAGAATTATATCTGGTGTAGACCAAAGTCTAGAAATAACAAGCCTTTCATCTTCATACACAATTTACTGCTGAGCACAACTCAACGTATCCGTCGTGAACTAGGCGAGACAAAGCCCGATTCTCTCTCTTTGATAAAGTATGAACAACAGGAAAGGAAGGAAAATTAAATCAGCTGTTTTTTTCATGAATAGTAAATATGCACCAATACATCAAGTTTATGGATTTTGATGAAGCAACCCGAAATAAAACGAAAACATCAAATAAAAATGTTTAATATCTCGCTTAGTTTTCGAGCAATTGACACTTTGAAGTTTGACGTTTTGAGGTGTTTCTCAAAGGTTTTTTGTTATATCAAAGCTACGATTTCCGTGGTACCGATATTTAAACCATGAATTGCGATACGCGCGAGTTGTATGCGAGCGTGTATAAAAATGTGGCATTCCCTCTCTGATAGCCTGATACATAACCTTCTATATTCTATACGTACTATTTTTTGTTTTCCAAAAACGCACCTAAAACGCTGGAAAACCAGTTTTCGCTACTATTATTAACTTTTTTCCACCTGTTCCCCTGGACCGATTTTTCCAAAACACATTCATTGAATTCCTACGATTTTTCTCTTATAGCGTCCAAAAATCGCAGGGTAGTTATTTCAACTTTTGAATACTTTTCCGATATCTCTCCTGGACTATCCGTAGAATATCCAATATCAATGATTCAGGGCCGCTGGTGTCGCACTTAAATAGGATGGCCGCGTCGATAGCGTAGAAACTGCTACAACACTAGAACTACCGATGTTAAATATATGCATACCCAGTTTTACCACACCCGTCAAATTGACGGGTTTTTGATTGTCATGGTTTTCATGATATTTTTGGTTTAGTTTATGTAAATAAGAGAATATAATTTAACAAAAACAACATTTAATATAATAGTTCAAAAAACCAATAAAAACATATGATATTTGATATTGAACTATGAGACACATATTTTACATGTTCATGTAATCTTAGATGAACACCTGCCACAAACATATTTGTTGCATTTATTAAAGGTATAAATCGCTCTGTTTTTGTTGCACAATTGAATTTGGCAAGATTTGCGTTCACAAGGACTTTTTTTTGAGTTTCCTGTAGTGTAATCTATTGTTTTCCTTTCTCGTTTTTGGGAAGAGGTTTCTTTTCTGTAGCAAGTATAGTATATCCACTAGAGAGTTCTTCTTTTACAGGATTAAAAACTACAAATTCATTCAAAGGTGCTCCTGATAGCCTAAGTATGGAAAGCCATTTATAAGATATTTAATTCGCACGCCTACAGCTAACCAGAACCTTATTCCGAATTTGTCCGGTTTGTTGGGCATATACTGAAGGAACCTGCATCTTGCCTTTGTGGGAAACAGTTGTTCATCTACGCTTAAATTCTGTTCTGGCTTGCAACAAGCTTGGCTGTTATCAATAAATGAGTTTAAAAATTTCAGAAACCAATCCAAATTTGTTTGTTCGTCAGCGAACACTCCTCTCGTTTTTGTTGTCGAAACGAATGAATGATAATTTCTGAAAATCTGTTTCTACTCATAGCTTCGTGAAAGAAAGAAGATTCAAATAATTCACTTCGACTGTCTCTGGTCATCAGTTTGTATGTCTTTTTTTACGCCAAAGATTCATCGAATTCTTTTCATTCGTCTCCCACTAAGCATGGTATTTACACAAAAAAATGCAATTTGAGACATATTTTGCTTATATGATCAGCCCGACGTAACCTTAAAGGAAAAGCTCAAACAAGGTATGTATCGCTTTAGTGAGTCTGGTTTGGTTGGCCTGGAAACATCCAAGGCTTCTGATAGGGTTTCGCATCCTGCTCTATTACCTAAACTCCAAGCTATTGGTGTTGGCCCAGTTTTGAAGAACTGGATCTTTCCGGCCGTTCAATGAAGGTAGTTTTGGATGCAGCAAAATGTCATCATCTCTGTGTCATCTGTGCCGGTGTCGCCAAGGGTAAATTTTATCATCCGCCCCATCTTTATAAATAACCTACCTTCTGTCCCATCCAACCCAATCCACAGGGACATTGAACACATCCTCGATGGGGCCACCACAATCGTCTTTTTTCGATAAAACCTGTAACACGAATGGTATGAACAAACGCCTAACCCACTCCTTCACATCTTAGGGGTGGCATTAGCCAAAGACCTACGATAGTATGACTGCATCTTCCAAATCGCCAAACAAGCATCCCAGTGCCTGGGATTTCTTAAGAGGCGCGAGTTCCACCTCCAAGAGCCGAAAAATTGTTTACGTCACGTTTTGTCTTTTCAGCGGGTTGCAACACTAAAAAGGTTGAGTAACGATGGTCTAAATCATTATTACTTGAATTAGCGTCCGAACAGTCTTCATTTATATAATAGTCCGGCGATATTACCATTTAAAGGAGGCAAAATTCAGAAATGGCTGAAAACTGGTCCACACCTTCCTTGGGACTTTTTTAGAAAACAAATTCGAAATCACAAAAAAACATGGCCTCCGCAAATATAGCGGTTTTCCGGTGTTTTCCTTGTATCTCGGATTCTATAGGTCGTACAACCCCGTATAAAGACCTTAAATGTTGACAATAAAATTCTCTACAACTTTAGTTCTCACAAAGATGTTGACCCGATTAACCCTTTCAAAGTTATTCCAGGTCAAAGTTATCTAAAATCACTTTTTGGCCAAAGCTTCACTCAAAAACAGCTTTTTTCGAAAATTTGTTTTGATCAGTCAATACAAAACGTTATTGCCTACAAAAAAGCTTCTTCTCATTTTGTCGAAAACTTAACCCTTTCAAAGTTATTCAAGGTCAAAGTTTCCAAAAATCAGTTTTTGGTCAAAAAATCACTAATTGATTTTTCCAAAAATTTTCAAAAAAATGGCAAGGGTCATTAGGGTAGGCAATAATCTTTTGTATAAATAAAACAGAAAAAATTTCTCAATACATAATCAGTTTCTGAGTCATTTTTTGACCAAAAACTGATTTTTGGAAACTTTGACCTTGAATAACTTCGAAAAGGTTAAGTTTTCGAAAAAATGACAAGAGGCTTTTTTGTAGGCAATAACGTTTTGTATTGACTGATCAAAACAAATTTTCGAAAAAAGCAGTTTTTGAGTGATGTTTTGGCCAAAAAGTGATTTTTGATAACTTTGACCTTGAATAAGTTTGAAAGGGTTAATCGGGTCAACATCTTTGTAAGAACTCAAGTTGTAGAGAATTTCTTTGTCAAAATTTAGAAACCGAGATGCAAGGAAAACACCGGAAAATCGCCATATTTCCGGCGGCCATGTTTTTCTTGTGATTCCGAAATTGTTTTCTTAAAAAGTCCCAAGGAAGCTGTGGACCAATTTTCAACCATTTCCGAATTTTGCCTCCTTTCCTGCATTTTTTTTTGCTAATTTCCCTGGACTATAAGTGAGTTTTTTTAATTCTTCGAACAATTTTTTGCTTCCTGGAAATCGCTTCATTGTTGCCTAGGATTTAAAAAAAAAATTTAAATTTTTGTAAAAATATGTTCATAATTTTTCCCCAAATTGTACTTTTCGCGGATTACACTTTTCACCAAGAACTTTATTAGTTAGTTGTGTAGGGTCGGCTCTCGTATGATCGGATTACATAGGTTTTCATCTCACCAGACTCGGGTTTCGTTCTAAACTGAATCATAATCGGAATAAAATAGACCTTTTAAAACGGCTGCCGAACACTTTGGATGAATCAATATAATTTTATATGAAAAATTTAATTCAAATTTTTCCTGGAAGTGTCGGAAAGTAATGTATAAATGAAAGTAAATACGTATTGATGTCCATCATCGCATAGATGATCCATAAAAAATTATAAACTTTGAAATTGCTAAAGACGTCATTTTGACGGGCCTTGGTATAAATACATATGTAAGGTAAAGGTCATACTGATTATGGAAGTTAAAATGGCTGAGTGGAAATTGAATAGGAATATGTAATTGTTCTTATATTTTATTAAAAGTCGTCATAAAGTTCTAGAACAATACACAAATTATATCAAAATTTTTAAGCATGAAATTTGAAAACCGTCAAAATGACGGTCTTGGTAGTTCTAGTGATAATATTTGAATTTCCTCATCGATTTTGCAGCTTTGTTATCAAGTAACCAATATTTTTTGTCTCCCGTTATATTGTTGTCTCTTTTCATCCTATTAGCTTAATTATAATTTTTATTTGCCTTAATTTATCCCTTTTCGCGATAATTACGCGTATACCTGGCACAGCTGGCCTTAAAAGCCTTTATAATGCTATTATATCATGGATGCCACTTGTCATTTTGTTATTTTCGCGATCGCTCTCAAATTAGTAGTAAAAATGTTTGTTAGTTAAATCAAGAGATAATGTAATAAATAACAAAAAAGTTTGTATTACAAAATTGATGGTCCAACCAAATGGTCGTCCGCCCCAACATGTCCAAATAACTAGGTCATAAATAACTACTAGTAACAAGCTGATTTTTTCACTGTTGGTTAGTACTTGGGGGTACATTACGATGGCCACCTTGTCATACAAATTCAGTGGTCGAATTTCCCAATTGCAGATTTGTGCAGAGCGTAGGACTGACAGGCGCGGATGTTAGGAGATTGTTCGATACGGCAAAACATACCGGGCATAAGGATGAATATAGGTTCACCCTTACAGCCTACAACAAGGAGTTAAGGCAGTCGAAAAGGATTGCCTGGAGGAAACCCTGTGAGAGCCTTCAGACTCTACCACAGGCGACTAGACTCCAAAAACTCCTTCAATGGAGTGGGCCCTCTCAAAGGGAGGATGGCTCCTACACCTCTAACCATGAAGAGACTTTGAGGCGCTTGCTCAGCGAGCACTTTCCATGGTCAATCCTACAGACCGCTTATCCATTGGATGCTGGGTGGAATCATAGGACCATCCCAGACCGCTATTCCCGGAGTTTTTCTGGGAACATCTTCGACCGCGACAAGGTTAAATGGGCAGTGGCCTTTTCAACCCTATAAATCCCCGGGAGGGGATGGTATTTTTTCCGGCACTACTTCAGAAGTGCAGCGAACTGATTCTCGACAACCTGGTCTGTCTCTTTAGAGCCAGCTTCAACTGGGGATACATTCCAACCATCTGGAGGAAAGTTGTGGTGTTCTTATCCCCAAACAGGGCAACAGTAACAAGTAACCAATATTTTTTATCTCCCGTTATATTGTTGTCTCTTTTCATCCTATTAGCTTAATTATAATTTTTATTTGCCTTAATTTATCCCTTTTCGCGATAATTACGCGTATACCTGGCACAGCTGGCCTTAAAAGCCTTTATAATGCTATTATATCATGGATGCCACTTGTCATTTTGTTATTTTCGCGATCGCTCTCAAATTAGTAGTAAAAATGTTAGTTAATTAAATCAAGAGATAATGTAATAAATAACTCAAAAAAGTTTGTATTACAAAATTGATGGTCCAACCAAATGGTCGTCCGCCCCCAACATGTCCAAATAACTAGGTCATAAATAACTACTAGTAACAAGCTGATTTTTTCACTGTTGGTTAGTACTTGGGGGTACATTACGATGGCCACCTTGTCATACAAATTCAGTGGTCGAATTTCTGTATGTTAGAAGATTGTTCGATACGGCAAAACATACCGGGCATAAGGATGAATATAGGTTCACCCTTACAGCCTACAACAAGGAGTTAAAGCAGTCGAAAAGGATTGCCTGGAGGAAACCCTGTGAGAGCCTTCAGACTCTACCACAGGCGACTAGACTCCAAAAACTCCTTCAATGGAGTGGGCCCTCTCAAAGGGAGGATGGCTCCTACACCTCTAACCATGAAGAGACTTTGAGGCGCTTGCTCAGCGAGCACTTTCCATGGTCAATCCTACAGACCGCTTATCCATTGGATGCTGGGTGGAATCATAGGACCATCCCAGACCGCTATTCCCGGAGTTTTTCTGGGAACATCTTCGACCGCGACAAGGTTAAATGGGCAGTGGCCTCTTTTCAACCCTATAAATCCCCGGGAGGGGATGGTATTTTTCCGGCACTACTTCAGAAGTGCAGCGATCTGATTCTCGACAACCTGGTTTCTCTTTGGAGCCAGCTTCAACTGGGGATACATTCCAACCATCTGGAGGAAAGTTGTGGTGTTCTTATCCCCAAACAGGGCAACAGACCCCTGAAGCTACCTAAATCGTACAGACCTTTCAGCTTAACATATTTTCTTTTGAAAAAGATTGAAAGGCTGCTAGACCATCATATTAGGTGCAAGCTGGAGCTCTCCCTTCCTCTACATAGCTCCCAGATTGCTTACTCTAAGGGTAAATAAACAGAGGTTGCTTTACACCACCTGGTCAGCAAAATCGAGAAAGCCTTTCTCGCCAAGGAAACTGCTTTATGTGCATTCCTTGACATCGAAGGTGCTTTCGATAACACTGGCTATGATTCTATTTCTAGAGCACTGGCTCTCAGAAACCTGGATCCTCACACAATTGAGTGGATAAATGCCATGGTTGTAGATCGTGACATCTCTTCTACCCTAGGTGTCTCCACCATTAGTGTAAAAGCTACTAAGGGCTGCCCTCAAGATGGAGTCTTATCCCCGTTACTCTGGTCACTAGTTGTATAAAATTTCAATAAATGAAGAATTGAATTTATTTAAACATTAATAATACCAAGAAAAAGTTGAACAATATTACAGAACTTGATTTTTAATGAGTTTAACAGGATCAATACAATGGAGCCAGATGTGCAAATGCCTTCAACGTCCCGTACACCGATGGAGACGGAGGACATTGTACCGTCAACTTCTGCAATACCTTTCGCTGTGCCACACACAACTCATATTGTCAAAACGGATGCCCAGCGACAACGTGAGTACAGAAAACGTAAAGCAGCAATCAGAACTCCAGAACAAGCGGCAGCCTTCGCAAAAGCGACCGCCGAGAGACAACGCAGGTACAAGCTACGTAAAACTGCTAACTTAGCTCCTGCCAGCGATACTGAAAAGTAAAACTGAAAAACTAAATAAAACGAAATATGTCAGTGATTTATGAATTTAAAAGTGCAATCTTCATTTAATCCTTTGTTCCAAAAAAACTTATAACACAAAAAAGATGTTATCACGTAAAAACTTCGCCCGTATACGGACTTTACAGGAAACCAATATTTTTTCTTCTAATGACAACAAAGAACAATTTTTCTTCAATAAATTATCTACGTGATTCATTTTACCCAAAAACAAAAAATAAATTAAATATAATTTAAGAAAATTATACATTACAAAATGGAATATTAATATTTATTGCAAATAATTTAATAAATAATAATAATTCAATATATATCTACCACAATTCTGCAAGCACACACTTTTCACTTAAAAATCAATTGTCAGTTGAAATTCAATCTCCAATTAGCTCTTTTTCCAATAAAAATGTCTCTTTTTACTACTTTTTACTATATTTCTATACAAAATTTTGCTACGGGCTAAATAAAATCAGCCCCTCAGGTATATGTATAAAATCCATAAGTGTAAAAAAAGTATCAAAATGTTCGGCCAATCAGTAGCAAATGCAGGCAAAATTACTTTAGAAATATAATAAACAGAACTAAAAGAACGAACCGACAACACTGGCGTTGTATATGCGTGAGTAAACCCAACAGAGCGAGAATCCACTGACATGTATTACATGTCAGTGAAGAGAAACCCAATGAATTCTAGGGCTAATAAATTTTAGCCCCGCTTGGTAGAACAAAAGTTCATGAATCAATCGTCTCAGTCAAGAAATTTTGCATACAAAATGGTTCATCTTCGGGGCTGACTCAATGATAGCCCCTGAGGAGAGAATTCCATAAATGGGAATGGAATTATGATTCGGCCAGATTATTTTGATGAGAGAGTTGAGAGTTTTTCTTATTTTTTTATTTGCTCTTTTTTTTATACTTTTCCTTTGAAGTTCTACTATGAATTTTTTTGTGGGGTATTATTTTGAATTATTTTTTAGAAATTGTAATAAATTGCAAAGAAAATTTACGTTGCTTTTTTGTAAAATGAAATTAATTAAAAAACGTGTGAATATGATTTGCTCAATAATTTCTGGTGGGGCTAAGCCCCACTACGCACTAGCCCCTAAAGACGACCCTCCACTGGTTTTTACAGATTTGCAAAATATGTATTGCAAGATTTTTGCAAAAATCGATTTTTTCGAAAAAAACGCGTTTTTTCAATGTCCATTTTATTTATAATGATATTTGTGAGGGCTCAATTTTCAGCAACTTCAGAATTATCAACCAGTTTGAGCTTTTTTCGTCTATTTTGACCGGACTATTGCGCTAGCTAATACGCGCCGAAGCATCGAGCTGCGAGTTTAATTGATTTTACAATGCTCACAACGGCCGATAAAGTTGCGGGAATTTTTTATTGAAAATATAAGTATTCAACAATGACCCCTGCAGATTACAGCGACGTATCTTAAAAGATGGTGCCACACGATTTTTTTTTAAAAAAAAATATCTCGGTTCCAGAAGGTCGGAGAGCAAAAAAATTTTTTTTTGTAAATTTGTAGAAAAATGTCAGTTATCGATTGGCAGTGATGGAATTCCAATGTAATTTAAAATCACAATTTTTGGGGTATAAAAAAACAATCTTTTGACTGATTTTGCGCATATTAGGGATCATTTTGTGATATGCGCATTAATTGCACATGTAAGCGCAACTTTTAAAGAAAATTTTGGTACCGGTAGGGTATAAAAATATGATGGCCTGTATGAGCTATTGGACATTGAAAAAAACGCGTTTTTTTTCGAAAAAATCGATTTTTGCAAAAATCTTGCAATATTTTGCAAATCTGTAAAAACGCTCTTATTCGACTTATCTTGAACTACGCTTTCACCGTGGTTCGTTAAAAAATATCGTCTTTTCACGGAGCTACAGGTATTTCCAAAAATTGGGGCTTTTAGCGGTTTTTCCCAATTACTAATTGATTTTGAGACCGGACCACGGCAGCTCGATCCGTATTAAAGAGTTACATAACTTTGTCATTTAACTTTTTTTTGTAGAACGCCAAGTTTCTTTTTTAAACGTAAAAAACTGTTTTTCGCTAACTTTGGGCGCCGTTATGAAAAGGACGCAAGCGCGTCAATTGTTTTAAAAATAGTTCATTGAATTCTACGGAAAATTTCCAATTTTTTACATACCTTTGTAGCCTGTTAATAGTTTTTTTTTGGTAAAAACCCTCACTTACTGGACTATATATTAAAAACAAAATTGGAAGGGTGGCAGAAGGGTTCAAAATTCGGCTTTATCTCTTGGAATATTATGCCAGTCGGTGTGGCCTTGGCCGAGGTACGGAACATTGTTAAAATTGCAAGCAAGGAAATTTTGCAATATTGTCTCGAAGAAAATTCCTTTTCGAATTATTGTTAAATGTTAGATTTTTAATGTCTAAAATGACTGGACTATATTAGGGGCACTATCACTTTAAACAGAGCGGACCTAAGGCTGTTGGTGGGTTATCTGACTAGCCATGTAGGACTGCGGTATCCCCTCCACAACATAGGACTGTCTCATGAGACAGAATGACGACTCTGCTTGGAAGGCGACGAGACTTTCACACATATTCTTTGTGAATGTCCTGCTCTGATTTGGCTTAGAAGAAGAACGTTTATCAGAGAGTTGATGAACCCCGCTCAAGTCCGGTCTTCTTCAATTAAAGACCTTCGAGTGTTTGTGGATGAAATGTTCAAGGTCGTTGGGGCACCGCAAGATATAATTTGATTTTCATATAATTTTACACTTTTTATACTCACATCAGGTAGCAAATTTTCCGCACTAGTACTAATATAAATTAAAAAAAAATTTTTTTCCTATTGCAAACGCTCCACCCTACAGGATCCGATAAGTTAATGGAGATGTTTGTTTTGTTGTTTTACGGTGTACAATGCAGACAGAGTTCAAGGAGAATGTTGCTCTGTATTTATCTTTCTAATGGCTGCTTCTTAAATTTATGCCGATTTCACTTTATTAAATGTTCCACATATGTACTTTTGCTGTAACCAAAATTGTTATCAGATTCAGAAAATTTTTGTCTTTTAATTATTACAAAAATCACTTATGTTGGATTTTATTACTATACTAAGTACACAAATTGATTCAGAGAGAAATTCAGATTCGGTTTTAAAATAAAGAAAAATTAAAGCTCGCTTGTAAGAAAATAATAGCTATGGCTTTTCAATATATAGGCACCCGTCTATAGTGGGAACCTGGTTACCCTCAGTCGGGGTTTACATCTGCAATTTATTCGCCGAATTTATTATTGGAATAAATCTTTCATAGTTCAAAAGCGTTTACATCTCGACACAAAATTACGTACATTTATTCCTAGAACAAGAGCGTACGTACATTTATTCCTAGAAATTCGCTGAATATAATTCAGAATAGTTTATATTATAAATAAAATTCTATGTAAAAATTGCAGAAGCGCTTACATATAGCGAAAATGTTCTTGTGAATTTTGCAATGAATAAAATTGAAAGTGAATTTATAGACGCTACTGTACAATCTGTAAACTGAACTATTATTCAAATATATTAAACTTACGAAAGTGTACGTACACATTCATTTATCATATTCATATAAAACTAGCTGGAACCCGGTGCGCCTCGCTGGCCCCATAAGCCAGCTTCCGTTTATTTTGCAGTTGAGGTGATATTAATTTGAATATACAGTAGGGGAGTTTAAAAAAAGGCAATTTTTTCGTAAATTTGATTCCAAATAACAAAGTGTGAAACTTCAAAACGATTCCTACATGAAGCCGCGCGGTGCTCCCATTTCAAGTGTCACAAATTTTGAACCCCCATTTCACTCCCTTAGGGGTTGAATTTCGAGAAATGCTGAAAAAGGTATTCCGTAATTAATGTTGTGGAGTATGTATACCAAGTTTGAGGAAAATCTGACCAAAAAAAATACGCCTCGCTGCCCCCATAAGTCAATAGTAGCTTCCGTTTATTTTGCAGTTGAGGTGATATGAATTTCAATATACAGTAGAAGAGGCAATATTTTCGTATTTTTGATTCCAAATAACAAAATGTGAAACTATTAGGTATCTGATATTTTGATCGAGCCAATAAAAACCATCCATTGACTTGGTATATTTCGAGATATGAATTTTCATATACAGTGATGAAGTGTCTCAAAGAACGGCAACTTTTCTGTATTTTGGATTTCATATCCGTCGTGCGATGGTGCGTACAAATAAAGAACCCATCATAAACAGATACACAATATTTTTGGTTTTCGGCTCGCGAACAGGCAACATACAATTGGCCGTCTGAAAAACAGGAACTTTCTAAATTCAATCCAGCAATAGTTAACGATTGACTTTGTGCTTTGTTGATGGTGATCGCGAAGGCAAGGCGCAAAGGGAACTGAAGCCGTTTAAACTCGAAAGGTATATATCGTTGGAAATCAATGCTACACCTGGAATTAGGACGTCTTCCCCTTCGAATTTACCTTACCGTTTTGATGATTCTTGTTTCGATCAAATTCGGTGGTAATATTTTGATGATAAGTCTTGTTCCGTTGCACAGCTTCGGCGCGTTCAAATTTCGAATTAGCATCACAGGTGATCCAACTTTCAATGTCAATATGTATGGTAACATGCCTGGTGGCTCCAAAGAATTAAGAAATTCAATTGGATATTTGACTACTTGTTCTTCGTCCATTACTGTGTCAATCGATTTGTATTTGACAGTTTTTCCGAGCAGTTTCATTTAAATTTGTTTATTAAGTTTGTTGACATCGTAATTCTTGGGCGCTAAGATTGTCGTTCGCACAGCCAACCAATTTTTGTAGTTCGTTGTTAAATTCGGGAACACATTGTCCACAACGGTTTGAATATTAGGCTGCATTTGACAAAAGTTTTGCAGAAACGAAATCTCTTGTTCTGATTTCGATTGGAATTTCGCCATTTCCAAAGTCCAAAGTTGTTTCGAAAATGTTTGAGCACAGGCATTGTTTAAGATGTGGGCCTTTCCACGCCTTTTTGGTGATCAACGATTAACTAAAACTCGTGCGGCCACGTTACAATTCAATCTATTGAGCTATACTATGGTTGTTACACCTTCTAATATCCAAGAGCCACTGCCCTTGAAAGTTGTTCGACCCATTGAACTCTGGACCAGGAAGTGATCTTGTACTAAAGAAGAATGTTTCCCAGTTCGTGATCCAAAGTTCAATGGGTTTTACATTTGAATTCACAATAATTCAATAATTTTAGATTAATAATTTAATTTCCATTAATTCAATAATTTTAGTTTACTAATTTAATTTGTCGTGGACGGAACAGGCATCTTGTACCCGAGTAAAAATAAATGATGACCTTAGAACGGACAAATGCCGACTGTGATTGAAACATAGTCCTCGGCCATCTGGCGGTTAACAGAAGGCTCGTTGCAGGACAGTACGGCCGTACAGGGGGCGAGTGACGGTGAAAAAACGGCCTTACAGTTCCAATAACGGCCAAAGGACGGTGGTACGGCGGCCGTATGTTTGCTATTACGGGTACAGTGGCAGCAACGTGGATATTCGCCCTCCTATAAGAAAATATATTTCACTGCAATTAAATGTTTGATTTCTTTTCGGTTGTGTTTTTTTTCAAGCCGTTAAATAGCAAAATTTCCCACTAAATATAAATCAACACGCACCACACACTTCACGTACAACAAACCGACGACTGGCGAGCTCGTTTCTCTTGTGCATCGATATCTTTAAGTTGGATAAATCGAAAGAACCATTGTACATAACGAAAATGATGAAGTTCCCATAAAACACATTCAACAATACATTTGGTGCAGATTTCTTTTTTGGCTCAAATTTCCCGTCGAATGCCCGTTTCTACCGCTCAGTACTTGGCCTTTTAAATCTTTTGGTCAAATTTGGCCGTCGTAAGGCCGTATGTGCTCCCATTAAAAATGGTTAAAAACTCTACGGCCACCATATGCCCCTTAAAAAGCCAAGCTGCCGGTGTTCGCCCTTTATAAGGCCGTTTTTTATTTTTACTCGGGTAGCAAGGACACGCATATTCGTTGTGAGCGTGATTTTTTCAACACTGTTCCTTAGATATGATGTTTTCAAGCATGCGTTAAGCTCATCTGTAGGCGTTGAGTGGGGTATAACGGGCAAAGTTTAGCGAAAATCCCCTGCAAGCAGTATCAGAGCGCCTCCCATCGGTTGGTTTTTTCCTCGGAAATCTCGCAAAGTCCTGTCAAGCCCCTCGAGCGATTTTAATGGGCCATGGTGCATTCGTCACAAATTATGATTTTGCACGTTTTAAGGACTGTGGCAATACCGGAGTTTCTGCTGATGTTACACGTAGGTGTTTCTATCTGGTTCAAATTCAATGGGAGCTTAAGTGCTGAGTGCTTTGTCCGTCCACCATACAGTAGAGTTGCTAATTTTCACGATGATGTCACTGCGAGCCCAATCTCATTCTGCATACGAATCGACGCCAAAAAAAAATTGCTATTTCCGCTATTTCGGAAATTGTACGGCAGCTACCCGTAAATCATCTCCGATCTATCTGAAATCTTGGAAATCGTATTTCTACGAAAAAAAAACAAAAGAAAATGGATCTGAGTTCTTTAGCAGTGATTCGAAGAGTACCTCCCATACAATAGTTCGAATTTTACGGATATCGGTGCACTTCAGCTACCCGAAATTGTCGAGATAGAGCAAAATAGACCACGTAGGTACACCCGCCGTACCCAAAAACCCATATGTACAAAAATTCATGTCAATCGGATGAGCGGTTTCGGAGTCTATAAAACATTTACGGACACACAGACACACTTTCACTTTTTGTATATAGTTTCGTATTTTTCACATGTGATTTTTACTTACGTAGAAAAAATAGCGATTTTTAGTTTGGGGAAAATTTATGTTTTCACGTCACCGACATGCGAATCTCGCCACTTGATTTTGACCCACTTTCATATAACCGCTCAACTTCAAATTTTGCACATATGCATATTTCGCGTGACAATGCAATCGGATCATTTTGTATAAAAATCGAGATGGATGTTCCAAGATGTCGGCCGATTTTTGCAATTGTGTTCCGTGGGCCACCGACATGGGTATCAAATGAAAGGGCATGACAGGTAGAATGCAATTAGCTGAGTGGCGCTATTCCAAATAAAAAATGGCGGATTACCTTTTTCTTTAATACCGCTTGGTATGGATGTCACATGAAATGTATGACGATTATTATGCAACAATCTGTCTGACGTCATTTTAAATCTAATATGGCGGCCGCCACAAAATGGCGGAAGACATATAATAGACTAAAAAATAGAAAATAAAAATATATAGTTTTAAAAAACTAAAAAAAACATGAACGTGATTATAATTCGTTATTTTATTAAGTGATTTTATTTTACTTCTCATTATTATAGGACTTATAACTATTGAGATACAGTTTTAATACAAAAGTAGTTATTGAAGTTTGATTTATTCCAGCTAAATTTAGACACGCTGATAGTGGTGCATGGAACATAGAGATACATAGAGATGTGAGCGAAAATTTCATTGACTCTCATTGGTCGAGCTTTCTGCGCCGATGTAACACTTTGAGTGATTTTTTATCATGGGGCTCGTGAATAACCTTACGAGGGTCCAAATCGCTAATAGCTAGACGTTTGTAGAGACATCGTCCTACTACTTCCGGTCTTACTTGGCCAAAGAGACTTGCTATGAAATCAAAGTCAGCCAAGGCCAAGTAAGAAATAAAAATAATAAAAGGAGTGAGTTGTCAAACGAAAAACTTTCGAGTGAGATTAAAAAATAATATAAACAGCAATACATAGTTAAAGAAAAGTAAATAACCAAAAAGTATATTAAATAAACAATGTGTAAGAAGTTGTAAGAGTTATAAATAAATGTGTAAAAGTTTAAACAAAAATATATAATTTACAATTACCTTTGAAGAATTTCAAATTGAATGTTGGTAAAGAACCAACAATTGGTGACCCCTGACATTAGGACACGGAAAGTAAGAGGACAAAGAAAGTTACTATTCTTGGGCGAAGGCGTATATCGGCAGCGTTAAGATAAGTGAGAAGTTTCCTTTTATTTTTATTTTTTGAAAGAAGCAAGACTAAAGGGCTTGGCAAGCAAATACGAGATTGAATCCTGATAGGTGATGAGCAACTTGGCTTGAGGTCCACAGGAGAGGATATTTGTTTGTTACTAATAATAATTAATTAATTAATTTCAATATAAAGAAAAAAGTATTTTTGATTGATAAGAAAAATTTGAGTTATTAAATTTGTTAACCTTGAGCCTTTTCAAGAAATTCCAAACCAAATTTTATGGACAAACAATTTATTTTCAACTAAGTGCACTCGCAATCAAATATAAATCGTGACTGATTTTTATTTTACAAAATTCGTATGATAAATTCAAATTACGGTATAACATGATTCCGATAAGAGCAAAAATGACTAAGAATGAACAATAGTCAAAATACAAAACAATAGAAAGAGATTGGATTAAATTTTTAAGTGTTACCATTCCAATAATATAAGAACATACAAAAAAAGTGAAAACTAAATTATAAAAATTCATAAATATGAAAGTTGTTGTTAACATAAACCGGCCGCCTTGGAAGTACCCGCTTCCAACACATTGGACCGATTTTCTTGTTCCACTGGTAGCGGGCAAATCTTCGTGATAGCTCTCTTGACAATACCACCCATAGTACGAACGATGACGACCCGGACATGACCATCCTCTCCAGTGTGAACCTCCTTAATGCGACCCAACGCCCACTTGAGGGGAGGAAGATTGTCTTCCTTTAAAAGTACCAGAGAACCCACCTTTACGTCAGGATGGGTGGACCTCCATTTATTTCTTCGTTGCAAACCTTGAAGGTACTCCTTCTGCCAGCGTAACCAGAATGTTTGTAGACTCGCCTGCAATTGTTGCCATCTGGACAGACGATTAACGTTCGCGTCGACGAGAGTAGGATGAGGCACCCCGACCATAGGACCACCAACCAGAAAATGTCCTGGAGTTAAGGCTTGTAGATCGTCAACATCATCTGTAAGAGGAATAAGGGGACGAGAGTTTAATATACTTTCAACCTGACACGTGATTCTCTGCAACTCATCCATGGAATAGGCCTGAAGACCAAGCACTCGACGTAGATGGTGTTTGGCCTGTTTTATTGCAGCCTCCCAAAGGCCACCAAAGTGCGGTGACCGTGGTGGAATAAATTTCCAGCTTATTCCGTCTCTTGAGCACATCTCCTGAACCAGCCGAGAGTGTTCTTCTGATTTAAATATCTCATTCAATTCTTGCAATTCTCGATATCCTCCCACGAAATTTGTTGCATTATCTGAATACACGACCCTTACATTTGGTCGTCGAGCCTTAAATTTGATGAAGGCCGACAAGAAGGCTTCAGTCGATAAATTTGTCGCTACTTCTATGTGAACAGCTTTCACACACAAACACACAAATAAACAGACGTATGACTTGATTGGAGCGCGATTTCGAATTATGTGTTTAATATAAAATGGTCCACAGAAATCTACTCCGGTATGATAGAATACTGGACTGGGTTGGACCCTAGGACTCGGCAATTGTCCCATTAATTGCTCCATCATTTTCGGGCGTAGTCGGGAACAGCGAACACAATTTCGAATTGTCTGTTTGATAATAACTCTTCCACCAAGGATCCAAAACCTATTGCGAATCACAGCCAGTAAGGTTTGACAGCCAACGTGCAGATGCTTGTGATGGTAATATCTGACCAAAGCTCTTGTAAAATTTGACTTTGGAAGTACGAATTGATGCTTGGCGTCGAAGTCTAATTCGGCATTGTATAACCGACCGCCTACGCGAATCAAGCCATTACTGTCCATAAATGGATTTAAACTCTTTAACGTACTATTCGATTTAAGGGCCTTACCAGAATTTAAGGCATGATAATCTTCAGCAAGATAATATTTCTGAATCAACCGAACTATAGAAACTAACGCCTGTTCGAATTCTTCAGCACTGATGGGTCCATGTGTACGATCTGCTAAATTCATCGCCTTAATCCTGGAGTTCGAATAAAAACGATAAATGTATGCAAAGGTGTTTACCAAACGAACAAAGGAATTTCCAAACTTCGATGATTCAACTAAGTTTTCGGTGGGAGCGACCATCAGAGCCGCTACAGTCTTGCGTCCTTCAGGTAATTGATGCTCAATCTGGAAACCCATTTCAGGCCATGATTTGTTTGGAGAGCACAAAAAACCAGGTCCATGAAGCCACAAATCGGAGTCCCTCAGCTCATTAGGAAATAATCCTCTACTTAATAAATCGGCTGGATTTAAATGCGACGATATATGACGCCATGTGAAATCTTGAGTCAAATTCTGAATTTTAGAAACTCTGTTACTAACGAAGACACTCCATCTAGCAGGCGACGACGCTAACCACGAGAGAACAATTGTGGAGTCCGACCAGCAATAAATCCTGCCGCTGTCAGCTTTCAGGATATCTACCACACGTGAAGTAAGCTCAGCCAGAAGAAGTGCTGCACACAGCTCCAATCTAGGGATTGAGATGGTTTTCAAAGGTGCCACGCGAGACTTAGCTGTCAATAAGTTGCAGGTAATGCTTCCATTTATGATACAGCGTGCGTAGATGCAAGCGCCATATGCCGATGAGCTTGCATCTGCAAAACCATGAATTTCTATGTGAGAAGGCGATGCCCAAACAAAACGAGGAATGTTGATTTGATCCACTAGAGATAGTTGCTCGTAGAATGATATCCAAATCGAATGCAGCTCTTGGGGCAATGATTCGTCCCAAGTTAATTTAAGATCCCATAATCGCTGAAGAAAAATTTTTGCTTTTACTATGATCGGGTTTAACAAACCCAGAGGGTCAAACAAACGACTAATGATTGATAAAACAGTACGCTTCGTCACCCGTTTTGTAGATTCCATTCGCTCCAACCGTTGGGAGAAAAAGCGGAAGACATCTGATTGCGGCTGCCAAAACATTCCTAAAGTTTTAACAAAATTATCACCAGATATATGAAGATATTTTTCCAAGTTAGATGAGTTGAAAGATGACAACAGGTCTGGACAATTAGAGCACCATTTTGACAACTCGAAACCTCCAGAGTTTAATAACTTGTTTATCTCGCAGCAAAGTGTCCTCGCTTCATCAATAGAGCTAGCTCCGGTTAGCATATCGTCGACATAAAAATCCCTTTGCAGAACCTTAGACCCCAGGGGAAACTCCGTGGTGCAATCCAAAGCCAGCTGCCGAAGACAGCCTGTCGCGAGAAACGAGGCAGGCGCCGTGCCGTAAGTGATAGTGAGCAACCGATACAACTTCAAATCTTCTTTGGGGTTGTTTCTCCATAAAACGCATTGCCAGTTTGTGTCAGGGTGCTGTACCTGCACTTGGCGATACATTTTTGAAATGTCCGCCGTTATAGCATACTTATATGATCGAAATCGAAGCAAAATACTAAATAAGTCATCTTGAATTATGGGGCCAACCATTAATGTGTCATTTAGTGAAATGCCGGAACTTGTTTTACATGATGCATCGAAGACGACTCGTAGCTTAGTGCTGCTACTATCCGGTTTTAAAACGCAGTGGTGTGGCAAGACATAATATTTGTCCAACGACGATGGAGACGAAATTAATTCCATATGGCCAAGTGTGCTATATTCCTCCATGAATTCTGAATATTGTTTACGAATCTCCGGGCTTCTCGATAATTTTTGCTCTAAGCTGAAGAACCTTTTCCTCGCAGTGTCAATGGAGTTCCCTAGCACCGACGGATTTCTACGGAATGGCAGACGAACTTGAAATCTTCCAGATGGATTGCGTCTCAAATTCCCCAAAAAATGTTTCTCACAATCTGATTCCTCCATAGTTAACGCCCTTTTTTGCGATCCACACTCTTCGACTTCCCAAAACCTTTCAACCATTTTTTCCAAGTCTTGTCCATCATCGTCTTGACTTTGTATCGCAACCAAGCATCGTGTTGCTTTTGATTCTTCACCGCCGCCGACTATCCAACCAAGAAGAGTTTTCTGTAAAATCGGAAGATCATCTCCAAGAAGAATTTGTCCCACTGACAACAGTTTAAAGAATAGACCGGCACCAATCAACATATCGATAGGCTGTGGAGTGTTAAATGTAGGATCAGCCAAGACAATATTTCCTGGTATTTTCCAAAGTTTTGTGTTTAAAATACGACAAGGTTGATCGTTAGTTATTTTGGGTACGACTAAAGCTTCAATAGAAGTGCTGAATTCATTAACACGAGATTTAATGACAAGGCGAACCTTATGCTTGACTTTCACAGACGCAAGAGCAATGCCATCAATATTAACATGAGCTCTCGATTTCTTCAAACGAAGCTGCTGCACTAACCTCTCCGTTACGAAATGCGAAGTCGAACCACCATCTAGGAGTGACCTGTAGGGAACGAATAATCCAGCGTTGTTCTCTACGTCCACTATAGCTGTGGCTAAGACTACGTCGGCACAGGCTTCCTTCTCACCTGCGTTAGACCCTAGTAGGCATGTCACGTCGGGTGCAACTGACTTTTTAGGAGAGGCCTCTGACTTGCTATTTGAATCATTCACAGCATCACACACTTGATTTCTATGTAGAAGAGTGTGATGTTTGAAATCACAATATTTGCACCTGCGTGATTTACAATTTGTAGTTCTGTGACCCAATTTTAAGCAATTAATACATGAATTCAATCGCTTTATTTCAGCATATCTTTCTAAAGGAGACAGATTACGAAAATCTTCACAGCCTGCAATATCATGGTCTCGTTTTCTACATAATATACAAGCTACATCAACGTGATTAACAGAAACTGTTGGCCTTTGTACGAAGGGCTTCCTATTATGAGAGGTAGGTTTAAAGATTTCAACCTTGCGTGGCCGCGTAGATTCATTATTTCCGAAATCTGCATTTTCCAATGCCTGGCATCGTTTATCCAAGAACCTAGAAAATTCGTCCAACGAAGGCAAAACATTAAGCGGTGCTTCTTCTTCCCATTTTAACTTGGTTTCCGAATCGATTTTATTTCCAATCAAATTTAATAACAAACCATCCGTTATTTGCTCAATTGTGGCCATTCCTTTCAAAGCTCTAAGGTGGGAATTAACTAAATCACTTAATGCGCGCAGTCGCACCACGGAAGTTTTTTCGATCGGCTTAATCTCAAATAAATTCCTGATGTGTCCTTGAAAAATAAGCCTCTTGTTTTCATAGCGCGATTTTAAGAGGTCAATAGCATTATTAAAACCATCATCGTCCAGGCAGATGTTGTTGATGACTTCAAGCGGGCCAGCTTGTAATGATCCGCGGAGATACGCTAATTTTTCAATATTGGTAATATCATCATTATCTTCTACCAAAGTTCGGAAAGTAGCATAAAAATCCGTCCAGTCCTGAAAGTTGCCAGAAAAGGGCTTAATTTGCAATTTAGGTAGCCTTACGTTGTTTTTTGAATGCATGGAGAATGATGAAGAGCTGGGAAGAGAGGCTCTGGGCCGTTTTTGTTCAATTAACGATAATAATTTGCTTTTTATATAGATATATGTTTCCTCATACAAATACCGCTTATCGCCTTTATGTTCTTCCGGATCTTCAACTTCCAACCGCGTTTGAAATTCGTTGAATCTCACCATGTAACTTTCCAATAGGCCTAATCTTGTTTCCACTTCGGATAACGGCATGAATCTGCCAGGAGTGTCAATATAATTTTTCATCTTGGTCTGTTGCATCGTAACTGTTCCACGCAATATACGCGCATCACCAATCATTTTCCTGTTATCGGCCCTTTCGGTACCAGACGTAGATTTAGCACTACCGGTATCGTTATTATCCGTCATTTGAAATGATGCTCCAATTTAAATTGAAAATGAGAAACAAAAAAAGCAACAGCCGTTATTAACTGCTCGGCCTTAGCAATTTTCTAAAAAATGATAATACAAAATGCTTCGAATTGCTATAGGGGAATTGATAGCCGTAATACACAGAACCGAATAATATCCTTTGAGGTATTTTCGCACCGTTATTATTCCAAAACTTATTTATTTTAAAAGAAATTTATGCCTTTTAAATATTTGAAAAATCTTAAAAGATATCGACCTTGGATTTTCCTCCTTATTTATTAAATTCAATTCCAAATTTATTTTAGTAAATATGTATATGTGCCTAGATCACTTTCAAATTACGTGATCACTTTAAAATTCAGTTAAATATAAGTTTTACTCACAGCATTTCCGCGTGCAAATATACCATGTGCAATTGTTTTCCCAAGAATTGTCTCCGTGTAAAAATTTTTTTTATATATCCAATATCCAACAATCCAAAAAGAACAGCCAACCGCTATTACAGCTCAGCACTTTCCAGTGTAAGAAAAATCCGTTATAGCCGATAATAAACCTTGCAACTTTTTTCCTTGTAACGGTTTGCACTCCAAAGCCAATCTCAAATATAATTGAATAAATATGTATATGTATGTATGTAATATTTAAATTATTTTTCAAAGGTATAAGCTCACCTTATGTTCATTTATAAGAACATGTACTAATAGCGTTTACCGCTTACAAGTATACCTGGTCCACTGAATTATGCACAATATATATGTATTCACTATATCCAATCAGTGTCCAGCCAATCCAAAACCAATGTTATCACTGATAAATTACAGATGATTTGGTGATTAAAAATAATAACTCCCGCGTTGCGCAACTTATTCCTCGATATTTAATCCTCAAACACCTTTGAGCCACGATGTGCAGATTGCGATGCCAAAAAATTCTCCAAATTAATAAATTATTCCACTGCTTGTCCCTGCTCGGGCGCCATGTTAACCTTGAGCCTTTTCAAGAAATTCCAAACCAAATTTTATGGACAAACAATTTATTTTCAACTAAGTGCACTCGCAATCAAATATAAATCGTGACTGATTTTTATTTTACAAAATTCGTATGATAAATTCAAATTACGGTATAACATGATTCCGATAAGAGCAAAAATGACTAAGAATGAACAATAGTCAAAATACAAAACAATAGAAAGAGATTGGATTAAATTTTTAAGTGTTACCATTCCAATAATATAAGAACATACAAAAAAAGTGAAAACTAAATTATAAAAATTCATAAATATGAAAGTTGTTGTTATTGTAATTATTAAGTTATCAGTTGGTAATAGTGTTTCTTGGTTATTTTCTTTTCTCTAAGTTGGTATAAATTATTTAGGTCGCCTTAACTCAGTGGTTTTCAAACTTTATGATACTGCGGCCCCCCTGTTACAAAAAACAGCCCTTGCGCCCCCCCTAATAAAATATGTTAATTTGCATACTATATAATAAAAAAGACACAATTTTAGGTAGAATAAAAATATTTATAAAGTTGAAAAGATTAAAAATTAACAAAAAATATATTTATACAGAAAATAAAAAAAAAAGATAATTCACATAATAGTTTTTTTTAAATATAATACCTAATTTTTTTTAATGTGATGGATGAGCTTGTTTATTTTCACAAAGTTGATCAAATCGTGGTGTTAATGATGAAATTGCTACTCTAAGTTCTTTTTCCACTACTAAACGGGCTCGATATTTTGACTTCATAGCAGCTAAAGCAGAAAATCCAGTTTCACATAAATATGACGTAACGAACGGCAACAACGCATCTAAAGCTTTGCTTGACAAAGTGTTGAATTCTTGATTTCGTTCCAGCCAAAATTGAATTAAACTTTCAGTCTCAAATTTTTGTTTTAATAAAGTATCGCAGGATAATTCTATCAACTGTTCTTTATCGAAAGTATTCAATCGAACAGCTTCCAAATTATTAGCAATAAATGGATTCTGGACCCATTCGAAATTTGTAATATCAAGATCTTTGAAGTAATGTGAAAAGTGTATTTGCAAACTTTGCAAATGTTCAATAAAAAGATTTTTATTCCCTTCAATATTATTTCGGATATTTTTTGTTACAATAAGTTCATTTAGAAGAGGAAACATGTCAAACAAATTTTTTTGTAAATTTGATTTCCATAGGTCTAATTTTTAACTTCCCAGTAGGAAGTTATTGTAATCGGTCCGAAAATCGGATTCGAAATTTTCAATGTATTTACACGTTTCAAGGTCCCAATAGCATTTTAAGCAAAAATTTGAGAAGAAATATGTGTGTGTGTGTGTGTGTGTGTGTGTGCGTACGTATGTGGTCATTTTTTCCTGCACGATTTCGCGCGAACTGAAAAAGATATCGACTTCGTTCAGGTGCCGTTCGAAGCGTGTTCAAGGAAATATGATCTGAAAAGATTTTCATAAAAATTGGTCGAGCCGTTTTTTTGTTTGAACGACTTAAGTGATTTTTGTACCGGCACGATTTCGCGAGAACCAAAAAAGATATCGACTTCGTTAAGGTGCCGTTCGAAGCGTATTAAAGGTCATATGAATTGAAAAGATTTTCATAAAAATCGGTCGAGCCGTTTTTTTGTTTGAACGACTTAAGTGATTTTTGTACCGGCACGATTTCGCGAGAACCAAAAAGATTTCGACTTCGTTAAGGTGCCGTTCGAAGCATGTTAAAGGACATATGATCTCAAAAGATTTTCATAAAAATCGGTCGAACCGTTTTTTTGTTTGAACGACGTAAGTGATTTTTGTACCGGCACGATTTCGCGCGAATCAAAAAAGATTTCGATTTCGTTTAGGTGCCGTTCAAAGCGTGTTAAAGGAAGTATGATCTGAAAAGATTTTCATAAAAATCGTTCGAGTCGTTTTTTTGTTTGAACGAATACTGGGAAGTTAATCTTGTGGACCGAAAGGGTCAAAAGCCACATCCCAACTAGTTTTATGAAGGCATTCACTTTGTTTTTTTGTATCAATGCATGCATGTGTGGTCCTTGCATTGATTTATTTAAATCACTCAATTTTTGGAAAATGTCGACCAAATATGCAAGTTTAAGAAGAAAGATGTTGTTGTTAAACAGATCTGCCTCTTCTTTGTTTTCCTCATTAAGAAAAATTGCGATTTCGTCTTTGAGTTCGAACACCCTTTGAATCACTTTTGCACGAGATAGCCAACGCACTTCACAATAGTAAAGAAGGGACTTGTGTTTGGCTCCCATATCTTCACATAGCTGTCTAAATAGTCTGGCTTTTAAAGGACTGTTTTTGATATAGTTAATAACTTTTATAATGGTATTAAAAACATTGCAAAGCTCCTCGCTCATATTTTTTGAAACAAGCGCCGCTCTGTGAAGCATGCAGTGCGTCCAGATAGCTTCAGGAGCTTTATTTTTTACTAGTGCTTGAAGACCTGCTTTGCGGCCAGACATTGCTTGTGCTCCGTCAGTACAGAGTCCAATGCAATTATTCCACATTATACCATTTTCATTGAAAAAATTATCAATTATATTAAAAAGTTCTTGGGATGTGGACTTTCCAGGAATAGGGCTGCAGAATAATATGTCTTCTTTTATATCATTTTCCCCAATATAGCGGACATATGCAATTAAGTGTGCATCCTTAGTTATATCCGTTGCCTCATCTACTTGTATGGCGAACTTTGAATTGCGTAGTTTAAAAACTAATTGATCGCAAAGATCCTCAGAAATATCATTAATTCTTCTTCCAACAGTACTATCAGCAAGAGGTATCTGTCGTAAATCCTTTGCATATGATTCGCCGAACATTATTTCGACCATATCAATAGCTGCTGGCAGGACTAAAGTTTCTGCTATTGTATGGGGTTTTTTACATTTAGCAATTCTGTAGGAAACTTTGTAGGATGCAAGTAGCGCTTTTGATGGGACAGAAATGGTTTTCTTTAATGCTTGCTTCTGTTTATTGATTTCGTCTAATTTTCTTTGAAAAAATTCTGCAGGTTTACCAATATGCTCAGAATGCGTACCTTCCAGGTGTCGTTTTAATTTGTTTGGTTTCATACTATCTGCTGCCAAAACTTTAGTACAAACTAAACACAGAGGTTTTTCCACCCCATTTACTACAACACTAGTAAATCCAAGTGATAAATAGGATGCATCGTATTTTCTTACCTTGGCATTTCTACTTTCGGGTTTAATATTCTCAACATTTTTATTAACTAAAAATAGGGGGGTAAAAATTATTATATTTTTGTATTTTAAATCTAGCTTTAGTTATACCAGCCTCGGCATCTTCATTGTTAATGGATTTTCTCTTGTAACCGGTTAAAAATTTATCCATCACGGTGATTTTAAATGTGTATTAGAAATACACGGCGGGTTTAAAGATTATAAATAAATTAGAATATTTTAACAAGTTTTAACACTAACTAAGATAATTTAATTTTACTTATTTAATTTTTCGCAAAATACTAATTTGTAATGCAAGTAAGTACTATTATGTAAATATAGATAAGTAGACAACATTCAGGCTTTTATTTAGTGACTAGTGGGGCCCCTCTTTAAACACAAAACGTTATAAAATAGCACAACTATCAAACACAAAACGAAATTCTCTTCTGTAAAAAAATTCTCTTCCGATCAAACAAAACAACAGAAAATAAAAAAAGTCTCTTCTGAAAAAAAATTCTCTTTCGATTTCTCTGGTCTCCCTGGAAAAAAGAAGGCAATTTTCTTGAAAAAATGTTGAAAGTAGCACAAGTAGAAAATTATTATAGATGAGCAAAAATGGTCTTGCTTTTACAGCCTTGGCCTTGTTCTTGCGAAAAACAGAGACCACCTATGTCTGCCCCCCATACATTGCAAGTTTCTATATGCGCTGAATCATGTCCCACATTATAATACGCTCATGTATGAATAAAATAAAGATGAAACATGGTAACTTGATGTATAAATTTTAATTTTTGAGGAAAATTTGAAAAAAAAACCACAAAATGCACACAAACATTTTGAATTTTCTTTTATTTACTATTCTTTTTCAAAATATTTACATATGTACATTTTGTGGTTTTTTTTGCAAATTTTCCTCAAAAATTTAATTCTTATACACTGAATAAATCATTCGCTTAAAACAAAGTCAAATAAAGCTTTAATTAAAAAAGGGTATAGTTTCTGAATTCTGAAAAAAACTTTTTTGAATTTTTTAAAGCATTAAAAAATGAGGCAAAAAGTTAAAAGGATGAAATCCTCCGCGCCCCCCCTTGCAGCTATAAGCGCCCCCCCGGGGGGGCGCGCCCCCCAGTTTGGAAACCGCTGCGCTTAACTGATCTACTATTCTTTTCTTTAGTCGAGTGCATTTAATAATAATTAATAGAATTTCACGAGTTCCAATTTTAATTTTTAAAAGTATATTTCGGGGCGGGGCGACAGAGGGTCCGGGCAGAGGTTGACGTGGCCTCTACAGCAAGATTCAACCTGCCCGAATTCCACCAAAGCGACCCGGCAGTCTGGTTTTACCAGGCTGTGGCCCAATTCGGTCTGAACAACATCAGCAGCGACAAAACCAAATTGTCGCATATTGTATCCGGGCTGCCCACGGAGGCAGCAAGGATACTGCTGCATGCGTTTCCGGACCTAAGCGACGCCAGCTATGCGGAAGCTAAGAGGGTGCTACTCGATCGATACGGGTTATCGACGAGGAACCGCCTCGAGCAGCTTCTAGCGGCGCATGAGCCCGGGGACCGGAAACCGTCAGATTTTCTGAGGGGCTTACAGAGTCTGGCGGGGACAGCCTAGGCGAGAGTGAAAGTCTAATCAGGGGGCTTTGAGAAAGGCGACTTCCCAAGGACATCCAGGTGGTGCTCGCGGCGTCCTCAGACCAGACTCTGGGGCAACTATCCCGTCTGGCGGACAAAGTGTGGGAGGTGACATCTCACCAACCCACACCAGCCCAGGTGTCAGAGGTACATTCGTCGGCATCTCTGGAGCGGACAGTGCAGTCTCTGCAACGCGAGATGCGCCAGCTAAAGGCACTCGTGTTGGGGGGAAGGCAAGAACCGACAAAAGGGTCCGGAAGTTCCCGGCAATGGAGTCGTTCCACGGTTCGTCAACCGAAGGCTCCATTGGCGACGACCAGTACCCCTTATAAACAGGGAGCGGTACCGAATCCCCCACCCGCGCAAGCGCTACCGGGGACGTTCTGCTATTTCCACTACCGGTACGGTAGTGGAGCAGAGCGGTGCACCCCTCCGTGCACTTTTAAGGGTCCGGGCCCAGCGGCCAAGAAGGACCGGAGGACGAAGGGTCCTCAGCATCAAAAAAATTAAATTGGCGGGGAGTCGCCACATTCGCGGGCGCTTCTCAGCAGAAGCGCTCGTGCAGATTATATGTCCGTGACCAACATAACTAGATCGATTTTTTAATCGATTCTGGTGCGGACATATCCTTAGTTCCGGCTAGTTTATGTTTAGGGTACAAACAACATGCCCTAATTTACTTCTGCGAGCCGCAAATGGATCAACGATCCACACTTTCGGCATGAAGTTGTTGGAACTGAACCTAGGCCTTCGCCGACGGTTCATCCACAATTTTATAATTGCCAACACAAGCAAAGCAATACTCGGTGCGGACTTCCTTGATTACTACTTGATTTTTAACATCGGAAACTAGTTGACTCACAGACCAGCCTTCGGACTGGCGTCTGTACAACTAGCGAGTATAAGATCGAGAGCTTTGAATGCCAACATCTTGGCAAATATAAAGAATTGTTAACGAAGTACGCTTCATTAGCACAACCCCCTAATTTCAACCTACCGGTTAAACACAATGTGCAACATCACATTGTTACGAATGGGCAATTACCTTTTGTTGCCGCTCGTAGGCTTCATCCTGAGAAGCTGAAGGTAGCGAAATTGGAGTTTGAACATATGGTTACCTTCGTCGTCTCCCGCAGCATCTCCACTTCATCTGGTCCCTAAATGGGATACAAATGATTGGAGGCCATGCGGCGACTATCGTCGCCTTAATGCAGTCACAGTGCCAGATAGATATCCAATCCCGCACATACATAACTTTTCTGTGAACCTTCACGGTTGCACGGTTTTTTCAAAGGTGGATTTGGTGCGTGCGTACCACAACATCCCCATTGCACAAGAAGACGTGCATAAGACTGCCATAATAACACCCTTTGGTCTGTTCGAGTTTACTCGCATGCCATTTGGGTTAAGAAATGCAGCCCAGTCATTTCAAAGATTTATGAATGAAGTCACAAGAGACCTAGACTTCGTTTATGTTTACCTAGATGATATTCTTATCGCTAGCAGATCCGAGGATGAGCATCTCACTCACCTCGAAGAACTGTTTAAGCGGCTTGATAACTTTGGGTTAACCATAAAGTTATCAAAATGCGTTTTTGGGGTCAGTGAGATCATGTTTTTGGGACATCGTATCGGCAAGGATGGAATTCTTCCATCACCCGAACGAGTCCAAGCAATAAATGACCTCACAACACCAACAACAGTTAAACAAATACAGAAGTTTCTAGGAATGGTGAATTTTTATCACCGATTCATTCCTAAACTTGCACAAATGTTAGTGCCAATAAATGATCATTTGAGGGAACTCCTCAATGGTCAATGGCAACCACAAAAAATAAGGAACAGCTTCCTTGGCCCGCAGAATGTGAACAAGCATTCCTAGAGGTGAAAGCCGCAATGGCTGCAGCAGTTGTGCTGATACACCCACTAGAGGATGCTAAATATAGCGTCACAACTGATGCTTCCGATTTTGCAATCGGAGCCGTACTGGAACAGTTTAACGGGCACAGATGGCAACCACTAGCCTTCTATTCGAAGAAGTTGTCGTCTGCTGAACGAAATTATTCTGCATTTGATCGCGAACTACTCGCAATATATAGCAATAAAACATTTCCGGTACCTTGTCGAAGGAAGAAATTTTGTGGTCTACACTGACCACAAGCCATTAGTGCATGCCCTTCACACAAAGACCGAGAGATCTCCCCGCCAAACAAGACACCTGAGCTTGATTTCCCAGTTCACAACAGACATCAGACATATGTCTGGGAAACAAAACGTTGTCGCAGATAATTTATCTCGCTCATTAGCGGCCGACAACGTTGACACAATCACCTTCGATTTGCCACATCTGGTAAAAGCACAGGAAGGTGACAAGGAGTTACAACGACTCCAAGAGCATCCCAGCCGTAGCTCAAGGGTAAAGCTAATACTCACACCAATTCCATTCACAACTCATGAGGTTTGGTGTGAGATTAGCACGGGTACATTACGCCCTTATATACCCGCCTCATTAAGAAAATTGGCATTCAATGCCGAACATAGTTTGTCGCATCCAGGCATACGAGCCACAAGGCAAGCTATTACTAAAAAATATTTTTGGCCAGCGATCAATAAAGACTGCAACAACTGGTCTAGATCGTGTATAGGTTGCCAAAAATCTAAAGTTTCGAGACATACCAAATCTCCACATGAAACTTTTAAACAAACAAACAATAGATTTGAACATATCCATATGGATATCGTGGGACCATTGCCCCATCTCGAGGATATTCATATATCCTAACAATCGTAGATCGATTTACGAGATGGCCGGAAGCATATCCAATTAGGGACATCTCAGCTTCTACGGTGGCCAAGCATTTTGTCACCGAATATGTCCCAAGATTCGGCGCACCACTTGAACTTACAACAGATCAAGGGTCGCAATTCGAATCTAAATTATTCAATGAAGTCACAAGACTTCTAGGTACGCACAGGATACGTACAACCGCCTACCATCCACAAGCAAATGGGATGGTGGAGCGATTCCACAGGCAATTGAAAGCGGCCTTAATGGCAAGGGACAACACTACTCACTGGAGTGAGGATTTGCCCTTTGTCTTATTAGGTATTCGCTCGGCAATTAAAACCGATTTACAATGCTCGCCAGCTGAGCTTGTCTATGGACAGAATCTGAGGCTACCGAATTCAATTTCCATTCCAACGGATGAGAACCCGATAGAGGACTCAGAATTTCTAACTCGGCTTCGTACACACATGAAATGTCTGTCGGCAACACAGCCCCGACAGTCCGCACAGAAAGATGTGTACGTGCCGAGCGCCTTAGAGAAAGCGAAGTACGTCTTCATACGTACCGACCGTGTTCGACGGCCTTTCGAACCACCATACGAAGGCCCATTCAGGGTTGTTCAGTCTCAAACTAGGTAATAATCTGAAAATAGAAAAAAAATTAGAACAAAAAAAACCCACTTGTTTATACCTCCGTGTGAAGTTTTTCTCCAAAAACAACTCCGAAAAATCCCACAATTGAACGGCCATCCACAGCTACAAGGAATACCTGAAATGTAAACAAAATTATCCCAAAGAAATAAGTTCAATAGTAAAAAATACTTATCTGACAAGACCAAAAGAAAAACGACGCCAGAAAGGAAAATTGCTCAACTAAAAGCCCCTCCATCCTAAAAACACATAAAATACAAATTAAACAAAAATCAAAATAAAATAAAAATCACGTCTTACCTTAAAAACACATCTGACAGCCGCAGCCGATGTCCAACACATACATCAACAACTTCATTCACAATGGATGGCATGGATACTAAGTTCCCCACCACCTCCATTGTGAAATTCAGAATAAATATCGGCGCGCACTGAACGCCAAATTAGATCACCATCGATCTTCAAAGTGACTTGAGCTTAGAAGAAAACTAGCTGAGGCTACAGTGATCTCAAACCTAAAAAAGGCAGTTCTGAGGCCTTTCTACCAACATATGCATTAACGCCCTGAGTTAATGTAATCCTAGTGAAGGCAGTTCTGAGGCCTTTCCACAACCGTATTAACGCCCTGAGTTAATATAATCTTACCAAAGGCAGTTCTGAGGCCTTATCAAAAACTATAACCATTAACGCCCTGAGTTAATGCAACATTACCTGCATTCCTGAGGTACTGATTCAGGACCCGCTTGAATATTACATTAACGCCCTGAATTAATGTAATATAGCTCATCAATAATATAACTTAACCAGTTTGAATATTTTAGCCGGCTTTCAAACCAATTGGCGAACCGACCTAGGGAAAGTTTTAGCAGCAAAACAATTGGACTCAAGTACAAGCAGCGTTGGAGTTAAGAATCAAGATTGAATTGGAAAACGAAAGGAAAATATTTCGTGAAATATTGGATTTATCTGCATTTACACTTATATAAGATTACTCGTCTAAATTGATGTTAAGGTTTTAATGATATTTTGAAAAGAATTACGAAATTGAATTTTGCAAGAAATAATATTGAAATTCGAAGTATAGTTTAAAGGGAATTTAACTATTTTATAAATTGAGTTAAGTTGAAATTTTGTACTTAAAACAACCGAAGCTAATTTTTGTTGAATAAATATTTAAGTTAAAGGAAAGTAATTCGTTTTTTCTAAAATAACACGTTGTAGCCATCCACTGAGTGTTACGAATAGGCAAAGTTTGGCCCATTCATTTTTTGGTCCTTCGAGCCGGATGGTGCAACGTCAATTTTAGAAACGAGATTAAACTTTCAAACGAGCGGAGTAAACCACTAACATGGAGCGATTACTTAACAAGCAATTAGCTCACAAGGAGCTTTGGAAAATTTTATATCTAACTATCGAAAGGATGGCAAGGATAGAAGGACAGTTTCATATTACAAGAAACGTCTCCAAGATTTCCAGGATCTATTCAACAAAAAATTCGGAAAGCGCATATGGAAATACTGATGGATAAGATTCGGGAACCCGCTGATTCCCCTAATCTAGCACATGAATATCTAACTCAGAATTTGTACGCTAACATGGAGGAATACTTCTACGACAACTATGCTGCGATACAAACCCGATTTGAGAAGGAATACCCTAAGCCGGAGCCAGAACCTCAGCCACAATCACCAGGGGACTCTGATAGTTTTAGAGAAACAACTACAGCCAGCAAGGAAATGTTTATCAAATTACCCAGAATCTCTTTAGAGAAATTCTCAGGAGACTACCAGAAATGGACTACATTCCATGACCTTTTTACAAGCCTAATCCACGAAAATCATAATTTATCAAATGCGCAAAAGCTACAATACCTAAAGATGCATTTAAGCGGAGAAGCTGAAGGTTTGTTACGCCCTGTTCTTGTCTCTAATGATAACTACGAGCCAGCTTGGAAACTTCTAGTGGATAGATACAACAACAAACGAGTATTGGTCAATACGCAACTAAACTTATTATTTTCTCAACCCACCGTAACGAATGAGTCTGCACAGGGGATTAAGAATTTAATGGACGTGACCACCGAGTGCCTACAAGCCCTGTACAATTTAGGGATAAAGATCGAAAGCTGGGACGCGGTGATCGTCTACACGATAGTTCGAAAATTCCCATCAGACACCCATCAACTATGGGAGCAGAGTATCAGCAAAGATACAACAATACCATCATGGGAAACGTTAAGAGAATTTATGGAAGGACGTTTCAGGACTCTAGAGGCCGTTGCAGAGAAAGGACCATCATCAAGTAAAACTTACAGAGAGTTTTCATCAAAGCCAAAGATTACTGCGCAATCATTCCACGTAACGAGTAACTCAACTTGCAGCTATTGTTTAAACACCCATCATATTCGGCAGTGCCAACAATTTGAAGATTTATCTAGCTCACAGAAAATGGACATTGTTAAATCAAAGGCATTGTGTTTGAATTGTTTAGGTCGTGGTCATCGAGTAGCACAATGCTCCAGCCGATATAGATGCAGATATTGCAAGCAACGTCATCATTCAGCATTACATCGCAAGGCAGAAGAAAGAACGATGAACAACATGGCATCCACCTATCCACCTCAATCAGAGCAACTTCACAATGAAGGACGAACTAAATCGTTAGCCACGTCATCGACTGGGTCAACACCACAATCTAATGGTAAGACCGACATATCGCATTACTCTATCAGCTCTACTCCTAGCGCACCACAAGCATGCAACTCAATAATAGAAGGAAGTAGTTCTCCAAATCATCAGGTATTATTGGCGACCGCGATAGTCAAACTGAGATCCGCTACAGGAAAGGAATTAAAGGTCCGAGCTGTAATAGATCAGGGATCTCAAGTCTCTTTAGTAACAAAGGCAGTGGCACGGAAACTCGAACTGAAAAGGGAACCAATTCAGGGGGACGTAACATTAGTCGGGCAAATTAGCGCAGGTGACATCAACGCTCAAGTTCAATTAACACTTAGTTCACATTTTAACGATGAATTCGCGGTGAAGATGAAGGCGCTGACATTAAACAAACTATCCTATCGTCTTCCATCAAGGGAAATCAGTGATAGAAACTGGAATCACATTCAACACTTAAAACTAGCAGACCCTTGGTACTACCGTCCGGCACAAATAGATATATTGTTGGGTGCAGATGTCTACGATGAAATAATCAAGGAGGGACTCATACGCAGCAAAGAAGGATCACCTATAGCACAAGATACCTTTTTGGGATGGATCTTATCCGGAAAAGTCAAGGACACCACTTCATCTATCCAAGTAAATAACTTCCATGCATCAGTTGATCTGCAACAACAACCAGTGAAACAGTTTCGGAAACTAAAGGAGACAAATCCTGGAAGTCAACTTCCCAAGGAAAAACACCGAAGAAAAGACTCTATTACACACACAAGAATACCACCTAAACGAAAGCGGAACCGTGAATGTTATTCATCCAGGATTGATAGATGGAAAGATAAAATACAACCAACTAACGCCATATACGAAAATGAAACCATACGATTTGAAAACAAGCAATGCTGCGATGAAAGAAATCCACATCGCAATACTAAAATGTTTACATGTCCAGCAATTAAATTCTATCAAGAAAATTCCAATCCTTCCGTACATGTTCATGCTCCGGGTAAGCCCCCATCTATAGCATCACCAGTTTATGCTACACCTAATCGACGAGAGAAGAAAATAATGAAACCAACAAGTGCTAATAGTCTTCGTACAAGTAAAAGTAAGCACCAAGGACGTCTTGCAGAAAATCGAAACCACAAAAATAAGAGCAGGATTGTTACCGCTGAATTGAAAGATGGATACATATTACATTACTCATCTCAACCATATCAAAAACTCGTAACAAACGTGAAAATGAATTAGAATACACTTTACCGTTAAATGAGATATGTAAAAAATTCTAGAAGACAACTGATTTCGAATGTAACTAAGGATAATTTCAAAATTTACGAGAGAACATTCGAAAAACACGAACTTATTATCACTCAAAAAAAAAGAAATATTGTAACAAATCTCGACAATTCGGAGGAGCATTGTTAAAACCCATATCGATAACCATTTATTTAAGGAGCTTAATATTTGAATTGTGGAGTAAAAATATGCCTCTACTTCAAAGAGGGAATCTATTTTATTCAGATTCATTAATGGTTTGCAACGACAAGTTCACACAGCAAGAACATCCTTCTCTTCGTAATGTATCCAACCCATCTGCAACTCTTCAGGCACTCATCAGAAAGATCTTTACAAGATCTCTACTCTACAACTTCTAAAAAGACCATTATGTGAAATGAGCAGCGATCCCGACGACTTGACCACACTCCTGCACATTTTTTAATCGGGGACACAATTATAACCCCACCAGAGCCATCAATATTAGACACGAACATTCATAGGCTAGATCGATGGCAATACATCCAACATTTATTCCAGACATTTTGGAAACGATGGAACACAGAGTATTTATCCAGGCTTCAGCAGAGACCAAAATGGACAAGGATACACAATAACCTCAGGATCGGCCAGTTGGTCATCGTCAAAGAGGATAATCTACCACCTTCACAATGGATACTTGGACGAATAATCGAAGTACACCCAGGCACCTATAAATTAGTTCGCGTAGTCACCTTAAAAACCAAATCCTCGACGCTAAAAGGGCCAATAACAAAAATCTGCGTATTACCAATAGACACCAACGAGACCAGTAATTAAAAAAAATATATATACAAAATAACGAACTTCAAAAGGGCGAGCCAAGTTACAAAATCTTAAACTACAGAATGCTGCGACCTCCAATAGCAAGGATCTAAACCAGTTAAAACTTCGAAAAACTACGATACCAACGATCGAAAGAAAACCGTTACTTACTACATGCCCAGAGAAACAATAGCTAAATCCTTTAGTCATTCCTAAAATCGACTGAATAACAAGAAAATTTTAAGTGAAGCTGCCGTCGCCACCAAGGCCGGAATCATCTACAAAAAAGAGATTAAGGACTGAATTAACGTCACCACAACGACCAGTCCTCAAAAAATCATTTGAGGCGATTCCATGCGGTCCGGAGATTCGGAAACGGACCCAGCCATCCAAAATTCCGACAACTGCACCCAAACACATTAAGCGAACAAACCCTGAAAAAAAGGTCATCACGTTGGATGAATACCGGGCACGTCGCAGTCAGCCACCACCAAATATCATCATCGATGAGGCACTATGGGACAAAATTAAAGGGCTCCCACTGCCTTGGGCAAGGATTATGAAGGCGAAAAAATCCTATCGGACGCAATTTGAAGGAAGAACACTACGATTTACCATCACAAAGGAGAAAAAGTGCAGAGTTCGCCTCCAATCCGCCGAACAAACAAAAAATAATAGTAATCCAATGAAAAAACAATAAAAGAAAAAAAAAGGGATGAATTGAATGAAATGAGTTTTTTATTTAAACTTTCTTTCACAGAAAAAATTCAAAAAAACAAACCAGCCAAAATACCCGCAGCTTGCCTTACAAAGGAATTCGTTGAAGCCAAGGCTTCAAGGCCCCGGAGAATGTTCAGTCTCAAACTAGGTAATAATCTGAAAATAGAAAAAAATTAGAACAAAAAAAACCCACTTGTTTATACCTCCGTGTGAAGTTTTTCTCCAAAAACAACTCCGAAAAATCCCACAATTGAACGGCCATCCACAGCTACAAGGAATACCTGAAATGTAAACAAAATTATCCCAAAGAAATAAGTTCAATAGTAAAAAATACTTATCTGACAAGACCAAAAGAAAAACGACGCCAGAAAGGAAAATTGCTCAACTAAAAGCCCCTCCATCCTAAAAACACATAAAATACAAATTAAACAAAAATCAAAATAAAATAAAAATCACGTCTTACCTTAAAAACACATCTGACAGCCGCAGCCGATGTCCAACACATACATCAACAACTTCATTCACAATGGATGGCATGGATACTAAGTTCCCCACCACCTCCATTGTGAAATTCAGAATAAATATCGGCGCGCACTGAACGCCAAATTAGATCACCATCGATCTTCAAAGTGACTTGAGCTTAGAAGAAAACTAGCTGAGGCTACAGTGATCTCAAACCTAAAAAAGGCAGTTCTGAGGCCTTTCTACCAACATATGCATTAACGCCCTGAGTTAATGTAATCCTAGTGAAGGCAGTTCTGAGGCCTTTCCACAACCGTATTAACGCCCTGAGTTAATATAATCTTACCAAAGGCAGTTCTGAGGCCTTATCAAAAACTATAACCATTAACGCCCTGAGTTAATGCAACATTACCTGCATTCCTGAGGTACTGATTCAGGACCCGCTTGAATATTACATTAACGCCCTGAATTAATGTAATATAGCTCATCAATAATATAACTTAACCAGTTTGAATATTTTAGCCGGCTTTCAAACCAATTGGCGAACCGACCTAGGGAAAGTTTTAGCAGCAAAACAATTGGACTCAAGTACAAGCAGCGTTGGAGTTAAGAATCAAGATTGAATTGGAAAACGAAAGGAAAATATTTCGTGAAATATTGGATTTATCTGCATTTACACTTATATAAGATTACTCGTCTAAATTGATGTTAAGGTTTTAATGATATTTTGAAAAGAATTACGAAATTGAATTTTGCAAGAAATAATATTGAAATTCGAAGTATAGTTTAAAGGGAATTTAACTATTTTATAAATTGAGTTAAGTTGAAATTTTGTACTTAAAACAACCGAAGCTAATTTTTGTTGAATAAATATTTAAGTTAAAGGAAAGTAATTCGTTTTTTCTAAAATAACACGTTGTAGCCATCCACTGAGCGTTACGAATAGGCAAAGTTTGGCCCATTCAGGGTAATCAAAAGATTACGCAAACAGTTCGTGGTCAAGCTAAATGGCACAAACAAGTCGATAGCTATTGACCGACTGAAACCTGCTTTTGAGTGTGACCGAGACGGCGAAACAGCATCGATTCGCTCGGTACACTTCAGGTAACGCTACGCTGGAAGGGGAGTATGTAGAGACATCTTCCTACTACTTCCAGTCTTACTTGGCCAAAGAGACTTGCTATGAAATCAAAGTCAGCCAAGGCCAAGTAAGAAATAAAAATAATAAAAAGAGTGAGTTGTCAAACGAAAAACTTTCGAGTGAGATTAAAAAATAATATAAACAGCAATACATAGTTAAAGAAAAGTAAATAACCAAAAAGTATATTAAATAAACAATGTGTAAGAAGTTGTAAGAGTTATAAATAAATGTGTAAAAGTTTAAACAAAAATATATAATTTACAATTACCTTTGAAGAATTTCAAATTGAATGTTGGTAAAGAACCAACACGTTCTAACTTCCTTACGTGACAGAGCTCGACATAAGCCTGCCCCTTGGCAAATATTTTAGAGCCTAGATCTACAACAGCTCTATTTAGCGTTGTGCCTTGAAGCTTGTGCACTGTTACCCCGCAGCACAAAATTAGTGGCAGCATACGACGCTATACTTTTCGTCGTCCCCTGAAATAGTCAAATTCGGTTGTAGTTGGCTCAATTTTGTCACCCACACTAAGAGTATTGCCATGCATTGTTCTGTCAATAAATTCTACAAACTTTACTTGTGGTATCTCACCGGGCTTGAGTCACCACGTAGTGCAGGCCACACAATATTCCGAATGACACCTTTTGCTCCGTAGACCAAACCATGACCAAAGTTAATGTTCTTTCTGAGCATTACCCTTGACCCAACACCAATTTTTATAGAATTAGGAAAGCCTCCTGTTTTGTTGGGGTCTAAGGTATAAAATCTGATTTTAGACATTGTCCATAGGTTTTGGCTTCTACAGATACGTCTACTGCCATCAAATCATACATTCTACATGATTTGTCCAGCTCATTAGTCATCACAGTTTGGTACTTATCCACCTGCTTGGTTGTGGGAAAAGTGTGCACACACTCGCCGTCTGCGAGAGGGCCGTTCAGTACTATTCGGCGCCGATCCAGGACTTCAAGCTGTTTCATGGTGGCCTGACCGACACGTAAACTATTTAATGTGTCCACGAAAGTTGTATCATGCCTCATATTCTGTGGCAGTTCACAAAAACTAAACAGCGCCCACAAGTCTACTCCCGCTTCTAAAGTTGACGATTGCTTGAAAGAGTACGCACCACCAGGAGATTTACACACTGGTGAAAGTTGCATCAGGTCTCTAAATAGCAAGACATTGACACCACCGAATTAAGCATCGCTTATTTTCATTTGCTGCAATCTGAGATGAATATTTCGAATTGACGTGATAGAAAACTCATCTATGATGAGCCAATTTATGCTCCTCCACTTTTGCCTTTTTTTGAAGACGTTCACCAGAGACGCATTGTTTCTATACGGCCTTTTTCAATCGGAAGAGCAAAAGTGGAGTGTAATGTGGCTCTTCCGATCAGTCTTGCTGCTACCCTGGTTCAAAGTCTAGATATTAACAAGTCTTTCATCTTCATATCGTTAGTGAGTGAAAAGCGAACAGCCATATGCACACATTCTTCAAATGACGATGTCAGGGTACCAGCTGAGAGAATTTTATACACGCTCGCACGCAACAAGACAGCGGAAGATTTTATAACCTTGGATAACCTTGATGTATTGGTGCATATTTACTATTTATGAAAAAAAAACAGCTGATTCAACTTTCCTTCCGTTTCTCTTCTGCATACTTTATCGAAGAGAGAGAATCTGGCTTTGTCTCGCCGAGTTCACGATGTATGGGTTGAGTTGTGCTCAGAAATGATGTTCATATATGCACGCACACAACTAAGGGGAGAATATTTTGTATGAAGATGAAAGACTTGTTATATCTAGACCAGCGAGCAATAATAACAAGAGTGATGAGGTGGGCTTCAAGGACAAGTAAAAGAGTTAAAGATATGAAAGAACAGATTAGCAATAACATTAAGCAAAAAGTCCAAAAAAATATAAACAAACGCGAGATGGATATATATTTTATGCAAAAAACACAAGATTATGAAAGAAACAGAAGATGTTGCTTGATTTCTCGATTGGAATGTTTACATTCAAATGGAAGAAACACTGGAACAGAGCACGTGTAAATTGATTTTGCTTTTTGTGTATGTATGCGTAAAATTTCATGTTGGTACACAATATTAGAATTGGATTTTCACTATTTATTGTCCGTTAAAAAAGGCGAGAATCTTGCAATTTTTTCCCTGTTGGGTTAATTTTGTCTTAACCGCAAAAAAAGTTGAAAGAATTAGAAGTTAATTGCAAGGAAAATCGAGAATTTTAAAACGTCTTTATTAAGACGATTTATAAAAGTGAATTAACTTTAAAATTGAAATAATTGTGATAATTATTATAACTGTGAGTATTAAGGTATTTAAAAACGGATTTATTACGAAGACGTACAGTGAGTGTCAATTTGTGTTGTGTTGTAATGCTTGCGGTATTGTTGGCGGAAGCTCTTTTATACTCTTTAGAAGAAGTAAATTCTTAAAATACCTTTCTTTCTAAGTTCAATCCAATAAATAATTTAAAAAATCTTTGTACTTCTGCGATCCTTCTTTTAAATCAGGCATAATTGTGTACACTCCTGCCATTGTACATGGAAATATTTTGACAGTTCTCGGTTGAATGGCATTAAAGTCGTGTTTTTAATCCGCGAAGTGAATATTTACGTTTTTATTTAGTGTTGTTATTTACAATTTTAATTTAGTGGAGGACAATAACAAAGTGGAATATGCGATAATGATGTAGTTGGGGTATTCATGATCTGTGTTACTATTCGTGTTATTTGTGTTAAATCGAGAAAAAAGTTTAACAAATCGAGAAACTTTCCTAGTAAATGACATTTGTTTCGATTTTAACAAATAATTCAACAGGGGTATTCATGATCTGTCTTAAACGTCGAGAAATCGTAAAATGTTATCTTCGAAATAGACAAGATCGTGAGCGACCCCTTTAAATTTCCATGTTAAAGTGCATTTTTTATATTAATTTGCACCTTTTAAATACAGCTGATTTCGAGTTGTTGAATTAACACGCCTTTTCATATGTTATTTGTTAAAATCGAAACAAATGTCATTCCTTTCCTAGACACCTAGAGCACCCAATTGATTAAAAAAAGACTTGACAGTGTGAAACATCTACCTAAATCATTTCGTCAAAATTCGAAGTGCAGAAATATTGATTGTGAATCTCGTTGACGCACAATGCATACAAAGTCATTATGTACTTGTGTACAATGCTTTTACAATTATCATATTAAAAAGCAAATATACAATACACACATATATTTATAACATAAGTACTTGAACATCCTAAGCAATTTTATATTTTTTGATTTTAAAAGAAGGAGTTTAGGTAAAATTTTTGCAAGACTCTTGCTAAAGTCTTGCTTTTGGTCTTGTTCTTGCACAGTTAAGCCCGGGTCACACCGAACACTGCGCGGCGCGGTGCGGTGCGACACGGTGTAGCACAAGAAGGCGCGGTAAGGCGTCTGATTCACATCGGACGGGGCGCGACGCGACATATTCTCCATACAGACCTTGTTTTCATTCAAGAAATAATAATGAAATGTGATAATCACCGCTGGCGGCGACGGCAAAATTTGGTTTCGAGTAATCACGAATTTTGCCGCGCGACGGAATTTATCCTTGCCGTCCCGCGCCGCTTCTGGTGTGAATCACATATTCATTTTTCGTGTAGAAAACCCTTAACGGCATTTGCGCCGCGTTCGGTGTGACCGGGCCTTTAAGCCTCGGCCACGATACGAGCGGCGAGCGGCGTGCGGCTAGCGGTGAGCGGCAGAGCGGCGATTCTGAGTTTTATTTTGTATTGTTTTATATGGAAAACGCTCGAATCCGGTCACGATACGCGCGGGGAGCGTTAAGAGGTAGAGTGGCAATACTAAAGTTCCGCTCTACTGCCGCTCGCCCCTAATTCGAGACATTAAATTTTTCTGGTGCCGCTCGCCGCTCACTTTTCGCCGCTCGCCGCTCGTATCGTGGCCGAGGCTTTAGTCTTGTTCTTGTTCTTACGAACATTGTTCTTGTTCTTGGTCTTGATAAATGTGCAAGAACAAGACCATTTTTGCTCATCACTAATCCACAACAACTGCGTTTGCATTATAGTGGGACCACACTACGCGGACTTGGGTCGTACGCGCTTTTGGCTTTTTTTTCATATAGAGTTTTATGACTTTTTTAAGACTTTTTTACGACTTTGTCCATGGTAAAGGCCGTGCGGCAAAACAACGCGGACAAAAGGCTGTGCTTAAAAAGCTACATTGTGCGTCCACACACTATGAGCTTTTCAGAAGCGCGTACGCCGTTTCAAATGAGAATTGATTTTTTCTGACTCATGATTCAGAAAATTAAAAGATCAACCGCGCTTTTGTCTGCCGCTACGACCAAAAGCGCGTGGGATCTAAGGTCCGCGTAGTGAGGACGGGCCATTAAATTCCCTTCAATAATATCTATTACTTGACTATTTCAACTATTTTCCTTCAAATCTGAAAGCAATTTCAGTGTTGAGCGTGAAATCTGAAGTTTAGCGACAACTCTCGACTAATGAAAGTAGATAACCTATGAGAGTTCTGGGCCAAAATCCCATAAGGTTTATACAGGGGGTCTAAATTCACATTTTCCGCCATCTTGGATTTTCTTTGCTGTGCCAATTGGTTGTGACGTCACAAACAGTAGTGCAATGATGATGATGACGTCATCACGGTTGTTGTTGTTGTATGGCTGAATGGGTACGGGGTACGGGGTACGGGTATGGGTACTGAGTACGGTGTGGAGTACGGGTACTGAGTACGGGTGCGGGGTACGGAGTACGGGTGTGGGGCCAGACGCCACATTATAAGACGTCACCTGTCGCGAGAATTTGATAATGCTGCAAGTGTTGCGAATTAAATTATGATGACGTCATCGGTTGTTGTAAGGGTACGGAGTAAATGGTTTTTGTCGGCCGGTTAGCCCGACGCCACGTGATAAGACGTCACCTGCCGCGAGAATTTGTTAATGCTGCAAGTGTTGCGAAATTAAAAAGTCAAAGTTGTGCTGCTTGGGCTTTGCTGGGATTTGAACCTGGGGCATCGGTAGATTAAGAGACCTGTATCGCAGCCTCGAGGCTATCGAGGCTTCTGTGGGTTCTTATTCAATTTGTGTATACAAGCGCTGGGCAATCTAAAAATAGAATTTTTATTTTCCTTCGACCATGCTGCCCGTGGCTCTGATAAAAAATTTTACCTAGCCGAATGTCTTAACAGATAAACAACAACAAGACTCGGTCCAGCCTCAACATCTGTTTTCGTTCTTTACAACAACAACAACAGCAAAAGCTTTTTTCATACAAACAACTCAGGCCTTCGCAAATGACTGGTGATTAATTTGGGTCTGCTGATAAGAACAGTGTTTGAAAAATAATACATACCTTGGTGTCGCTGAGGCCTTTTTGTTTTGTTTGTATGATAAATTTATGCACAAGGTTTATGCAGTTGCAGCATATGCATTATAAATATAGAATTATTAGATTGATAAATTATCAAGTTTCAAATAAATTCCTATTGCATAACAACAACAAGATTCCCAATTTCGTCAGACTTATGACGTAATTATTCTGTGCGGAACGTACTGGATAAATCATATTTTTAAATACGTATTAAAATTGAACACTTTAAACACATATTAGACCCAATGCACGAATTTTAATTGCGGATTATGTTTTTAAAATATCCAAAGACAATTTTGATCTGGCGCAACCTTCAAATGGATTCCTTATCTAATATACATTGGACATATGTATGTAGGTGCAAATTCGAAAGTCTTCCATGCCGCGAAAGTTTATTGAGATAAACAAAGGGAAGTTTGCTCCATATATTGAAATTGATATGCAGCGAATTTAGTGGGCCAGTTTCATAAAAATAAATATAGCCAAATTTTAATCAGGTGCAAGTCTTTGACACCGGCAAGGTCGTTCCTTATCTAATATATTAAACATAGGTGGCGTTATTTCATCATTTGCCGTTATTCTGATTTTTTGTTTAGCTAACTTATATTGTACAACAACGTACGAGGAGTATGAGTGAACTTTTATGATGTTTCTATATTTGTCGGTTTTCCTTAAAATCACGTCTGTGGGCGTATGTCATTTGCAATTGTTTAATAATTGTTTAGGCTTTTAGGATGCACCTGTGTAAACACAGTGATAAAAAATTGAAACATGATTGAACTTGTCACGGGGTGGTGGGTTGGCAAAATTTTTGCTGTTACTTTTGAGCTTATTCTCAATTTTTATGTGAGGATCACAAAAACAATTGTAAAGAATATAAAGAGGGTTCAATTAGCGAGTAGGAAGAATATCATAAATAGTATTTTAAGAAAATAAAAGAATATTTGTAATGTTTTAAAAAATCTGTTTTATTTAAAAACCACTTATTATAATAAATCGACTTTTTGGAGTATTATAAGCTAATCCATGTTATTGTTGCTGTTAGATTCAGGCATCCGTCCTCTTCTAGATCTTTATTAATGCTCTTCATCAAGTATGTTCACTGAGCTGTCTGATTTAATACTGGGCTGGTTGATTTTGATTGTTTATTCAATAATCCCATGCTCTCGTAACTCCTCAATAATTGACACTATTTCATTAGTATGACTATCATTTCCGGCTTGTTGTGATCCTACCAATATGCGGAGCCGATCAACTAGTTCATTGGGGTCATCCCAATAGATGTAATCAATATTGTCGTTTAGAATTCGCATTATACCCTTACCGGTATGCGGAGTGCGAATCAAGTTTTTTATTATCTTTTTATATTTATAGCTTTTTGTTCCTTTTACTTGCTGGTTTTCCTTAAAATCACGTTTGTGGGCGCATGTGTCGTTTAGGATTGTTCGATAATTGTCCAAGTCTTGTTTTGAGTAACCCTTGGGACGTTTCATAAAAATTAATGCAGCTAAGCCTTCAGTTATCTTATATTGCTTGCCGTTTATAAGAAAGATTTCTTTATCAACTTTTAATCTCGAATTACCAATATTCCATGCATTGTTATAATAGTACACTCCATAAGTTTTATCAAGTTCTGTACTGTCATTTTCAAGTAGTTCTTTATATTTGCTTAGTATCTGGTCTGGAGACTCTAATATCGGCGAATTATGTTCTCTCAATGTTGATGGATGTATAGGTGTGGCAAATTCATCATCATCAGCTTCTCCATCATCATCATCTCTCAATAGAGAATAATCCCTAAGAGGGGTGCTAGTTGGTTCCAGCTTTAAATATTTACGATCAGGTTGTGTATATGTTTCATCATTCTGAGGTATTTCATCTTCTATCTCTTCTTCTTTTGGCTCAACTTTGGCTGCATCTTTTGATTCCAATTTTGCATCTGTTACTAATTGTTTAAGAGGTTTTGTGATTGGTTTAAAGGTTTCCTCCAGATATGTTGCTTGTTGAAGTCTTCCAGCTTTTAAAGCTTTATATTTCTTTCTAATTGAATTGTTGATTTTTACAATGTTCTCAAGCAATTGAATATCCTTTTCATAGCCCATTTTAGCCAAAGGTCCCTTTAACGGATTTATTAACGGTCTGTTCACTGAGCTGTTTGATTTGGTACTGAGCTGTTTGATTTCGCTACAAGTTCATTTATTCAATAATCTCATGCTCTCGTAACTGTTTAAGTATCCAAAATATTTCTTTTCCTTCTCTAGTTGGCGCTAAGCATCTCAATCGATCAACTAGCTCATTGGGGTCGTATAAGTTTGAATTTTCATCATCATCATCATAATCTTCATCTTCAATGTTTAATTGGGGGTGTTTGTAGCGGTACTGACGAAAGTTGTCAGTATATTTATTTGAATCTTCAACCATCTTGACACGTTTTCCTGTGACTTCGTTAATTGATTCTAAATCCGAACTTTGCAAATTTTCATCATCATTTTCTTCAGAAGTATACGATTGTGACTCATCATCTTGGGTTTTACAAGGGTATTGACAAATTTTACCATAGTTTTCACTATTTTTATTTACATCTTCAACAAACTTTGCTCGTTTTGTAAATGGCTCTAAATCTGAGCTCTGATCTGTTCCAAGAAACGAATTTTTGTTATTATATAGTTCCGCATGATTCTTTTCATATTTATCCATCTGCACCCCCCTAGAGGAAATATTACTAGAACTGTTCTCGCTGTTACCATGTTCGGAAACTGTTTTTGGTGTTTGAATTTGTAAATATTCCCGACCTTTTCTTATTTTCAACATTTTATTTCTAATGTTTTCTGTGGGACTATGTCTATTATCATCCTCATACTCCATAGCATTATAGATATCTTCATCAGAATGAATTAGTGATCTATCATTATCTTCATATTCCCTGCTTCTGGATGCATGCGTTGATCCTTTTTTATGCCTAGCAAGACTCTCTCGACGAGTGAATGTCTTGTTACATTCCGTGCACTCAAACATAGTGATCACAAGTTACTGCACTATATCGAGCGAGGTAAGTATTTATATACTGGCGTCGGTGCACCGGTGTTGGTGTTTGGTGCACCGGTGGGTGCACCGGTGGTGGTGCACCAACATTGGTGCACCGGTGCACCGGTGATGGTGTTTGGTGCACCGGTGGGTGCACCGGTGGTGGTGCACCAACATTGGTGCACCGGTGCACCGGTGTTGGTGTTTGGTGCACCGGTGGGTGCACCGGTGGTGGTGCACCAACATTGGTGCACCGGTGCACCGGTGTTGGTGTGACGCCAATATTGGTGCACCCACCGGTGCACCGGTGCACCGGTGCACCAACATTGGTGCACCGGTGCACCGGTGTTGGTGTTTGGTGCACCGGTGGGTGCACCGGTGGTGGTGCACCAACATTGGTGCACCGGTGCACCGGTGCACCGGTGGGTGCACCAATATTGGCGTCACACCAACACCGGTGCACCGGTGCACCAATGTTGGTGCACCACCACCGGTGCACCCACCGGTGCACCAAACACCAACACCGGTGCACCGGTGCACCAATGTTGGTGCACCACCACCGGTGCACCCACCGGTGCACCAAACACCATCACCGGTGCACCGGTGCACCAATGTTGGTGCACCACCACCGGTGCACCCACCGGTGCACCAAACACCAACACCGGTGCACCGACGCCAGTATATAAATACTTACCTCGCTCGATATAGTGCAGTAACTTGTGATCACTATGTTTGAGTGCACGGAATGTAACAAGACATTCACTCGTCGAGAGAGTCTTGCTAGGCATAAAAAAGGATCAACGCATGCATCCAGAAGCAGGGAATATGAAGATAATGATAGATCACTAATTCATTCTGATGAAGATATCTATAATGCTATGGAGTATGAGGATGATAATAGACATAGTCCCACAGAAAACATTAGAAATAAAATGTTGAAAATAAGAAAAGGTCGGGAATATTTACAAATTCAAACACCAAAAACAGTTTCCGAACATGGTAACAGCGAGAACAGTTCTAGTAATATTTCCTCTAGGGGGGTGCAGATGGATAAATATGAAAAGAATCATGCGGAACTATATAATAACAAAAATTCGTTTCTTGGAACAGATCAGAGCTCAGATTTAGAGCCATTTACAAAACGAGCAAAGTTTGTTGAAGATGTAAATAAAAATAGTGAAAACTATGGTAAAATTTGTCAATACCCTTGTAAAACCCAAGATGATGAGTCACAATCGTATACTTCTGAAGAAAATGATGATGAAAATTTGCAAAGTTCGGATTTAGAATCAATTAACGAAGTCACAGGAAAACGTGTCAAGATGGTTGAAGATTCAAATAAATATACTGACAACTTTCGTCAGTACCGCTACAAACACCCCCAATTAAACATTGAAGATGAAGATTATGATGATGATGATGAAAATTCAAACTTATACGACCCCAATGAGCTAGTTGATCGATTGAGATGCTTAGCGCCAACTAGAGAAGGAAAAGAAATATTTTGGATACTTAAACAGTTACGAGAGCATGAGATTATTGAATAAATGAACTTGTAGCGAAATCAAACAGCTCAGTACCAAATCAAACAGCTCAGTGAACAGACCGTTAATAAATCCGTTAAAGGGACCTTTGGCTAAAATGGGCTATGAAAAGGATATTCAATTGCTTGAGAACATTGTAAAAATCAACAATTCAATTAGAAAGAAATATAAAGCTTTAAAAGCTGGAAGACTTCAACAAGCAACATATCTGGAGGAAACCTTTAAACCAATCACAAAACCTCTTAAACAATTAGTAACAGATGCAAAATTGGAATCAAAAGATGCAGCCAAAGTTGAGCCAAAAGAAGAAGAGATAGAAGATGAAATACCTCAGAATGATGAAACATATACACAACCTGATCGTAAATATTTAAAGCTGGAACCAACTAGCACCCCTCTTAGGGATTATTCTCTATTGAGAGATGATGATGATGGAGAAGCTGATGATGATGAATTTGCCACACCTATACATCCATCAACATTGAGAGAACATAATTCGCCGATATTAGAGTCTCCAGACCAGATACTAAGCAAATATAAAGAACTACTTGAAAATGACAGTACAGAACTTGATAAAACTTATGGAGTGTACTATTATAACAATGCATGGAATATTGGTAATTCGAGATTAAAAGTTGATAAAGAAATCTTTCTTATAAACGGCAAGCAATATAAGATAACTGAAGGCTTAGCTGCATTAATTTTTATGAAACGTCCCAAGGGTTACTCAAAACAAGACTTGGACAATTATCGAACAATCCTAAACGACACATGCGCCCACAAACGTGATTTTAAGGAAAACCAGCAAGTAAAAGGAACAAAAAGCTATAAATATAAAAAGATAATAAAAAACTTGATTCGCACTCCGCATACCGGTAAGGGTATAATGCGAATTCTAAACGACAATATTGATTACATCTATTGGGATGACCCCAATGAACTAGTTGATCGGCTCCGCATATTGGTAGGATCACAACAAGCCGGAAATGATAGTCATACTAATGAAATAGTGTCAATTATTGAGGAGTTACGAGAGCATGGGATTATTGAATAAACAATCAAAATCAACCAGCCCAGTATTAAATCAGACAGCTCAGTGAACATACTTGATGAAGAGCATTAATAAAGATCTAGAAGAGGACGGATGCCTGAATCTAACAGCAACAATAACATGGATTAGCTTATAATACTCCAAAAAGTCGATTTATTATAATAAGTGGTTTTTAAATAAAACAGATTTTTTAAAACATTACAAATATTCTTTTATTTTCTTAAAATACTATTTATGATATTCTTCCTACTCGCTAATTGAACCCTCTTTATATTCTTTACAATTGTTTTTGTGATCCTCACATAAAAATTGAGAATAAGCTCAAAAGTAACAGCAAAAATTTTGCCAACCCACCACCCCGTGACAAGTTCAATCATGTTTCAATTTTTTATCACTGTGTTTACACAGGTGCATCCTAAAAGCCTAAACAATTATTAAACAATTGCAAATGACATACGCCCACAGACGTGATTTTAAGGAAAACCGACAAATATAGAAACATCATAAAAGTTCACTCATACTCCTCGTACGTTGTTGTACAATATAAGTTAGCTAAACAAAAAATCAGAATAACGGCAAATGATGAAATAACGCCACCTATGTTTAATATATTAGATAAGGAACGACCTTGCCGGTGTCAAAGACTTGCACCTGATTAAAATTTGGCTATATTTATTTTTATGAAACTGGCCCACTAAATTCGCTGCATATCAATTTCAATATATGGAGCAAACTTCCCTTTGTTTATCTCAATAAACTTTCGCGGCATGGAAGACTTTCGAATTTGCACCTACATACATATGTCCAATGTATATTAGATAAGGAATCCATTTGAAGGTTGCGCCAGATCAAAATTGTCTTTGGATATTTTAAAAACATAATCCGCAATTAAAATTCGTGCATTGGGTCTAATATGTGTTTAAAGTGTTCAATTTTAATACGTATTTAAAAATATGATTTATCCAGTACGTTCCGCACAGAATAATTACGTCATAAGTCTGACGAAATTGGGAATCTTGTTGTTGTTATGCAATAGGAATTTATTTGAAACTTGATAATTTATCAATCTAATAATTCTATATTTATAATGCATATGCTGCAACTGCATAAACCTTGTGCATAAATTTATCATACAAACAAAACAAAAAGGCCTCAGCGACACCAAGGTATGTATTATTTTTCAAACACTGTTCTTATCAGCAGACCCAAATTAATCACCAGTCATTTGCGAAGGCCTGAGTTGTTTGTATGAAAAAAGCTTTTGCTGTTGTTGTTGTTGTAAAGAACGAAAACAGATGTTGAGGCTGGACCGAGTCTTGTTGTTGTTTATCTGTTAAGACATTCGGCTAGGTAAAATTTTTTATCAGAGCCACGGGCAGCATGGTCGAAGGAAAATAAAAATTCTATTTTTAGATTGCCCAGCGCTTGTATACACAAATTGAATAAGAACCCACAGAAGCCTCGATAGCCTCGAGGCTGCGATACAGGTCTCTTAATCTACCGATGCCCCAGGTTCAAATCCCAGCAAAGCCCAAGCAGCACAACTTTGACTTTTTAATTTCGCAACACTTGCAGCATTAACAAATTCTCGCGGCAGGTGACGTCTTATCACGTGGCGTCGGGCTAACCGGCCGACAAAAACCATTTACTCCGTACCCTTACAACAACCGATGACGTCATCATAATTTAATTCGCAACACTTGCAGCATTATCAAATTCTCGCGACAGGTGACGTCTTATAATGTGGCGTCTGGCCCCACACCCGTACTCCGTACCCCGCACCCGTACTCAGTACCCGTACTCCACACCGTACTCAGTACCCATACCCGTACCCCGTACCCCGTACCCATTCAGCCATACAACAACAACAACCGTGATGACGTCATCATCATCATTGCACTACTGTTTGTGACGTCACAACCAATTGGCACAGCAAAGAAAATCCAAGATGGCGGAAAATGTGAATTTAGACCCCCTGTATAAACCTTATGGGATTTTGGCCCAGAACTCTCATAGGTTATCTACTAATGAATCTTTCAATTTCTCAACATTTCCAGTCAACGTATTGGTCGAAAAATGCACCATTATACTGGACGTCTAAATAGCACAGATACTCATTTTAGAATACATATATACTTCTAGGCCCGCTGACCAGGTTCCTCACACTTAATTAAAGAAGATCTAGACAATTTTAATGGGAAACTATGTTGCTATGACCATGTTGGGCGTCTATAAGGCATTGGGATAGTTTTATAAAGCACAACCATTGAAACGAAGTTTATTGAGATATAAAAGTGAAATAACATAAATAAAACATTACAACAAGACACCATTGAGTCAATTTCTTGCTCTTGCTGGGTGGGAAAGACCTTCATTCTCGTCTTCGTTTTCATCTTCGAACCCTGTAGGGAAACGGTAAGAAGTAAAAAATAAATAACTGTAGATTATTGTATTTTTCTTGAACAAACAGCATCAAGTTTTGAAAAAAAGTTAGGCTACCATAAGTGAAATAAGGCATTACCAGGGCCTTCGCCCGTCGTATACGTAAGGGAAGAGGCAATAGATTAGAGCATACCCAGAGTTGGCGAAGGCAGGCATAAACTTTACGAAGCACAATTCCGGTTTGAATACAGCAGCTGAATTTGGAGTTTAGCTCGACTCCCAGATTTCTTACAGAGTCAACATAGGGTAAAACATTACCATTAATTTTAATGGGGAACAGATTTTGAAAATCAATAGGACTTCTGCTGATGACAAGGCAGGACGACTTCATAGGGTTCAGCAGTAATTTATACTGAACTAACCATTCATTCACGCTTATCAGATCACTGTTTAACTACACAGTACAATCCTCGATAAATTCAAAAGGTTTGCTTAGATAGATCTGCACGTCATCGGCATATAAATGAATAGAGGAATGTTTGACTACATTTGGAAGGTCGTTTATATAAAGGCTGAAAAGCAAGGGGCCCAGGATAGAGCCTTGAGGTACTCCGCAATGAAGGAGCGCAGGTTCGGAGAAAGATTCATGTAAATTGACAATTTGAGAAGGCTCTTGGAGGTAGCTTTCAAAAAGTTTGACTGTAGTAGGGCCAAGTCCAAAATTTCTGCCTAATTTTTCAAGTAACATCAAATGGTCAACTGAGTCAAATGCTTTAGAGAAATCGAGTAGGACTAAGGGTGAGTTGCATCAACTAACTTTAACGGTAACAAAAGCTGAATCGGCTGTCAAATCTCCGGTTAGACAAAAAGAGAGTTGCACCGTTTAACCATTGTTAACATGACGTAACATTTTAACGTCAGCTTTAACCAAGCAAAGCCGGCCGGTTAGTGTTATTGTTATTGTTAACTTATGACAGTTGTCAAATTTATTTTGTGATGTAGAATTTGAAATTAATTTGCTTTTTTGTGTAGTTTTATGTTATTTATAAATAAATTTTGTGTTTTTAAAATTTTTGAGGTGAAGTAAGTGCTATAAATTTGTGTGTGAAGCAAATCCCAGAGGAAATTAAAGGATATTTTACAACAAAGCTTTTAACAAAAGCTTTAACAAACGATAGTGTGGTGCAACTCAATTTTGCTAACCGGAACTTTAACAACCTTGTTATTGTTAAAGTTAATTTTAACAATTACGTTAACCAATGATTTGGTGCAACTCACCCTAAGATTGCAATTTTATTGTTATCAAGAGACTCAAAAATATCAGTTGAAACTTTTAAGAGTGCCGTTTCGCTGCTGTGCCCAGACCTGAAACCGGATTGCCATATAGAGAGAAGACCACTTTGATCTAGAGAGGACATGAGTTGCTTAGAAATAATTTCTTCAAAAACTTTTGAAAGGAAACAAAGGAGACTGATTGGACGGAAGTGAGATGGTTGCGATGGAGATACCTTTTTCTGAATGGGTACAACAAGAGCCTGTTTCCATTGGCTAGGAAACTGAGAAACTGTAAGGCAGGCGTTGAAAATATGAGTAAGAACGTTAGATACTGTGGTGACCGCGTACAAACTTAATTACTAAGTTTTGCGCAAAGTCACACAACATATTCCGAAATGGTAAGCACGATCAATAACGATCAATCGGAACATTTCATCGATCACCGAACACAAAGTTCAGTGATCTAGCCGCTTTCCGTTCCGTCCCTATCGTCCCTATCTAAAAAAACCAATTTCCGGCATTCTCCGTTTTCTCACTCTCGAGTCAAGAAGTTTCCCACGAGCACGATCGCGTTACCAAGTAATCCAAAAATATCCAATAATAATAATAGTAATACAGTAATTGTGAATTTTATAGTTATAAAATAAAGTGTACAAAAACAAACGACGGAGTTATTATTTTAATAGAAGTGCACTCTCACAAGAAAGTGACCACAATACAAATGGGGCAATCAATTTCATGAACTTAGAAGATACGTTGTCAACACCCACAGCGTTTGATTTTATAGAGAACAACGCAGAAAAAGTTCGTGGTTGTCGATACAACGAAAGGCAAAGCCATCGGGTGGGCACAGATAGGTAGGGTTACCTTCAACAGGAGTAGAGTTACTTTCAGAGATGGATGAAAAGTACTCGTTTAAAGTATTGGGCTCTAAGAACACTTGTTGAGAATCATGTCCATATGTACCTAGATTACGAATATTGCGCCATAATTTTTTTGGAGGTAGATTAATGTCGAGCTGATTTATAGCATATGATCGTTTAGCTGATCGTAGAAGAGCAACCGTTTTATTACGTACTTTTTTATACATCTTACGAACTGCTTCATTCTGCGTCCTTTTGTATTGATAGGTAAAGAAAATCGCGTTCAGTCAATGAAGAATGTATTTCAGGAGTTAACCAGGGACAGCGATTGGGATAGATTTTAATTGTACATAGTGGGACAAATTGCTAAAAAAGATCAGTTATTACCGATTATAGTTATTTTGAAGTTTTTCATCCACAGTGTTAGAAGTGAATACACTGTCCCACGAAGTCGTAATGCATTCATTTCCAAGTAGCTGTAAATTGATGCTCTTGAAGTCTCTAAACGAGATAGAGCGAAACTGGCGAATGGGAAGGAGCTGCATCTTATAGGAGAGAAAGAGGCAATCATGATCGAAATTGCTGGGAGGAGTGAGTTGGTTGTGAAATACCACTTTCGCAATGTCACCCACCAGCAAATAATCAAGTTGAGATGGTATGGTAGCATTAAAAAAGGTGGGCAAACAATTTCAAGATTGAGAATTTGACAGAGATAAAGCAGGTTGTTTAAAGAGGTACTGGGTGTAAGGGGGTCTTACTATGTAACAGTTTCAAAAAATCGATTTTTTGTTTTTACATTTTTTTCATCTAAATAGTGTTAGAAATACGCTGGTAAAAGGATTTAACTGTGGACGGGCTCGTTTGGCAGTGACAGAGAATTTTTCACAATATTTTATTACGTTGTCAATATTTAAACGTGTTTTTCCGAAAGTCGTCTTTTTTGAGGTGGGGTGAACGTTTTCGAAAAATCTACCTGACCGATCTTGTCATACTACACATTTTTATTATCAGAAAACATGTCGCAACAGATAGACAAGGAGCTGTTTTAGACGGTGCGCTTCAGCGCATGTGCCTCACGAACGTTTGTTGATGAAGGGGGAGTGGGAATGAAGAGAGGTACCACCCCACTTCTCCCTTTATCCACAAAGTTCGTGAGGCAAATGCGCTGGAGCGCACAGTCTAAACCGGCTCAAGAGCTTTTTTTGAAATTCTTAGTCCAAGAGCTAGTGACAGAATTGCAAAGTGATTTTGCAGAGGATGGGCCTTTGATATAAGGTAGATTAGGTAAAGCACAACCGATTAAAAGTATTCGCCAGTTCGAGTCTACTTAAGTTTTAATTTTATGAATTTTTGAACTTGTCGATTTTTTGACCATAAAAAAACTGATATTGCAGAGGATGGGACTTGGTATATAGGTTAATTGGGTTGCCCCCAACACATATTCCGATTCCCATCTCGTTTGGAGGTTAGGTTTGAATTTTGGGAGTTTTTGAAAATGTCGGTCTGATCAAGATGGACAAAGTGATATTGCAGAGGATGGGGTTTGGTATAATGGTGAGATAGGCCACCAAGAACCCTAATTCAGCTGCCCATCTCATATGCAATCACGGTTGCGATTTTGGCGGCTTTTAATTTTGTGGCCATTTTCGGTATGACCCAAGTGATTTTGCAGAACCCAAGATTTGGACCATAGGCTAGTGGCATCTGCCAAATGTTACATTTTCAATCCCATCTCCGTTCCATCAGTATTTTCCGCAAGGGCGGATCCACCGTTGTGGGCACGATGGGCATGCCCACAACCCTAATAGACTTTTGACGTCACACTTTCACGGTCTATTGAGATTGATAGGCTGATGATATTATATCATATGCCTTAATAAAATAAAAAAATATGCTTCAGACCACACTTTAGAAGTACAACTTTTTTACCCAACAACTGCCACAATTATTAAAATATTAATCAGCTAGCAATATGCAATTGATATAGGAGGTCTGTCGGATATATAGTACGGTTTCAGAAAAGTAGGGCCAACGACTGATGCAGGAAGTATAGTGACGAGCCTACCGAGGGACTTGATACAAGTACAATTTCAGAATATCAATATTTATGAGTTCCTATTTAAACTAAAACCTAAAAACGAAGCAAAGGTTTTAGGATAACTGAAATATTTTCGATTGAAACTGGTCTAAAAATCGTGAGGTTCCTTATGTCGTGGTTCTTTTGTCAATATTGGGTCTGTTTTGACCCTGCGCTTCCAAGAACGTTCTTCATGAACTTTGTGGATGAAGGGAGAAGTGGTGTGGTACCTCTCATCATCCTCACTTTCCCCTTCATCCACAAAGTTCGAACCTAGTATCTGATGAAAAAATAATATTGAAATCGCCACTCAAAATCATGGGGATTTCGTTGAAGTTTTGACCTAGTAAAATTGAACCTTCAGAAGTGAAGATTGTCATGTATGAATTCCGGCAAAATGAAATCGGCAGAAGAGTACTTTCGGAAATCAATTTACATACCTTTATTAGATTCCGTTATTAATGATTTAGGGCAGAGATTGTCTCCGGAAGTATAGATGTTTCCAAAAGAAGAAAATAGATTGTCGACAGTACAAAGGGCTTTCCCTCTAATCTTCCACATAAAAAAAAAACTCCGTGACACAAAAAATTTGAACAGTTCTGCGCACCTCGTTGCCAAGTTTTATAAATTTTGTTCTATCATTTCCCCTCTTTTCATTTAAAAAGACTAGAAATGCAGCAAAAACTCAAAAAAATAATTTGGGAAGGGATGTGCCATAACCTTCTATATTTACAAGCCATTAACAAGGACTACAGCTCGGTGCAGTCACGTTATGTTGTTAGTGTAATTTGGAGAATTTGGGAGAATTTGGTAGTCCGATTCTCTCAATATCTATTCTTGTTTATGGCTTGTAAATATAGAAGGTTATGGATGCGCGCATGCCATGCACGTTGTGCGAGCAAATGACTTCTTCAGCAATTGGAAGTCTGTAACTGAATAAGTCATTTGCTCGCGCAACGTGCATTATTGACTTGGCCCGATCTATACTCGACCTATTTCAGTTTGGAGATTTTCTACCTAAACCAAATGTTAGTGTCAGCGACTGGAATATCGATATCGAAACAGTTAAAAAAGTTTTCCAGATGTACTTACCGGCTATTCATTAACGATAATGAATCAACTGTTATAAATGAATACCGACTCTGGATGGCCAAATGGAAAAGAGAATGTGAAAACAATTTCGCTATACCAGAGGTGGTAGCTTATCTCATTGAAGCGACCAAGATTTGTACCCTAACATAAAAATTTTCTTACAAATACTGGCAACTTTCCCGGTCAGCGTAGCTATCGCAGAGAGATCGTTGTCTACTCTGTGAAGCGTAAAATCTTGGTTTCGTGCCTCAATGCCACAGGAAAGATTGTCCGGGCTCTCCCAAATATACACAAAGATGTGAACCTGAATATCGATGAAATTACCAACGCTTCCACGAAAAAGAAACGTAAGCTTGAATTTGTAATTTAAGTAAGCACCTAAATAAAATTATTTAATGTAAAATGTACACTAGCGTTTAATTTAATTTGATATCCATTAAAGCTGTAAAAATTTCATCAAAATCGGTTCAGTAGTTTAGAGTCTAAATGTGACATTGTGATGTGTAAACAAACACTCATTTACTTTTATAATTTTCGTGAGCGAACAAACAAACATTTTACAGGGTAATTAATTTACCTACTAGTGTTTGCCCACGTGGAATTATACACTGTACAAAATCTTGGTCAGGGCGTCATATATTTTGTGAACATCCCCTTTGTAGGAATGAACTATATCGATCATGAGTGAGTTCATACTCCGACTCGCACTTGTCCGATTTTCGGGTGGCTGTGCCCACAACCTGTTTTGAGGGCTGGATCCGCCCCTGATTTTTCGTTTAATTGAGAAAAATTGGTTGATCGAAAAAAAAAATTTTGATGATTATACAGGGTGTATACCTTTAAGCTTACAAAGCGGCCGGCTGTAGATAGGTTTTGGATAGACGAAGAAAAAATCGTATGGGTGGGGGGGTAAATCTTAACGGTTTAGCAGCTAGGGCGTTTTGAATTCTTTTTGTAGAGGTTTACATATCACCCTGTATTTATGTAACCCTTTGAGCTATGAATAGGATACCAGTGTACGTAGAATACTCCCACCTATCTAAAACTGTCAAAATCAAGGTTCCACCTAGCCAACTTCCAGAGCAATAAGTCGTCAAAGTCAAAATTTCGTTTTTTTAACTAAAATTTCAACTAAAACCACCTTTTTCTCCAAAAAATACCTAGTTAACTGATTTTTTTTTTTGCAAAATTGGAAAGCTTGGACAATTTCTATCAATATTGTCTGGACAATTTTTACGCTACGGCCTTTACTTTTGAAGTTATTAGCAAGTTTGATGTTAAAATTTGCCTTATTTGGTGCTTATTTGGTACTTTTTGGCAAAGCTTAGGTGAAAAGGCACAAAAAAGAGCCAATTTTAGCGTTAAAATTGCTTATAACTCCAAAAATAAAAGCCGTAGGATGCAAATTGTCCAGACATTATTGATAGGAAATTGTCCAAGCTTTCCAATTTTGTAAAAAAAATATTAGTTACAAAATTTTAGTTAAAAAAAACCAAATTTTGACTTTGATGACTCATTGCTCTGGAAGTTGGTAAGGTGGAAAAAATGGTTTGTTCAAAAGTTGTAGATCTTTTTATTATTTATTTATTTATTTATTTCTATTTTTTAACACTATACAATTAAGATCTACGGGTCTTTTAATATGTATAGGCTATACACAAAAAGGTGATATACAAAGTAGAAAAGAAATAATAACATTACAAAATTAATAAAACAAATAAAAAAGAATACATAGTGTTCAGGAATAAGAGAAAATTCCTTTCCAAAAAGGCAAATAAAAACAGATTAGAAAGACACAACAAAATTAAATCCAAGAATAAAAATAAAAACCCAGATACTAAAATTTCCCATCATCAGCAACAACAAAAAAAACACATCGCGGTGCATCATGTTCCATCCACACCAGCACCAAATTATCGCTCTTAAAATGTAACATGATGTATCGCAAGACACAAACAAGAAGGAATGTGCAACGTCGGAGTTTCTCCAAATGCAGTGGGATGCACCAGACAATAGAAAGAGATAAAAATCGTTCTCTTCTATGATAGGTACATTAAGATATTTAGATATAATAAGTGTTAGTATATAAGAAATATTTTAGTTGAAATAAAGGGTCAGTCGATCAGTCTTAGTCAATCAGATTTTTCACTTTCAAATCGCTCTACGTTCTGGTGCTGTACCAGAAGGTAATCCAAATAACAAGTAAAGGTACTGAACCTCTGCTTGCAAACATCAAATGTTCTAGTAAAGAACTAGAATACTGAACCAAATAAGATCCAAGGTAATTAGCAGCAGAAAGTAAAGGTACTGAACCTTTGCTTTCATTCAGAGCAAGTGTTCTAGTAAAGCACTAGAACACCTTTTTTTTCCAAGTAAAGGTACTGTACCTTTGCTCGGAGTCTTACCAAATAACATCATCAAGGCGGCAGAGAAAGGACTCTGTCGCGGTATAAAATCACTGGTGACCCCGACGTGATTCCAATCACGTCACGTCAAACGGGGGGAGCAAGAAACAACAGCAGATTTGAGCTCCAAAAGCAGGAAGACATCAGCCGTTGCAGAATATCAGCCAGAATCAGGAACCATGAGCAACATGGACGAATTAGCCGCCAACCAGGCAACCATAGGATCGAAGATCCAAACTTTGTACAAACGCATCACCAAGGATGCATATGCCAGAAAGACGAGAGCGTATTTAGACACAATGACGGTGGACCTAGATACTCTATTTGAGCAGTTCCAGAAAAATAATGAACAACTTGCGCCTCTCGAACACAGCCACGCATCCCATCCATATTTTGAGCGGCAATACTTTGAGTCAATTAGTATTATCCGCCAAAATGTGCAGACATGGATAAAAAAGGCTGAAGAAAAATTAGGCGAGGAAAGCATACAGGAATCAAATGACGACAATGAGGATTCAACAGGAGGCCCACACCCAGGAGGATCACAGCCAGGAGGACCACAGCCAGGAGGCTCACAGCAGCACGACAAGAAACGCCTCTCAATTCGATACATTGGAAGAAAATATCGAGTTAACAAAACTTGTGCGCAAACAGACGGCTTTAATGAAGAACACAGTAGCACTAATCAAAGACATTGAGAGCAAGGCAAACATGCAGCACTCTCAAGAGTATTATAAATTTAAGGCAACCGCCTTACAGGAATATGACCGACAGATGGCCGAAACTGACCTGCTGATCTGGGAAATTGCAGAGAGTGATCCGCCACAGGGTTACACCTTTGATCATTACAACGAATTGAAGAATTGGTTACAAGACACCATAATTACACTACGACAACATTTGTCATCCACCACCATCGAAAGCAGCCAAGGTAACTCAGCAGAAATCAAACTACCAAAAATTACGTTGCCGGCTTTTGATGGGAACTATTTGAAGTGGACACAGTTCCATGATCTATATAACCAGCTGATTCACAGTAGGCCTATCGGAGACGCACAGAAGATGTACTACTTGGTAAGCAATCTATCGGGTGAAGCAAAACGGTTGGTACAACACCTGCCCATCTGACGCTTGGACCATCATCAAGGACCGGTATGACAACAAGAAATTACTGGTTACGCACCTACTCAACAAACTTCTGTCGCAGCCAGCAAGCACATTAGAATCATCTAGTGCAATCAGATCACTGCACGACACGACCAACGAGTGCTTGATGGGATTAAAGAACCTGGGGATTGCTATCGACTCCTGGGATCCCATATTACTTCACTTGTTAGTAAAGAAGATGGACCGAGCCACTCACACTCTATACGAGCAATCATTGGAATCACCGAAGGAGATAAGTACGATAAAAATATTTTTATCCTTTTTGGAACATCGGTTTCAAAGTTTGGAATCTCTTGGCACTAAGAATGCACCATTGCCGAGATCAGTTAAGCCTTCATCCCTCGTCATCACACCAGCAACCAGGTGTATCGTGTGCGGCGAAGCTCACCCGCTGTATTTCTGCAAAGCATTCCTCGCACAAACACCAAAGACACGAATCCAGACGGTCAAGAAACATAATCTATGCCCCAACTGCCTCAAAGGCGGGCATACTACCAATCAATGTAACCTACGAGGCTGCACTATATGCCAAAACAAGCACAACACGCTTCTTCATCAAAAGGATTCCATCAAGGAACCACCACCACAGTCACGAAAGTCAACAGTGACATTCTCTCCAACCACATCAACCACGAGTCCAACCACATTAGCAGCTCGAACAAACAAGGGTCAAAGGAAGTGCGTCTTACTAAGCACTGTCCTTATAAACGTAGAGACCGAAGACGGAGAATTACTAGAGTGCGTTAGATTCCGGCTCTCAGTTAAATTTCGCCACAGAAAGATTAATTAAACGTCTTGGTCTTAATACAATATCAGAAGCATTAAGCATCGATGGAATTGGGGAAGTCAAACAAAAATCCCAATCCAGAGTAAACATGGCAGTACAATCTAGGACCTCTGGCTTCTCGATCAGAATAGAGGCTTTCGTCCTACCACAAATTACCAGTGCACAGCCTTGCCAATTTCTAGACGTCTCATCGTGGCCGATTCCCAAGAACATAAAACTGGCTGATCCAGATTTCAACCACCCAAACCAAATCGACCTACTCATCGGAGCGGAGCACTGTTTACAATTGCTAGCCGTCGGGCAGATTCAACTAGGAGAAGACTTACCAACGTTGCAGAACACGGTATTGGGATGGATCGTCGGCGGACGCGTAGCAAACATCAACCCATCCGAATTAAGCTGCGGTATATGTAGTCACGACAGCAGTGATCTCACCGAAAAGGTGCAAAATTTCTGGCAAATGGATGAGATAGAAATCAGTTCAACGCTTACCAACCAGGAAAGAATATGCGAGGAGCTCTTTACTCAAACTACAACGCGAGACAAGACCGGGCGCTTTATAGTAAGCTTGCCGTTCTCAAAGGAACCAAACTTGCTAGGTCAGTCAGGAGATGTTGCGTTTCAACCATTCCTTGAGTTAGAACGAAAACTAAATAAGGACGCAGATTTAAAGCAGTTATACAACGACTTCATGAAAGAATACCTTCAATTGGGTCACATGGAGGAGATAAACATCCTAAGCGTTACCAAGCCATACTACTTTATGCCCCACCATGGAATACTTAGACCCGATAGTACCACTACTAAATTGCGGGTTGTGTTCGATGCCTCGGCTAAGACTTCCACAAACTTTTCGCTTAATGAAGTTCTTCACACTGGCCCTCCGCTGCAAGATGACGTGTTCACGGTGCTTCTTCGTTTTCGTCTGCCGAAATTCGTCTTTACGGCAGACGTCGAGAAAATGTACCGGCAGATACTGGTAAGAGCGGAGGACAGAAAGTTTCAGCTCATTTTATGGAGAGATAATCCGGACCAACCCATCAAATACTACCAACTCTCTACAGTCACATATGGTGTCACAACTGCGCCATACTTGGCTATAAAGTGTTTAAGGCAATTAGCATCGGAAACGGAAGGGTCACATCCTTTAGGAGCAACAGCCATAAGGAGGCACATGTACGTCGACGATGTAATGGCCGGCTCAAATAGTTTACCCGAATGCATCGCAATGCAAACAGAGATTAATGAAATCTTAAAACTCGGTAGCTTCAAATTAAGGAAGTGGTGTGCGAACCACCCACAAATCCTCCGAAGCATTTCACCCGATGACCAAGCAGCGAACTTCAATATACAAGACGAAAACAACTATCATATTAAGACCTTAGGACTAACGTGGTTACCAACGTCCGACAGTTTCCATATCAGGACATTTCAAGCAACTGAAACGAGGGTTACCAAGAGGACGGTATCCTCCGACATAGCACATCTGTTTGACCCATTGGGAATAATAAGCCCTGTTATTATAAAGGCAAAAATCTTCCTGCAGTCACTCTGGGCCCTCAACCTCGATTGGGACGCGGCAGTGCCAATGGAAATGCATTCCAGTTGGGTGGAATTCCGCACGGAATTTCAAACGTTAGAAGACATCACGTTCCCCAGACACGTATTCTCCAGTGGATCACCACGTAATATTCAATTACACACGTTTAGCGACGCATCAGAAACAGCATACGGAGCAGCGATATACGTCCGGTCAGAACAGGCAAATGGAATAGTCATAGTGAGGCTGCTGTGTGCCAAGTCCAAGGTAGCCCCAATGAAGAAGACGTCTCTACCACGATTAGAACTTCAAGGTGCGGCCCTCGCCGCCAAACTAGCGACGCGCGTGAAGGAAGACCTGCACTGGAAAGATCTTCAGTCCACGTATTGGACCGATTCAGAAATCGTTCTTAGTTGGTTACGAAACCCCTCATCATCATATCAAACGTTTGTTGCGAATCGAGTCGCTGCAATACAAGAAAGCACATCAGTCAGCCAATGGCGGCACGTACCATCTAAAGACAATCCGGCTGATCTGGTGTCAAGAGGAATCAGTCCATCCAAACTCAAAACCAACACGTTTTGGTTCTACGGACCATTACTTACACGGACCAGAACGTGCCTGGCCACAAAACCCAAAATTCGAACCAACAACGTTAGAGAGGAAGCGACCAAAGACTGCATTGGCTGCCACCCCTTCAAATCATGAGATTCTTTCAATGGTAAATCATCAAAACTCATTTCAACGGTTACAAAGAATAACAGCTTACATTCTGCGATTTATTGGGCTTTGCAGAACAAAGAAAAGAAAAACCAAAGCCGCATTGCACTTAACTGTTGAGGAATTAGAAGCCGCATTGAGACTGCTTATTCAGGAGTGCCAGTCCCAAGGCTTTCCACAAGATTTAAAATTGCTACAGAGGAGCGGCAGTCTAGATGCGCAAAGTGACCTCGCGTCTCTCACTCCTTTCCTGGACGAGCGAGGCATAATAAGAGTAGGAGGTCGCCTTGAAGAAGCAGATATTGCGTATGATGCCAAGCACCCCATGCTGTTAGCATATAATCATACAATCGCTCGTTTAATAATGACTGATCTACATATTCGGAACTCGCACATTGGGCCACAAGGCCTTCTAGCAATTACACGACAAAGATTCTGGCCAATCAAAGGAAAAACTATGGTCCGATCCATCGTCTTAAGCTGCATCCATTGCAGCCGAGCTAAACCAAAACTACTATCGCAATTGTTGGGAAATTTACCCGAGAGAAGAATACAACCTGCTCGACCATTCGCAACATCCGGAGTTGACTTCTGCGGTCCATTCTGGACCCACTTCAAGCTTCGCGGGAAACGACCTCAAAAAACGTATGTGGCCGTCTTCGTATGCTTTGTTACAAAGGCGATTCACTTGGAGGTAGTTAATGATTTAACAACCAACGCATTCATAGGAGCGCTGAAGCGATTTGTAAGCAGAAGAGGAAACTGCCGCCATTTATATTGCGATAACGCCACGAATTTCGTAGGAGCCCGAAATCAGTTGGCGGAACTCAAGCCAGCAATACACTCCGATGCAGCTCAAGACCAAATTACCAGTTGTTGTACATCTAGGGGGATGGATTTCCACTTCATCCCTCCCAGGGCACCTAATTTCGGCGGACTATGGGAGGCCGCCGTAAAATCGGCCAAGAATCTGTTGCCCTATAGTGTTAACAACAGCACCCTCACTTATGAAGAACTCGAGACGGTCGTTTTGGAAGTGAAGGCCATCCTCAACTCTAGACCATTAACATCCATGTCGTCGGACCCTAACGATTTCACAGCGTTGACGCCGGGTCATTTTTTAATAGGCGAGCCCCTTACCAGTGTAGCGGAACCCACCGAAACCTCAAGGCAGGAGAACCTACATCAGCATTGGAAACGCATATTACACGTGAAAAATCAGTTCTGGCAACGATGGAACAAGGAATATCTAGCCGAGTTGCAGCACAGAAATAAGTGGAAACAACGTTGCCAAAACGTAGAACCAGGTGAGATGGTCATCATCAAGGACAACAATCTGCCACCACTCAAGTGGCCACTAGGGCGCATCGTTCAAACTATTAAAGGAAGTGACGGGTTAGTTCGGGTTGCTGATATCAGAACCGCATCCGGAATATTGAGAAGACCTATCCACAACCTCGCACCGTTACCAGTCGACTCAGGAATCGAAAACTCCAAGACAGAAGCAGATCAGCCAACTGAAGACGACGGCCCTCAATCCAGTCCAGCAATAAATACCAGGTCCTCAAACAAAATTCAGAAAGATGCTCCTCCGAGGAATCGAGAACGGAACGAAGGTCCGTCCAGCTCAAAAAAGGCACGGAAGGGCTATTCACTCTTAGCTGTACTAATCGCAGTCTGCTTTGCATTACAAACTCGAGGCGAAGACAATATTAATATTACACCATTCAAAAACAAGTCCAGGATTATATTTTGAACGGCTAGGCATCACACGCCTTTCACCAGACGAATGGAATATAGTAGTCAACTATAACATGGTAAACTACTGGAAGGAACTAAGGACCATAAAAAGGGGAGTGAGCAACCTGAATTACATTTGCACCCAAATCCTTCACGACAAGTCCTGTGTATCAACCCTTTCCCAATTCTCCAATTTAGAAAAAGAATTGGACAGCAACAATGTGCTACTACGTCCTCTAGTCAATACTAGACAACGGAGAGCACCACTAAACATAATTGGCAACATAGCCAGTTCTCTTTTTGGAGTCCTGGACGAATCATATGCAGCAGAAATGGCCGATACCATCAAAGGTTTGGAAGGAAATGACCAACGCTTGCTTCAACTGCTGCAAAACCAAACGTCCATCATTGAGTCCACCGTGAATATTATGAAAAAATCACAGGCAGTGATCGAAAGACAACTTCAGGAATTCGATGATTATCTCAACAAGACGATCACAGAACTTCATCAAATAAAGGTTGAGCTCCACGAGCAGCATTTTTCGTAGTACTTCAACACCATGTTGATGCGACTGCTCTTAATGATCACCAACTATCAAAGGGTGCAATCGGCACTTCTAGACGCCATCCTTGATACACATCATGGAAAATTCAACCCGCAGATACTAACGCCAGATCAATTGCGACAACAAATGATCCTGATAAAGGAGCATCTACCATCCACGTTGCAATTACCAGGCGGACAGCGAGAGCTTCTGAAACTATATGGACTTATGACAACAGAAGGCCGGGTCTTAGACAACCAAATAATTTTCCGACTGAAACTACCATTGTTCTCCCACGACCACTTTGAAATGTTAAAGGTAATACCAGTACCGATATGGAAAGACAACAGGCTCTTTACGATAGCCCCATCAACCCCCTACATAATCGTCAACCTCCATCGAGATTTATATTACCCTATATCAGAAGCAGAAGTAGCACGATGCGTTACCACGGATTCCTCGGAGTTCATATGCAAACAGCAGCATCCAATCTACCGGAAAGGCGCACGCATCAGTACATGCGAATTATCTATTTTAAGAGAACAGGGTTCTCTGTCCTCATGCCTGCTTGTCACATCCAATGAATCGCCTAGGTGGATCCAATTGTCCCACGCAAATCATTGGATTTATGCAATGTTGACCAAAACCAGCATCAACATAGTATGCGGAAACTCAGTGTTTGTAAAAACACTACTTGGAATAGGTCTCCTCAACATCACAAAAGGGTGCAACATCAAAGACGATTCAATTATCCTGCAAGCCAACAACATCTATTCCAGCAAAGCAAAGGCTTCCATCATCCCAGTAAGAGATATCGCTGACGTTATCGAACCAGTCAACACTTCCAACACCTGGTATCATTCACGAATTCCGCAAAATCTTACCACCAACCTAGAAGCAATACAACAAGACTTCAAAAGGTTACAGGATGCAGAATCCAAATTTAAAATCGAAGCAAACCGTCACATCCATCATTATAGCCTCGGATACATCAGCCTTACTATTATCGTCATCATGTCATCGTATTTAATGTGGAAATATTACACCACGCGCAAGAGAATTCGACCCGTACCAGCATCGCGTCATATAAACGACCAGGTCTTCAGGATAGATCCCGAAATCAACCTTTGAACGGACCGTTCAAGGGGGGAGGATGTTCAGGAATAAGAGAAAATTCCTTTCCAAAAAGGCAAATAAAAACAGATTAGAAAGACACAACAAAATTAAATCCAAGAATAAAAATAAAAACCCAGATACTAAAATTTCCCATCATCAGCAACAACAAAAAAAACACATCGCGGTGCATCATGTTGCATCCACACCAGCACCAAATTATCGCTCTTAAAATGTAACATGATGCATCGCAAGACACAAACAAGAAGGAATGTGCAACGTCGGAGTTTCTCCAAATGCAGTGGGATGCACCAGACAATAGAAAGAGATAAAAATCGTTCTCTTCTATGATAGGTACATTAAGATATTTAGATATAATAAATGTTAGTATATAAGAAATATTTTAGTTGAAATAAAGGGTCAGTCGATCAGTCTTAGTCAATCAGATTTTTCACTTTCAAATCGCTCTACGTTCTGGTGCTGTACCAGAAGGTAATCCAAATAACAAGTAAAGGTACTGAACCTCTGCTTGCAAACATCAAATGTTCTAGTAAAGAACTAGAATACTGGATCAAATAAGATCCAAGGTAATTAGCAGCAGGAAGTAAAGGTACTGAACCTTTGCTTTCATTCAGAGCAAGTGTTCTAGTAAAGCACTAGAACACCTTTTTTTTCCAAGTAAAGGTACTGTACCTTTGCTCGGAGTCTTACCAAATAACATCATCAAGGCGGCAGAGAAAGGACTCTGTCGCGGTATAAAATCACATAGTAAACAAATATTGAAACAAATTTACTGTGCAGAAAAATGCTTAAATAAAATTGCTTTGAAATTTCTACTACTGCTGCTTCGTCTTACATCTAATGGTAGGGAGTTCCACAACCTAATAGCACGAACAAAGACCTGTTTTTCAGAAATGCTGTACTTAATGACAGGCACAATTAGAGTTAACGCTCTTGTGGAGTTCGCGAAATTAATTCTATCGTACAGGTACTTTGGTTGCTTTAGTAAAATAATTTTATTTAGGAACCAGACAGTTCGGAAATCAAAGTATGAGGATAACGTACATCCAAACACAGATCTAACATATAATGAGACATGGTCGAAACGCCTAATATTGTACACATAACGAACGCAGGAATTAAACGCAACATTAAGTTTATTCAAGACAATAGAGACAGACTTACAAAACAATTCACATCCATATGTCAGCATTGGTGATATAAGTGTTTTCACCAGCAAGAGTTTAGTATTCCGTGGAGTAAAATAAGCAGAAACAGATAGTTTTCGTAGAACAGCATATACCTTACTAACAAGAGAGTTAATGTGATTACACCAAGATAGTGTATTATCAAATATTATACCCAGGTTTTTTACATAGTCTTTATAGGGCAGGACAGCGCCGTTAAGGATTACACTAGGTAATTCACTGCTGTCAACACCAGACCTGGATATAACAATTACATTTGACTTGTTAGCATTGAGCCTGAGCTTATTATATCCCGTCCATTCATATATGGCATGTAGATCTTCGTTAATTCTAGCTACCGCATCCTCGATCAAACCAATGGGTCTAGAAATATATAATTGAGTATCGTCAGCATATAAATGAAATTTGCAGCTCTTAATAATAACCGGAAGGTCATTTATAAATATGGCGAAGAAAAGAGGCCCCAGGATTGAGCCTTGAGGTACGCCACAATTACACTTAGATGGGGCTGAAGGACTATTATTACAAAAAACTGATTGTTCCCTATCGTCCAAATATGACTGCACAAGTTTAAGAGTGCTACGAGCAAAATTAAATTTGAGGCCAAGTTTTCCTAACAGCAGCTTATGGTTTACCGTGTCAAATGCTTTTGAAAAATCCAGAAGTACTAGTACTGTAACCATGTCACTCACCATTGCTTTACGGATGTCATCTGAGATATTCAGTAATGCCGTAACACAGCTATGTTGAGGGCGGAAACCAGATTGATAATCTAACAAAAGTTTATGGTCATTAATATATTTAAATGTTTGAAGATGAAATAGTTTTTCAAACACTTTACTGAGGAAAGGAAGGATAGAGATTGGACGGTACTCAGCGCAGTTAGAGGGACAACTTTTCGCGATAGGAATAACTTTTGCTCTTTTCCAGCTAGACGGAAATACAGACGTTAATATAATTGTATTCAGAATGTGTGTAATGGGAGAAAGTATAAGCGGGAGGATTAATTTAATAAATTTCGGATGTAAGTTGTCCAAACCTACAGCATTTGATTTTATAGAGAAGATAGCACTACCAACATCTTCTATACTAAAAGAGGATATGGTAAACCCAGTTGAGGGAAAGTGTTCAAGAAAATCATTGTAGGGACATCGTCCTACTACTTCCGGTCTTACTTGGCCAAAGAGACTTGCTATGAAATCAAAGTCAGCCAAGGCCAAGTAAGAAAATAAATAAAAGTTTTTAGAGTTGTCAAAAACGAAAAACTAAAGTGATGGATGTAAAAAATATAAAAAGAAAGTTTTTAGTTTAAAAAAATAAAAGTATATATATAGTGCCATAATAGTGATAAAATAAAAGTATATATATATAGTGCTATAAACAATAATAGTAAACATTGTAAAACAATAACTATAAATAAATTGTTCATAAAAACGTAAAAAAAATAGAAGTGTTTTAATCCAAGTTTGAACAACATATTACGAGGATAAAACGCTAAATTGGTGACCCCGACACCCAAGAACAATCAAGATTAATAAGATAAGTCCGTAGTTATTAGTTTTTTTTTCAGTTTTTTTTTTGTTTTAAAAAAACCTAAGAAAAATTAAGAAGACGGAAGGAAGATTAATAAGAAGGAAGTCATCTTTACCGACGACGGAAATATTTTCTTCTAAAAAAAGAATTAGAATTAATAATTAGAGATATTTATGTTGTTTTAATATTAAAAGTTATTTACCTTCTTTGTTTTGTAGCCAAGTAATTATATTAAAACTATATATACATTTTGAAAACTAAATATTAGGTGGTGTAGATTCGAACACCGTTGGATTACATTTCTAGGTCAATTCGGTTTCTTTTCATTTTGTTTCACTGAAGTCAGTTTGGTTCTGCTTGTGTCTGGTACAAATTGTTGATTGGTTTTTATTTGGTCACTTGAGTGAGAAATAATGGAAAGACAGCAAAGTTTTGACCATTCATTTGTACTAGATATGGATGAGTCGTTGCCCAGCCTGGAGGAGGGGCTGTCGGGTCGACGCAGAAGTCGGGCAGAGGTTGACGTAGCCTCTACAGCAAGATTCAACCCGCCCGAATTCCACCAAAGCGACCCGGCAGTCTGGTTTTACCAGGCTGAGGCCCAATTCGGTCTGAATGGAATCAGCAGCGACAAGACAAAGCTGTCACATATAGTATCCGGGCTGCCCACGGAGGGAGCAAGGATACTGCTGCATGCGTTTCCGGACCTCAGCGACGCCAGCTATGCGGACGCTAAGAGGCTGCTACTCGATCGATACGGATTATCGACGAGGAATCGTCTCGAACAGCTTCTAGCGGCGCATGAACCCGGAGACCGGAAGCCGTCGGACTTCCTAAGAGGATTACAGAGTCTGGCCGGGGACAGCCTGGGAGAGAGCGAAGGCCTCATCAGGGGTCTTTGGGAAAGGAGACTTCCAAAAGACATCCAGGTGGTGCTCGCGGCGTCCTTAGACCAGACTCTGGGACAACTATCCCGTCTGGCGGACAAAGTGTGGGAGGTGACAGTTCACCAACCCACATCAGCTCAGGTGTCAGAGGTACACTCGTCGGCCTCCCTGGAGCGAACAGTACTTTCCCTTCAACGCGAGATGCGCCAGTTGAGGTCCATCGTGATGGAGGGGAGACAGGGTCAGCGACAGGAGTCGGTGAGAGGGTCTACTAGTCCACGACAATGGAGCCGCTCACCGGCTAGACAGCCGAATACTTCATCGGGGGGACCAGTAAACCCACCCAACAAGGGGCAATACCTAAGTCCTCCGCCGCACCAGCGCTGCCGGGGACGCTCTGCTACTTCCACTACCGCTTCGGTAGTGGGGCAGAACGGTGCACACAACCCTGTGCATTTAAAGGTCCTGGCCCATCGGCCAAGAGGGACCGTAGGGTGAAGGGACCACAAAAAAAAAACTAAATTGGCGGGGAGTCGCCACATTCACGGGCGCTTCTCAGCAGAAGCGTTCGTGCAGATTATATGTCCGTGATCAGCATAACCAGATCGATTTTTTAATCGATTCTGGTGCGGACATATCCTTAGTTCCGGCACATATGTTTAGGGTACAAACTACATGCCCTAATTTACTTCTGCGAGCCGCAAATGGATCAACGATCCACACTTTCGGCATGAAGTTGTTGGAACTGAACCTAGGCCTTCGCCGACGGTTCATCCACAATTTTATAATTGCCAACACAAACAAGGCAATACTCGGTGCGGACTTCCTTACGAAGTTCGAACTTATACTCGATTTTAAACATCGTAAACTAGTTGACTCACAGACCAGCCTTCGGACTGGCGTCTGTACAACTAGTGAGTATAACATCGAGAGCTTTGAATGCCAACATCTTGGCAGGTATAAAGAATTGTTAATGAAGTACGCTTCATTAACACAACCCCCTAATTTTAACCTGCCGGTTAAACACAATGTGCAACACCACATTGTTACGAATGGGCAATTACCTTTCGTTACCGCTCGTAGACTTCATCCTGAGAAGCTCAAGGTAGCGAAATTGGAGTTTGAACATATGGTTCAACTAGGGATTTGTCGACCTTCGTCGTCTCCCACAGCATCTCCACTTCATCTGGTCCCTAAACGGGATACAAATGATTGGAGGCCATGCGGCGACTACCGTCGCCTTAATGCAGTCACAGTGCCGGATAGATATCCAATCCCGCACATACATAATTTTTCTGTGAACCTTCACGGTTGCACAATTTTTTCAAAGGTGGATTTGGTGCGTGCTTATCACAACATTCCCATTGCACAAGAAGACGTGCATAAGACTGCCATTATAACACCCTTTGGTCTGTTCGAGTTTACTCGCATGCCATTTGGGTTAAGAAATGCAGCCCAGTCATTTCAAAGATTTATGAATGAAGTTACAAGAGACCTAGACTTCATTTATGTCTACCTAGATGATATTCTTATCGCTAGTAGATCCGAGGACGAGCATTTAACTCACCTCGAAGAACTGTTTAAACGCCTGGATAATTTTGGGTTAACAATAAAGTTATCCAAATGCGTTTTTGGTGTCAGTGAGATCATGTTTTTGGGACATCGTATCGGCAAGGATGGAATACTTCCATCACCCGAACGAGTCCAAGCAATAAATGACCTCACAACACCAACAACAGTTAAACAAATACAGAAGTTTCTAGGAATGGTGAATTTTTATCACCGATTCATTCCTAAACTTGCACAAATGTTAGTGCCGATAAATGATCATTTGAGGGAACTCCTCAATAGTCCGGCAACTACAAAAAATAAGGAACAACTTCCTTGGCCCGCAGAATGTGAACAAGCATTCCTCGATGTGAAAGCCGCAATGGCTGCAGCAGTTGTGCTGATACATCCACTAGAGGATGCGAAATATAGCGTCACAACTGATGCTTCCGATTTTGCTATCGGAGCTGTGCTAGAACAATTTAACGGTCACAGATGGCAACCATTAGCCTTCTACTCTAAGAAGTTGTCATCTGCTGAACGAAATTATTCTACATTTGATCGCGAACTACTCGCAATCTATGCAGCAATAAAACATTTCCGGTACTTTGTGGAAGGAAGAAATTTTGTGGTATACACTGACCACAAACCTCTAATACGGGGCCCTTCACACAAAGACTGAAAGATCTCCCCGCCAAACAAGACACCTGAGTCTAATTTCCCAGTTCACAACGGACATCAGACATGTGTCTGGGAAACAAAACGTTGTCGCGGATTATTTATCGCGCTCATTAGCGGCCGACAACGTGGACACAGTCACCTTCGATTTGCCACATCTGGCAAAAGCACAGGAAGGTGACCAAGAATTACAACAACTCAAAGAGCATCCCAGCCGTAGCTCAAGGGTAAAGGTAATACTCACACCAATTCCATTCACAACTCATGAGGTTTGGTGTGAGATTAGCACGGGTACATTACGCCCTTATATACCCGCCTCATTAAGAAAATTGGCATTCAATGCCGAACATAGTTTGTCGCATCCAGGCATACGAGCCACAAGGCAAGCTATTACTAAAAAATATTTTTGGCCAGCGATCAATAAAGACTGCAACAACTGGTCTAGATCGTGTATAGGTTGCCAAAAATCTAAAGTTTCGAGACATACCAAATCTCCACATGAAACTTTTAAACAAACAAACAATAGATTTGAACATATCCATATGGATATCGTGGGACCATTGCCCCATCTCGAGGATATTCATATATCCTAACAATCGTAGATCGATTTACGAGATGGCCGGAAGCATATCCAATTAGGGACATCTCAGCTTCTACGGTGGCCAAGCATTTTGTCACCGAATATGTCCCAAGATTCGGCGCACCACTTGAACTTACAACAGATCAAGGGTCGCAATTCGAATCTAAATTATTCAAGGAAGTCACAAGACTTCTAGGTACGCACAGGATACGTACAACCGCCTACCATCCGCAAGCAAATGGGATGGTAGAGCGTTTCCATAGACAGTTAAAAGCGGCCTTAATGGCAAGGGACAACACTACTCATTGGAGTGAGGAGTTGCCCTTTGTCTTATTAGGTATTCGCTCGGCAATTAAAACCGATTTACAATGCTCGCCAGCTGAGCTTGTCTATGGACAGAATCTGAGGCTACCGAATTCAATTTCCATTCCAACGGATGAGAACCCGATAGAGGACTCAGAATTTCTAACTCGGCTTCGTACACACATGAAAGGTCTGTCGGCAGCACAGCCCCGACAGTCCGCACAGAAGGATGTGTACGTGCCGAACGCCTTAGAGAATGCGGAGTACGTCTTCATACGTACCGACCGTGTTCGGCGGCCTTTCGAACCACCGTACGAAGGGCCATTTAAGGTAATCAAAAGATTACGTAAACAGTTCGTCGTCAAGCTAAACGGCACAAACAAGTCGATAGCCATTGACCGACTGAAACCTGCTTTTGAGTGTGACCGAGACAGTGAAACAGCATCGATTCGCTCGGTACACTTCAGGTAACGCTACGCTGGGAGGGGAGTATGTAGGGACATCGTCCTACTACTTCCGGTCTTACTTGGCCAAAGAGACTTGCTATGAAATCAAAGTCAGCCAAGGCCAAGTAAGAAAATAAATAAAAGTTTTTAGAGTTGTCAAAAACGAAAAACTAAAGTGATGGATGTAAAAAATATAAAAAGAAAGTTTTTAGTTTAAAAAAATAAAAGTATATATATAGTGCCATAATAGTGATAAAATAAAAGTATATATATATAGTGCTATAAACAATAATAGTAAACATTGTAAAACAATAACTATAAATAAATTGTTCATAAAAACGTAAAAAAAATAGAAGTGTTTTAATCCAAGTTTGAACAACATATTACGAGGATAAAACGCTAAATCATTACTTATTTTCTCGTGGTTATCGGAGAGGAATACTTCAGAGAACTTATCATTCATCTCGTTAGGATCTTCTGCAACAACATGCGATTTGGCTTTTCCGAGGCCACAGGTATTCAGATTTCTCCACAGTGCCTTTGTCGGTAGAGAAGAATTAAATTTAGAGCTATAATATCTTCTTTTGGAGCACCGAATAAGAAAAGAAGTTCGATTACGTAATTGGCGATATTCGTCCCACAACTCTGGTGTTCTAAAGCGTTTCCACCTACGGTAGGCATTATCTCGTGTAGATATAAGTGCACGCACACTAGTGGTGAGCCAAGGGCAACTAGAATCAGCTATTCGACGCGTTTTTAGTGGAACATATTTTTCAAAGAGATAGGACACTAGACATTCAAAGTAAAGTAGTTGTTCGTTAACGGATGTCATGGAGTATATTTGATTCCAAAGTAATAATGATCCTTCTAAGAAGATTTCATCTAGACGAATGTTTTTGAAGTCCCTATATGAAAAGAAGCTCTCTGTGTTATTCACTGCTATATTGTACGAAACGAATACAAGGTCATGTCTAGAGAAGGCAGGTACTGCGATTTGGTTACTAGAGGACACCAAGTTAATATCATCCACTATTAGAAGATCCAAAAGAGTTGAAGATGTATTAGTAAAATGAGTTGGATGACTGTTAACAACAGAGAGACCGTAAGTACTTATAATGTCTAGTAGGCTTTTAGCGCAGCTATTTTGGGCAATCAAGTCTGAATTGAAATCCCCGCAAATCAGAATATGGGCATATGAGTGGGAAAGTCCAGCAAGCAGGATATTAAGAGGAGACCAATCAGAAATATGCAGGGGTTTGTAAATTGTACCAACAAGGCACTTACCAGCAACCATATACATTTCAACAAAAATATATTCAATGCTGTCATTATCACCAGATCTTGCTATAACCTTGCAATTAAGATTTCTTTTAACATAGAGAGCTACTCCACCTCCACTTCGAGAAACTCGGTCATTACGAAAAATCGAATAATTTTGAAGCGATATAATTTCATCTGATATATGCGGCTTCAACCAGGTTTCGGAGATACCAATTATATCAATCAACGAATTTTTAAATAAATCAAGAAACTCATCTATTTTAGGAACCAGACTCTGGGCATTAAGATGACACATCCTCATCCCTTGACTTCTTTTACAAAAAATATCAAGAAGAATCCTATTAAAATTAATGTTCGGGCAATTGGTTGTGGAAAATTCACTAGTATTTAACGCCATAATGAAATTTATAAAAGTAATAATATCAATAAAGACAGAAGCAGCAAAAGCAAGAGTACATATAAATAAATAGTAAAAGCATTAACAGTAAAACTAAAGCTCAAAGTAAATAATCTGTAAAAATGTACGAAGAAATATACTACCAACTAAATATACCTACAACTTTTATATTTAACTTTTTTCGATAGGAGGTCTACTTTCGCTGAAAATCGTGGAAAACCATTTTCACCCCTAAATTTCACCCTCGTAATATAACTCAGATCGACTTTAATTTATTTTTCTGGTTGGCTGCGCTATATTTCCTTCCCTTTCCAACATTTTTCATGAAGTTAATAAATTTGTTGTTTTCAATAATATACATATGTAAATGGATAAATAAAACTGAAAAAAAAATTTTTGACTTTTTTTTATTTTATTTACTGGTCGCATCATTACAGCCCTGTTTGTCGTAATTAAAGGCAGGGTAACGTGAGATGTTCCTGCCTGCATCCCTGTATAAGCTCTCTTAAGGGGCCAATACACGAGCGCTCCATCCGACCATGTCACGCCAAAACAACAACAATTTCTATGCACTCAAAATTTCCAGTGCATACAAATTGTTGTTGTTTTGGCGTGGAGTGGTCGAATGAAGCGCTCGTGTATTGGGCCCTATATATCATCTTCAACTTTCTCTTTTTTGCGCTTTATTCAAATGGACCACGTCTATTCTTTGTTTCCACTTCTTTCAGTTAACGTCCTTTGAAATGCTTGTTAATGAAAAATTTAGAAAAATGTCAGGGTGTAATAATTCATTATTAAAGTGTTTTTTATACACTGATAATAATAAAAAAAAAAAATTTTTAAATTTAGTGAAGTTTCTCTAGCTAGAGTCTCATATTCCTTAAAAGTGCGTAAGTTTTCTAATTTAAAATACAAAGAGATTAATATTGCTGAAGACGATAATTCAGTCGGATATCATCCAGCATGTTATAGATACTGTAACTAGGGTTACCATTCGTCAGGATTTCGCCTGACATGTCAGGCATTTTATAGTCATGTCAGGCTCAGGGCAGGCTTTAGTTGATGTCAGGCTTTTTATTTATAATTGAGATTTTAATTCTTTTTTCCTTTTGGGTTTTCTTATTATTATGTTTCCTTTGTTATTTTCCATATTTTTGGTGAAAAATCACAAAAACTTAATCTCAACAATCAACGCCATCTGATATACATTAGCTAAATTGAATGGAATTGCAGCTTAATGTTACGTTAACATGAAATCTACTCCCGCAGTACGTACTCCAATGAAAATGAAACGCATCTAATATCACTGCAATTTGGCTATAATATTCCCCGAGCTGTGGGAATCCCCGCGGTTTTCTAAAATTTTACGACGAACAATTTTACTTGTGCGATATTTTGAGTCTTTATTGTGTTTATTTGTGAAAGTTTTAAAATTTACTTCAATAGTAAAGTGTTTCAATCGAAAATAAAAAAATGGAAGCGAAAAAGAGAAGGCTTTGTAAATTTAATCCGGAATTAACTGCAAAATATCCAAGCATAATTAAAGGAAGAGATGAGACAGGCATTGTGTAAAGTATGCAATTCATATATAAGTATTAGTTTCAGAGGATACGCTGATATAGAAAGACATGTACATACTGAAAAGCATAAAAAAGCATTGATGACTACAGCATCGACCAATGCAATTACATCGTTTTTTCAGTCAACGCTTCCGAAAATTAATGATAAGTTAAGTGCCGCCGGAGCTACATGGGCTTTTTACACTGTGTTACGGCGCCGCCCTTCTTAAAAATGTTTAATAACTAATTTTAAGATGCGAACGTCGTAATATTATTTTATTTAAGCTGTAAATCCGGATAGTGCAGGTTCAAATAGTTAGAAGACTATTATGTACAGTTTGGTATAGATATATTTCTCCTATTTGCTTATAATTCTAATTAATTCTACTTAAACTAAGTTTACTTCAACAAAAATATTTAGAAAACACAATTCTAACGAAATGAATTCTGTGCTTCTTTCAATAATAATTTAACTATGCTGGTATCTCGAACTTATCCAGCCTCTAGTATAGTCTGGTTTGTCCTTTTGCTAGAAATACAAAAGAATTGTTTGTATTCCTCTCTTTTAATAGCGGACCGATTGCATATCCGGGTTGCTTGATGAGTAGTTTCCGTTATTGCCAAAACTTGTAGCACCTTGAAGGTCTCACCTTTGGTGCGCTGAAATTCTGCGCCTCAACCTCCTGTCTATTAATCCCGCAATGTATAAATTTGGATAATAGACTAGATTACGTTGATTCCTGTAATTAATAACACCGAAAAAAATTCTACCCTATCAACAAGTTGGTGGCGTAACCCGACCAACTATCTAAAACCCTGCGGCAATGGAATACTTCCGATTGCAGTTTGTGAGGTACAAAAAACCGTCACCAAAAATTATGCAACAATCACAAGTGCTAAACTAACACACCAGTTGATGATCAAAATGCCAATCAACTATCTAATTCCCTAATAGCAGTGAAAATATTCCAACTGCTAATAAACTGACCTTTTTTATCTTGGTAATGTTCCGAAGATGTTGCTCGATAATATTCCTGAGCGCAAAAGGCCCGGTTCCTTGGCTCGTCACCGGTTTTATAATCCTGCCTCCTTTTTCAAATTGTCTGGGAGTTGAGGGGGGAAAATTTCGGTAAGAGAATTTGTTCTCCTACTGTGATAGTTTCTCCCTATCTTCTTCTTTATTATTTTTTAAAGTGATATACGCAACCGCTGTACTCCACAGCTGATTGCGTATTTGTTATACGTAGTGACGTTTATTTTTGTTATACGCGTAAACGTCAGGAATATTTTGGTAAGTATATTTGATTTTTGATTAATTTTATTTCTTTTTAGGTATATTTACTTGAAAATATAAGAATCTATAACATGGATGGGGTTTTGGTTGGATGGAGGTGAACATGGTAAGTTTATTTGTTTTTTGTTACTTTTTTTCAATGTATTTACTAATTCTTTGTTTTTGTTTGTTTTTTAGGTCAGTGGGGCACTGGGCCACAACATACTCCCCCTTTTGTTGATGAAGATCAACAGACAATCTATTTATTCAGGTAATTGTTTTTTATTTATTACTCGTAAATATTTTTATTTAATCTCTTTTATTTCAGGTACTTATATTATTTCATAATTCTTAGCTTAAATTTTTAAATAATTCAAAAAATATTTAATTTTACTTCTTGGTTTAAGGTTTTTTAAATAATTCAAATATATAAATTTAATTCTTAGTTAAAATTGCTATTATTTCAACTCAATAGTATTTCATACTTTATTTTTAATAATAATTCAAGTATATTAGTTTTTTATTTATGTAACCTTTTTATTTATGTGCTTGCCTTTGTGGTATTCAAACGATTTTTTTTTTGTGTTCCGCTTTTGAGTGTTTGGTCGGAGTTTGGTTCTCTTTTACCTTCTTGGTAATTGTACCATATCAACCTTGTTTTGTGAATTTTTAGTTTCACTCTCTGGGTATCTCCTAAAAATACCGTAAAACGTTTCCGTTTTGAGGCCTCAATTCTTTTATAAGGTATGTCTTGGAGTTGTTTGTATGTGATTTTAAATACCTTGCCTTCTGATGTCATAAGATCGTAGAGTTTGTTGTCCAGCCCGCTGGACGCTTTATGGACCTTATTTTCATCAGGATGTGCTGCGGATGAAGATTCCGGCAGCTTTTCGTCCGTGGTTTTCGTTCGTGGTTGCTTACTCGTCTTGATGGCTGCCTCAGGTTGTGCCACGGAGGATGTGTCCGGTGGCTTATTGTTCAGTTTTAAGTTTTTTCCTGAAGTAGGGTCTATACCACTACTAGATAATGGGAACTCTGGTGGGGTCTCCAAGACCCAGTCGTCTTTAATGGGATCGTCTCCAAGCATTTCTTCTAGTTGCTCATCGGTTAATGGCCAGATATCTAAATAATCGTCTAATTCGTCGTCAAAATTGTTGTGGTTGTCCGTCATTTTGTTTGGTTTTGTCTTGTTTTGAAAAATATGATAGGTTAGTTATGAATTTTTATGTATTAATATGACACGAATATACACAGACAACACTTACATGAAGTTTCATGCTAACAAAGGACAAATTTTAGTAATTGGCCTTTTGGATGTGGTAGTACTTGTTTTTATTGTGACTACCCTCACTTGCCCATCGCTTCCTGAATGGGTTTCTTGAACCACCCCGAGTGGCCATGTATTCGGTGGTCGATTTTTATCCATGATAATAACTACTTGTCCAATCTTGATGTTGGGTTGTTTTGACTGCCACTTTACCCTGTGTTGTAATTGGACTAAATACTCGTTGGACCATTGCTTCCAGAAGCGTTGAAGGATCTGTTGCACTAGTTTCCACCTGTCCGTATATGTAATATTTGTTGCTTCTGGTTCTGGAACAGCCTTCATGTGTCTTCCAATTAGGAAGTGTCCAGGGGTGAGTATTTCTAAATTGGATGGGTCTGCAGATAGGACACATAATGGTCGGGAGTTTAAACAGGATTCTATTTGTATTAGCAGCGTGCTTAGTTCTTCGAATGTAAGTATTCTATCGCCCTTTGCTCTGTTTAAATGATACTTTATCCGCTTGATGCCAGCTTCCCAGATTCCTCCAAAGTGCGGAGCCGCTGGAGGATTGAAGTGCCACTGGATCCCATCGTTTATTAGTTCTTTCGCGGCTGTAGTTGCCGCGCTTCCTATCGCCTTTCTCATTTGATCCTTTAATTGTCTGTTCGCACCTACAAAGTTCGTGCCGTTGTCTGAATATATATTACGGCAGTAACCTCTTCGTCCGATAAACCGTCGAAGGGCTGCGATGAATGCCTCAGTCGACATATCTGAGGCGACCTCAATATGTATCGCTTTGGTTGCCATGCACACAAATATGCAAAAATAACCCTTATACACCTTTGCACCCTTATGCTTAGACATTTTCAATTCGCACGGTCCAGCGAAGTCTATGCCGACGTTCTCAAAGGGGTTGGCTCTGTTTACTCTTGCACTGGGTAATTCGCCCATTAGTTGCGGTATGGCTGACGCCCGATGTCTTCTGCACCTTGTGCATTGATATAGACGTTCCTTAACGGCTGTTAATCCATTAATGATCCAGAATTGATTTCGTATATTTGTCAGCACGAGATGACTTCCGCCGTGTAACGTAATCTTATGATGATAATCAATGAGGATGTTGGTCAAATGGTGTCGCCGTTGCAGGATCATTGGATGTCTTTGATCGTATGGCAAATTGGAGTTATGCAATCTGCCACCAACCCTCAGTGTGCCATCCTTTCCTAAGAATGGGTTTAATTTCAACAATTGGCTCTGCTTGTTGAGAGTCTTTGCGCTCTCCAACTGTTTGTATTCTTCCGCAAACATTGTCTGCTGTGCTAAACGCACAAGCCTTGCTCTTGCCTGTTCCATTTCTTCTGCCAAAATTTGTGCGGTTCGTCGTTGATGCTTATGTCGACTATTATGTATGAATCGGCAACAGTAGACCATAACTCGTAGAGTCTTGGTGTATGACGAAAACTTCATCCACCAGTCGACTTCCTCTGGCGTTATTGTAATCAAGGCCTTGGTTGTGATTTTGGCTTCTAGGTCTGTCTTGAAGTCATTGGAAATTTCCTTCGGCCACTTGCTTTCTGGCTCCTGTAGCCAGCTGGGCCCTTGCCACCAATCGGTACTCTCATTCAGCTTAGCTGGCATTACTCCCCTCGAAGCTATGTCTGCGGGGTTTTCCTTGGTCGGCACATATTGCCATACAGTGTTTGGAGTATTTTCATGAATCTCTACTGTACGGTTAGCGACGAATGTCTTCCATTTTCTTGGCAGTCCTTTCAGCCATGCGAGCACTACCTTTGAATCTGTCCAGCACATGCACTGTATTCCTTCAAGCCTCATATCTTCCTTCGCTTGGTTAATCAAGCGACTTAACAGAACGGCCCCGCATAACTCCAATCTCGGAAGTGACATGGATTTTATCGGAGCTACTCGCGTTTTGGCTAAGAGCAATGTCGTAGTGGCGTTCCCTTCCTGATCGGTGTTTCGCACATACACTACCGCTGCGTATGCTTTTATTGACGCGTCACAGAAGCCTATTAGCTGGCTCTCTTGCACTCCCCCTTTAATCTTGACCCACCTTGGTATCCTTACGTCTTGGATGCTGGGTAGCTGATTCCTAAACTGGATCCATTCCTGCTGAATTTCGGTATCTATTGGGGCATCCCAATCATACCCAGATATCCACAATTTTTGCATGATCAGCTTGGCTACTATGACGCATGGCGCTATCCACCCTAGTGGATCGAACAATTTTGCTATTTCAGACAATATTTGTCTCTTTGTAGTTGCTGGCTTCTTAAATTCTTCTGGTCTTATTGCATAAGAAAAGTAGTCCTCCATGGGATGCCAGTAAATCCCTAATGCCTTTATCATATTGTCCTCTTTGACTTGAAGAGGCAATTGTAATTCGCGGTCTTTAGGTGGCACACATTGTAGCAGTCTTTGGTGGTTCGCCGCCCATTTTCTCAAATGAAATCCACCACAATTCATTAATTGAATTAATTCCTTTTGTAACTTTGCCGCATCTGTTACCGTGTCTGCACCTGTTAGTACGTCATCGACGTAAAAATCTGTAAATGCGACGTCTGCTGCTTTGGGATATCTTTCCCTTTCATCGTTCGCTAGCCGTTGTAGCGTTTTAATAGCCAAGTACGGCGCCGACGTTGTACCAAAGGTCACGGTTTGTAACTCGTACGCCTTTACCTGGTCAGCTCGGTTTGTTCTCCATAATATGGTCTGATATTGCCGATCGCTTGGATGGATTAGAATCATCCGGTACATTTTTTCAATATCAGCCGTCATAGCAAACCGATATTTTCTCCAATTAAGCAGAGTTGAAAATAATTTTGGTTGTAATGTTGGACCTGTCAACATTTGTTGGTTTAAGCTCTTCCCATTTGAAGTGGATGCTGAAGCGTCGAACACTACACGTACCTTTGTCGTCGTGCTATCTTTTATCACGGCGTGATGCGGCATGTAGTATCGTTGAAGTTTGCCTTCTTCAGCAGGCTTCATGTGGCCAAGATCTAGATACTCCTGCAAACATTGATGGTATCGATCTCTTAGCTCAGGTTGTTGCTCTAATTTGTTTTCTAAATGCTTGAATCTTGATAATGCTTGTCCCGTGGAATCTCCTAAAATTGGCAAGCTATCCTCTTGGAAGGGTATGCGGACCATGTATTTTCCGTTTGGCTGACGCTTCGTATTTTCGTCGTATAACCGTTCACACCGCTCTTCATCTCTTGTTAGAACTCTCATAGGCGGTAATTCCTCTTGCTCCCAAAATTGTTTCACTTGGTCATGCAGTTCCGCTAAAGTGTTCTTCTGGGTTGTAAATGCTGTGAAGCTGGTATGTTCTCTGGGCACTGGAGGTGATGGCACCTTTCCGAACAGGATCCATCCCAACCGTGTATTCAGCGCTGCTATTGATCCTTTCGGTCCCTTGCGTAGCCCGTTGCTGAGTATTTGTGCATACATGTTAACTCCTAATAGCAGGTCAATGCGCCCCTGTTCCATGAACTTAGGATCCGCCAATTTTAGCCCTGAGATAAAAGACCAATCTCCATGATTGGTTCGCCTGGGAGGAAATGTGTTGGTTATGTTCTTTATAACATAGGCGTGCATATCGCATTCAAACTTATTATTGAACATGGATGTCAATGTGAGTCGTGTTAATTTATTTGAAGTACCGACTTGCGCTGATAATAATCCGTTTATTATTAGTGATGTAGAGCTGACCTCAGGTCGCAACGACTGGCATGCTGCTTCCGTAATGAAGGAACTCTCAGATCCTGGGTCAATCAGTGCACGTAATGGCAGGCAATTTCCGTACCGATCTTTCACCTTGACTAAAGCGGTTGCCAACATTGACTGTGTCGAGTTACCATGATAATTGCAGTTGGTGACTGTTGGCTCGTCAACTTGTGCCGCCTTGGTTGTCTGTGTTTCATTGACTTCCGGCTTCCTTCCTGTTGATCTGTGTAACAATAAATGATGTTTTCCCTGACACATGGGACATCTGTTGTGGCTTGCACACTGTTTGCTATGATGCGTCTTGAAGCAATTGAAGCATAGCCGTTTCCTTGCAATCCACTGTATTCTCGAGGGGCTGCTTAATTCTTTAAATGTATTACACTGCGACAAGAAGTGATCCTTATGGCACATCGGGCACTGAAGTCGTTGTCCTCTCCTTCCATCCCCATGTTGACTTTCTTCATTAAAATTATTATCTTGTTGGCGAGTATGATAATTGGAGATTCTGTGCCTAATTCTTCCGGAATTGCGGTTATCCTTGGTGGGTATTCTGCCAGTGGAATCCTTTACTGCTTCCAGGCTTCTGTATCTTTCCTCCAAAAATTTCGTCAATTGTTCCAACGATGGTAGCTCATCCGATTTCGCAACTGCTTGTTCCCACAAATTGCGGGTCTTGTCCGGCAACTTTTGTGCCGTAACATAAACAAAAATTGGATCCCAATCTGTAGTGCTGACTTTTAGCACTCGTAGTGCATGCCTAATGCGTTGCAATTCATCCAATAATCTTCTAATTTCCTTATGAGCTTCTGACTTTATTGTATCCTGCTTAAATAACAACTTTAGTTGTGCATAAACGAGCAGTCTTCGCTTGTTGTATCGCGTGCATAACATTTCCCATGCTGCAATATAATTTTCAGCCGTCATATCAAAAGAATCCAAATCTCGTCGGGCTTCTCCTGTTAGGCTGCTCTTTAAATAATGTAGTTTTTCGATCGGCGATAGGCGATCTTCATGATGGATCAGTGATTGGAACTGATCATGAAATGTCCTCCACGATGTATACTGGCCATCGAACTTTGGGATCTCTAACGTTGGCAATTTCACTAATGCCCTTGATGATCCTAATGATTCTCCAGTAGTAGTGGTCTGAACATTTGATGTTGTCGGTTGAGAAATGGAGGTAGTCAATGCATCCCGTAGGTCTCCAAGAAATTCCGAATAAATTCGTTCGAATTCCATAAATTGATCTCCCGTCTGATATAATTCTACAGCCGTTTTAATCTTTGGGTCATCAATGCTGCTTATGTCAACCGAAATAAGTTCGGAATGATTCTCATCGAACTTTTTTGCAAGGTTTTTGATAGTCTCTATCTTTCCTGTAATGTAGCCAGGTGTTCGCCTGGGTGCTGGTATAGTCATATAATTGGCAAGTGTTTTTTCCAATTGTGACTTATAACCATTCTGTTGCTGAAGTGTACGCTTCATGATTATTTTAGGGTGTGTGTCGACTTAATTTGAAGTTTTAGCACTGCAGTATGAATTTAATTAAAATATTATAAACGCATTAAAGAAAATATATCTGTACGGCTGCACTATCCGGCTCGAAGGACCAAATGTTACGGCGCCGCCCTTCTTAAAAATGTTTAATAACTAATTTTAAGATGCGAACGTCGTAATATTATTTTATTTAAGCTGTAAATCCGGATAGTGCAGGTTCAAATAGTTAGAAGAATATTATGTACAGTTTGGTATAGATATATTTCTCCTATTTGCTTATAATTCTAATTAATTCTACTTAAACTAAGTTTACTTCAACAAAAATATTTAGAAAACACAATTCTAACGAAATGAATTCTGTGCTTCTTTCAATAATAATTTAACTATGCTGGTATCTCGAACTTATCCAGCCTCTAGTATAGTCTGGTTTGTCCTTTTGCTAGAAATACAAAAGAATTGTTTGTATTCCTCTCTTTTAATAGCGGACCGATTGCATATCCGGGTTGCTTGATGAGTAGTTTCCGTTATTGCCAAAACTTGTAGCACCTTGAAGGTCTCACCTTTGGTGCGCTGAAATTCTGCGCCTCAACCTCCTGTCTATTAATCCCGCAATGTATAAATTTGGATAATAGACTAGATTACGTTGATTCCTGTAATTAATAACACCGAAAAAAATTCTACCCTATCAACAAGTTGGTGGCGTAACCCGACCAACTATCTAAAACCCTGCGGCAATGGAATACTTCCGATTGCAGTTTGTGAGGTACAAAAAACCGTCACCAAAAATTATGCAACAATCACAAGTGCTAAACTAACACACCAGTTGATGATCAAAATGCCAATCAACTATCTAATTCCCTAATAGCAGTGAAAATATTCCAACTGCTAATAAACTGACCTTTTTTATCTTGGTAATGTTCCGAAGATGTTGCTCGATAATATTCCTGAGCGCAAAAGGCCCGGTTCCTTGGCTCGTCACCGGTTTTATAATCCTGCCTCCTTTTTCAAATTGTCTGGGAGTTGAGGGGGGAAAATTTCGGTAAGAGAATTTGTTCTCCTACTGTGATAGTTTCTCCCTATCTTCTTCTTTATTATTTTTTAAAGTGATATACGCAACCGCTGTACTCCACAGCTGATTGCGTATTTGTTATACGTAGTGACGTTTATTTTTGTTATACGCGTAAACGTCAGGAATATTTTGGTAAGTATATTTGATTTTTGATTAATTTTATTTCTTTTTAGGTATATTTACTTGAAAATATAAGAATCTATAACATGGATGGGGTTTTGGTTGGATGGAGGTGAACATGGTAAGTTTATTTGTTTTTTGTTACTTTTTTTCAATGTATTTACTAATTCTTTGTTTTTGTTTGTTTTTTAGGTCAGTGGGGCACTGGGCCACAACACACTGTGTCTCATCACCAGTCCTACAAATCAATGGATTGTACAACGCCGATAATTAAAAAAATGTTCTCTGATTCAGAAGTAGCTTCGAAGTTTTCTTGTGCTAGAACTGAAGCAATTATAAACAATGTTATCGCGCCGCTTATTTTGAATGAGGTAATTGAAAAAATCCAAGAAGTTGACTTTCTTGGCATAGCCACCGACGCTAGTAACCATGGCTCCATTAAAATGTTTCCATTTATAGTGCAATATTTCGATGTTGAAGCTGGGCTGGCATTGTTACGAAAATGTTAATCATCCTAATGAAAAAACGGAATCGATTGCAGAATTTTTGATTTCCACTTTAAAAAAACATTCTCTTATAAAAAATGTATTTCGTACACCGGCGACAACGCAAATACTAATTTTGGCGGAATTAATAGAAAAGAAGGTAACAATGTTTTTACGTTTTTAAAAGCAGAAATTAAGAATTTGATTGCCATTGGTTGTCCTGCACATATTTTACATAATGCTGTTAGAAATGGCATAAAATCATTGAATGTAGATATAGAATCGATTGTAATGAAAATATACAATCATTTTTCAGTGTACACAGTAAGAACGGAAAGGTTGAAAGGATTTTGTAATACAGTGGATATTGAATACAAAAATTTGTTTTCTCACAGTAAGACACGATGGCTTTCATTGTTTCCCGCCATTTCAAAAATTCTAGAACTATATTCTCCGCTTAAAGAATATTTTTGTTCTGACGAAAATGTACCGATAATGTTACGGAATTTCTTTGAATATACTTTTTCAGAAGCATATCTTTTATTAATGCATTCGTTCTTTCCTATTTTCCAGGAGAAAATTTTACAAATAGAAAAAGAAAAAACCTCCATGTAGAAATGATATCAAATTTAAATTCTGTAAAAACTGCGATAGATTTAAGATTAACTGAAAATTTTATACCAATGTTAGTGAAAAAAATTATAAAGCAGCAGAAGATGGTGCCAATACAGATTTTTTTTACGAAGAAATTAGGAAAATGTAGACTCATTGCAAGAATTACCTGGAGAAATGGACAGATTCTTTCCAAGAATTCAAAGTATTTTCTTGGATGAAACTCTCACAAGACGAGCGATTTTAATGAAATCTCTGATAGTCTAGAATATTTGAGAAGACATAATGTAACTATTAATGATTCTGCACTTTTTGACCAATATTTTACGATCTTAAAAAATTTGTCACTGAACAAGACGGTTCCTTTTACGAGAAAACTCTTGATCTTCAATATGCAGCCTATTTGACTAAAAATCATGCTTCTGAGATAAAAAAAAATTGTGAATTTATTTTTGCTATTTCTGCACATAATGCAGTAGTAGAGAGGATATTTTCACTTATAAATTCGCAGTGGACGAAAGAACGTAATAAGTTGAACCTAGAATCCATAAAAGCTTTGGTTTTTACCAAAGAAAATTATAAAAATAAAAGTTGTGAAGAATTTTATGATTATATTTTAAAGAAACCAGACTTGCTAAAACAAATATCTTCATCTGCTAAGTATAAAAAATAGTTTAACTTACCATGAAAATATTTTTTGATATTATTTTTCATAAAGTTTTATAAAGAAGTATAATTTTATTTTGTGTTTTTGTACGGTGCAATTTTATACATTCTGTACTTGATTAATAAAAAAAAGTAAAGTTGCTGTAAGTTATTTTATTTCACTCGAATAAAGATTGCAGCAATTGATCTTGATAAAGTTTTAAAAAGTTGTAGAATATTAAAATATTTTTTACTTGTCAGGCTTTTTATTCTAAAATTAGGCATTTTGTAGTTAAATGTCTGGTTTTTCAAAAATAACAAATGGTAACCCTAACTGTAACTCAATTATGAAACATCATAAAGATGCTTACGAGACAAATTTACGTGAAAGTAATGAAGTGCAAGTGGATGTTGGTGAAGTTAACAATGTTAATAATGACGATAATGTGGAAGAAATAAATAATGATGATGGAGAAATGATAGGGAATAACGTAAATATGGAAGAAATTGATAATGATCATGATGAAATAGTGGATGTTGATAATGGTCAAGGTGAACGAAATAATAATAATAATGAACGCCAAAATAATAATGATAATGTCTCAAATAATGAGGCTACAACATGGTATGTGAAAAAAAATCTATATACAGTGGCTCACAGTGAAAATCGTCCACCTTACGAGTAAGAGGAATTAAGTAGTTTTTTTCATCTAGCTCTCAACAAATCCAAATAAGAATTTAGATAACTAAGTTTTTCATTTATTTTCTTCAAAATAATAACGAAAAATTATGAAATTAATCAATAACAAAAACGGGAAAAATTCAAATTTCCGGAAAGGTCATATTTCTATCTCACAATGAAAATCGTCCATAACACTCAATACTAAGAAATGTCATCCATAACACTCAATACTAAGAAAGTTGGTCCTCCTTATGCTGTAATTACTGCTAGAAGCCTGTTCGGCATTGAATTTACTAATTTTTAGTATACTTAGGATTAATTCTAGCCCATTCCTGCTGGAGTACACTTTCAAGGTCTTTCTGCGAGGTAATATTGTCTTACAAATGCTCCTGCCCGGTGTATCCCATAAATTCTATTAACATTCAAGTTAGGGATTGAGGAGGAACGGGGAAAACTGTTTTACAATTGTATATCAGCCAATAGCGTTCAACGTCTGAGGTATGCTTAGGGCCATTATACTGATAGAATGCAAACCCAGCAGTAATACTTAGAAGTTGCGCACTCTGGTGCACATTTCTCTTTAGAATATCAAGCTAAACCATTGCATCCACTGTTCCTCGGATGAACTCAAGTTTGCCAGTGCCATTTGCCGCCATACACCTCCATACGATACCAAACAACCGAGTATTGCAATTCGTTCTTTAGTAGTCTCTCATTATAAGGCGGGCAAGTCACAGAGAAATGGCAGATTCTTGGGAAATACTTTTCTGGTACTGTTTTTTGGCTTGCTTGCTATTCTACCACTTTCTTCACACCTTTTAGTAATATATTGGACAGTTGTTCGACTTTTTCCAACAATCTCTGCCATTTCTCTGTGACTTGCCCGCCTTATAATGAGAGACTACTAAAGAACGAATTGCAATACTCGGTTGTTTGGTATCGTATGGAGGTGTATGGCGGCAAATGGCACTGGCAAACTTGAGTTCATCCGAGGAACAGTGGATGCAATGGTTTAGCTTGATATTCTAAAGAGAAATGTGCACCAGAGTGCGCAACTTCTAAGTATTACTGCTGGGTTTGCATTCTATCAGTATAATGGCCCTAAGCATACCTCAGACGTTGAACGCTATTGGCTGATATACAATTGTAAAACAGTTTTCCCCGTTCCTCCTCAATCCCTAACTTGAATGTTAATAGAATTTATGGGATACACCGGGCAGGAGCATTTGTAAGACAATATTACCTCGCAGAAAGACCTTGAAAGTGTACTCCAGCAGGAATGGGCTAGAATTAATCCTCAGTATACTAAAAATTAGTAAATTCAATGCCGAACAGGCTTCTAGAAGTAATTACAGCATAAGGAGGACCAACTTTCTTAGTATTGAGTGTTATGGACGACATTTCTTAGTATTGAGTGTTATGGACGATTTTCATTGTGAGATAGAAATATGACCTTTCCGGAAATTTGAATATTTCCCGTTTTTGTTATTGATTAATTTCATAATTTTTCGTTATTATTTTGAAGAAAATAAATGAAAAACTTAGTTATCTAAATTCTTATTTGGATTTGTTGAGAGCTAGATGAAAAAAACTACTTAATTCCTCTTACTCGTAAGGTGGACGATTTTCACTGTGAGCCACTGTATATATAAACCTATGTGTATATATATGCATATAGTATAGTTCAGTATATCTTTTTTTAAAGCCCAAATTCAACTTGTGATTTTTTTTTAATTTTATGAGTATTTGTAGTATAATATAAAATAAAATGAATTGGATTTAAATTTTTCTTTTCAACTTATTTTCAGTTATGGAGATTCAGAAAGTTTATGCCTTTTTTGCGCAACTAAACACAAAGTAAAAAAAGGCCGTTCACTCGCCCTTCATTCTACAACTGATTATGCTTCATTTGATGAAGTAAAAAATATAGCAACTGATGAAGATAACAATTTAATACTGCACACTTTATATAATTGGATCTCAGCTGAAAAACCGATCTGGTATCATAGTTATTGTAAAAAAAGTATAATAATAAATATAAAAAAAGTCTTGAAAAGGAGTCCATGGCAAAAAAAACGTAATGCAGCCAAAATTGGATTCAAAAAATTGGTTGGATTTGTTTTGGTTAATGTAGTTGAAAAAAACTATTGTTACTTCGAAAAATCACTAAAGGAAATATTATGTGATTATTTAGCTGAAGATCCAAATATAGATGAAAAAATTTATGCTATTGATCATATATATAGTAAATTATTATCAGATGAACAATTGAGTGGTAAAATTCGGTTGATAAAATATGGAGCTCACAAGATCGTTGCTCCAGCGCGTACCTGTCAAATTAGTGATGATTTATTCAAAGAGATTAAAAAGAAAGATATCCTGCAACAAGCTTTCAGACAATGAACAAGAATTCAAGAAGAATACTTTCAGACAATGAACAGAATTCAAGTGAAGAAGAAGAAGGCGGAGATAATGATTATGACCCTGATAGCGATAGTTGATGAGTCTATCATATTTATGTAAAATATAATATTAGTATAATGAGTATACAATTAAAAAATTAAAAAATTAAAAGATTTTTCATATTCATAATATTTCTGTATTTGGGTCAATAGGTTATAATGTATGTTTGTATATACAATACCCAACTACTCATAATATCAGAAATATATAACATAAATATGCCACCAGAGGTGTATATATATCCATTTTAACTCAATTTACTATATAAAACTAGATTTTACGATTTTTCAACTTCAACTGGAGATGGCAAGGGTTTCTACAACTGGGAAAGAGATGGGCAAGTGGATATGTATTGTAGATGTTGTAACAAACCCTAATATTCAAATCCCATCTCCTGCAAAATCACTTGGGTCATACCGAAAATGGCCACAAAATTAAAAGCCGCCAAAATCGCAACCGTGATTGCATATGAGATGGGCAGCTGAATTAGGGTTCTTGGTGGCCTATCTCACCATTATACCAAACCCCATCCTCTGCAATATCACTTTGTCCATCTTGATCGGACCGACATTTTCAAAAATTCCCAAAAGTCAAACCTAACCTCCAAACGAGATGGGAATCGGAATATGTGTTGGGGGCAACCCAATTAACCTATATATCAAGTCCCATCCTCTGCAATATCAGTTTTTTCATGGTCAAAAAATCGACAAGTTCAAAAATTCATAAAACTAAAACTTAAGTAGACTCGAACTGGCGAATATTTTTAATCGGTTGTGCTTTACCTAATCTACCTTATATCAAAGGCCCATCCTCTGCAAAATCACTTTGCAATTCTGTCACTAGCTCTTGGACTATCTGGTCCAAAAATTTTAACAGCCTTGAATAGCAGAAAAAAAAGTGCAAAAATTTTTTTTTTTTCAAAATTCTATTACTATAAGAATTTATTGAATTTTTGAAAAAGCTCGTGTCTATCCATAGCCAAGGGGATGAGAAAAATAAATTTTAAAGGTTTTTTGGTTTCAGATCATCTGATCGGTCAAAATCGTTCACCCCGTGCGCCCTGGAAAGTTTTGACGAGGACGCAGTGAAGGACGTGTAGCGGCCACATACGTCATTTTTATGTAAAACCAAAGAAACTATGTAAAGTTCAATAATTAATGATAAACATTACAAAAGACTGCTTCCCGAAATCATTTGTAGTTTTCTAGTAATCAATTTTTGAATATAGCGCTCGGAAATGAGGTATTATATAGTAAGACCCCTTAAGCGCATTAATATTTAAGTCACCACAAGTAATAATATTTTGATATTTAAAAATAAAAGGTGAGAGAGCCATTTTTAATTGAGTAACGTCATCTAAAGAGAATATACCAGGCGGTCGGTAGATACCAACTATAACGCATTTTTCAAATCCGGAATCAACTTAAACAGCCAAAGATTGGGTATTTTCAATACTTGTTGATGAATAAATAATGGAACATCTCAGGGTGTTGTGAACATATATTACAACTCCGCCTCCCCTACGAGATATACGGTCATTTCTAAATAGGTTAGAGACATGGAACTGGCAGGGAAACGGCCGTACAGAAGAAGACGTCAGTTCCAGAATAAATGAAGCAAGAAGCGCATATGCATGCCTGTTTCACATATGGAGATCGACGGAGATCTCAATTAACACCAAATTGCGGCTGTTCAACTCCAACGTTAAGGCAGTTATTTTGTACGGTTGCGAAACATGGGAAGTCACCCAATTCATCACAGGGCGCCTACAACTTTTCATCAGTAGATGCCTACGTCGTATCCTAAAAATCCGCTGGCATGATAGAATTACAAATGAAGAACTATGGCGCCGTGCCGGCCAAGAAAGGATAGACGACCAAATCAGGCGAAGGAAATGGAATTGGGTTGGCCACACCTTGCGACGCGAAAACGAGAATCTAGCCCAACAGGCCCTTGATTGGAACCCGCAAAGATCCCGTCGAGTTGGAAGACCTACAACAACGTGGAGGAGAGCCCTATTAGCAGAGGCCGCCACAACCGGTAGATCCTGGTCAGAGCTGAGAGCTGTCGGGCTAAACAGAGTCCGCTGGAGTTCAACTGTTTCCGCCCTATATCCCATGAGGGATTAAAGGAGCAATTAGTTAGTTAGTAGTTTTAAAAATAAACTTCTTTCAAATAAATACAAATCTGGATTAGGCCTACTGGGGACACAACGTAAACGAATCGCACCCTGTGGAGTACACCATTCATGATAAACATAAAAGTTAAAACTCTGTAAATCAAAATATCTCAAAAACGGTTACTCTTACAAGAAAAAGTTATAAAATATTTTTTGTGGGAAATTTATATAAATTTTATTCATATAATTTTAGTCTGTTAAAAGTCTCAGATTATTACTTAATCCGCTGACGCCGCGACACAAAAGGCCCCTTGGCATACGACATGAGAGACAGCACTGCTACTATTGCAAGATTTCTTACCAGGCGTCAGAATCTCAAGAAGGTCCATGTTTGTGTTCTAATTATTTTCTAGTTTTTGGTACAGCTTATGATTTAAAATAAAACCATTTAACTTAAAAGTTTTTTTACCTATTTTTTAATTTTGGGCAGGGCTTTTGGAAGCGGACACTTTGCGTTTTTTAGGCTTTTTGGCCTTTGGTGTATCTTTACTCGAGGTACCAGAGGTAGGGCCGGGTTTTGCTGGCCGACCACTGAACCTTTTGCCGTCAGTTGCTTTACATTGGAACAATTAAGGCCCTTTGTATGAGGCTCTTCAGGGTGATCGGGTCCTCGTGCAGGTGGCACTCGAGTTATTAGCTTCTTTGGCAGTTGTTTTAACTTCGTTCGGCAAAACAAGTCCTTTAAGGCTTCCAGCTTCTAGTCTCAGTTGAATTTTTGTATATCTTGATTAGATGCCATCCTGCCTTACCTTAAATTTGCTTGCAGTCTAGAAGTTAAAGGCTTTTATGCCCATCTAGGTAGCTGCATTATTTTGTGGAGGATATCATTTTAAGCTGCCGTCAATTTGGCCGTGGTCAGAGTGACATCCCGCAAATGGCATGGCAATATGTCTAGCTTTACACTTGTTGGAATGATCTTGTAAGAAGGTCTAGCTGTCGCGATAGTTGGTGCCTTCAGTTGCTGTTTTGCAGCTACTGTTCACCTTTTAATAACTGATTCTGCAGTGAGTGGGCTTTCTTGAGACCTGGGGCGTTTCGCCCCTGTGCCTTCAGTTGCTCTTAATGCTGGAAATGTTTTGCCAGCAAAGGTGTTGGCTTCTTCTAGGGAGTATCCTTTTGCAGATAGACACCAATTGCCTTCTGATTGGGCTCTTAGAAGCTCCGAGTGGCCTATTCCCATTGTTTCGGTGATGGTCGAAATTGTCAGAGTAGCACTATCGACATCTGTTGATGTCTTGGAGTTGTTCCCTTGGTTTAGTTTAGAGCGTTTGGAACCACGCCATCTTCTTGTTGTTGGTCCTCAATCTTGGTTCCACGAGGAATGGGGAATAAAATGGTTATCTGCAGAAACGCTCCTTACTGAAAAAAGGCTAAATCACCTGTTATCCGGAGTCAATCGTTATCGATGCACTAAACGCTGTATCTTTTATCCCTTTGGCATGATTGTTTACACCTTCGGATTGCGGATTTTATCGCGTTTACCTTTCTAGATCCATTGTATTTAGTCATATTTAGCCCTTAACCTGGTAAGCTATTTTAGTAACTTAACCTGGCAGAGTGTGTCCAATGGACACATATGGAGAAATATTATTATTTGCAATAGTTAAACACAAATTAGGTAATAAGATAAATTATATATTATTTCTTTTATCAGCTTAGGAAACTAATTAAACAAAAAATAAAGTTAATAATAAAATAAAGTTAACAAAAAAAATTCGTAAATTCAGCAGTAAATAAAAATAAATAAAATGAAATAAATAACAATGATAAATGAAATAAATAAAAAAACTCTGTTCACGTTCATAACATAAAAAAAATAAAAAAATCACTTTATTAATTTTATTTTGCAATTATTGCATATTAGTGAGCCATGATCGTTACATGTGTTATTTTTGCAAAAGTATTTGCCGTTGCTGCCTATTTCTTTTTGCTGGACACTGTAACAACGCTTTTTGCGCTTAACTCCACTGTTGCCCAATACTTGTTCATTACCATCGATTTCGGCCAATGTTTCTCTAATTGCCAATGATGTTGGAAGATGTATTCCAGACAGTTTGCGTCGTCTAATATGTGGAAAAATTAATCCTTGTCCAATTGACTCCAGAAAAGAAAGACGAGATATGTTGGATGACATTTTATTTTTCCAAACAATGTGGGATGCAATGCCAGCTGTGTCCAGAATATTACAAAAATAGGTTATAGGCCATCGACAGTTTTTCCTCTTTGTGGTATAAGCATGGGTCATTTGATCGAAGGTATCTACTCCGCCTTTAGTGGAATTGTAATTTAAAACAATTTCAGGCTTATTTTGATTTGTTGCATCAACTTGTTTTGTATGATGCATTGAAGATAGCAGAATAACTGCTCTATATTTTTGAGGTACATAAGATACAAGAGAATACATTTTAGTAAACCCAAACAAACTAGAGTTCTTTTCTCTAATCTTTGAAGGTCTAAACTGCTGTGGTATGCACGTTTTATTCTTCCTTATTGTTCCAACCATCGTAAGGCCTTTGGCTAAAAGATTTTGTGCCAGTGGCATGCTTGTAAAAAAATTGTCGAAAGTTACATTTCTATTTGTTCTTTCATACGGTTCGCACAACTTTTCAACAACTTCCATGCCAAGGTTGGCAGCTCGACGTGGCCCTTCTTTTCCCAAGTAAGGAATTCCGTTCAATGGATAACTGGTGTTAGAATCACACACCCACCATATTTTCATGCCATACTTGTCGGGTTTCGATGGGATATATTGTTTGAAGGGACAGCGACCTCTAAACGGAACTAGCTGTTCATCAACCGTTATATTTTCACCTGGTATATACTTTTTTTTCAAATTTATAACTAGTTTCTCCCAAACATCTCTAATGGGAGCCAATTTGTCCTGAGTTCGACGAAAGCTTCTTGTAGCTCTGTCATCAAAGCGTAAGAATCTTAATATATTTTGAAAACGCCGCATGCCCATGGTTGCTTTGTATATAGTTGAACCATAAAATTTGTGCCACATTCTGTCAACTGCTACATTATGATCCTTTTCGTGTCCACTTATTATCAGTATTCCGATAAATGCTCTAAGCTCCAAAACATCAATCGATTTCCAAGTTTTGTTTTGCTCATTTAGGACTCGATTTGCTTCCATGTTGGTAAATTTGGTAATGTTTTGAAGCATCTCATCGTCTATATACAAATCAAACACATTGATAGGTTCTTCAACAAATGCTCCAGGTGGTATAATTACTTTATTCACGGCCCCACGAATAATATTCTGCTGTCTTGCTCTTCGTTGAGTATATGGAATAGAATTCCATTTCATGCCGTCTAACCCTGTATACTGTGTTGCCGTTGGTTCCGTAATCGAAGAATCACTATCACTTGAACAACTTTGATCATCTGCCACATCAGAAGCCTCACTCATGTGATCCATTTCACTATCAGAATCTGAGTCAATAGCAGAGAAGTCCTCGTCATCAGGTGCAGCAATTGCAATAGCAATTTCCTTATCAGTTAACATTTTATACTACTAAAAATATGGAAATCGAAGCAAAACTTTTCGTTACTGTTGTCGCTGAACAAAATTACCTAAATAGAACAACCACTTGATATAAATTACTATTGATATTGTTTATAATATTGATATAATTGTTTACACTATTATTCACTTTCTTTTTGCTGCACTAGCTTGCGACACATCTAATTTTGAAAATAACAACGATAAATGGCAAAAAAACAAAAAATGATGATGCAATAATTGCAGAAATTTTTTTAAGACCCCTTTTAGATCCCTTTCAACCAGTGTTTGCTAAACGTCGAAATTTTCCTCAGAAAAAGCAATAAAATCCCAACCAAATCCCACAATTTTGTCACCAGTCTAAAGAGCCCTTATGTGTCCAATGGACACACCCTATCAGTTTGTGTTACATTTTTAGAAAATTAGAAAAAAAATGTTAATAAAATTCCCTTTTTTTATAAAAAATTACAAATTTATGTAAGAGATACTATAAAAATAAAATACCAAAAAGGTCTTAAGTTTTGTTTGTTAGAAAATATCAGTTTGATGAATTTTAATTTTGAAATGTGTCCAATGGACACACTTTACAGGGTAAGGGTTAGTCAAATCTGGAGCTGTGTACACACGAAACTCGAAGTTGGTAGTCTTTGATAGCGTGTTCTGGTTGAGGCCGGCAAAGTATGCTTTGACAATCTGTATGGTTTGATGTATCCAAACCTCTCGCTACCTCTTCTTGATCTCTGCAGAAAAAAACATACCCGTTGAATTTACAATTAACCAGAAAAGTCTTGATATCTTGCTGTACAACAGGCACAGTTAGAAGCGACTCATGGAGAAATGTGCCTGATCCTGTTTTATAAAGAGCGTCGAAACCCGCATGGAGCACGGCAGAATCTTTCAGTAGTGCTTTGCTAGGAAATATTTTTCGCAGAAATGGCCTTTAGAAGAATCTATCCGAGGTCTTCGGATCTCTCTCACATGAAAAAGTGTTAGCTACTTCACTTTAGATATTTTGTCCTCTACCTTCAAGAGATCCCAAGAGGAGAGCTCCGAAATTTAAACGAATGTAATGTTATTATTAATGAGCAAGCCTACAATCTAACAGAAAACTGTTAAAATACAGGAGTTCTCAGCCCCCGGTGGATACTTGGTCTTTTGAAGGAATTTTAAACCCGAAAGTTGATTCTGTACCCTTCTTCAAAGATTCCGCTTGTATATGGACAATGGGGAGGGCTAACTTCGTAACTCGGAGCTTACCTCCTGTACGTAACATCTTCCATTCGTTACGTAACGCTCCACCCACTCACATGGAGATACTTGTTAAGTACGTGCGAGGAACAATATGAGGTCATCAGGTCCTCGAAACTCTCAGAAAAGTAAGCGGCGATAATGAAAAGTGTGTTTCTATGGTCAGCTGATGAGCCTTTCTGAAGGGACACTTAGGTCAGGAGGTCACTCTTGGCCACATGTGGCTTATCTTAAAGCTCCCTGCTAGATCTAGAAGTAAGAAGTAGCTGTAGATGCATAAAAACATCATCGTCAAATGAATCCGACTGTTTAGCCTATCGAACCTATTTGCACACAGAATCGTGTGCTATATAAACGAATAGGTCTAAATGAATATATTATTCTAATTAATAAAAAATTGATCTGAAATGATTCAAAATAAGACAACCATTGTTAGTTTTTCAACCAATGCAGCACTTGGATAGCCAAAAATTTAAACTAAACTTAAAACTTTAAACCATCTAAGCTGCTACTACCCGCAAAAAAAGAAAGACGTCACGCGTGAAGTTGTGAAAAGCTCTTTGAATAAGAAAAAAAAAGAAATTTTATCGGTGGAAGGAAGGACATAAATTTTCATACTCGATCCTATCACAAACCCATCCAAGGAGTGGTGAATGGGCTGTTCCATAAATTTCCATATTGTGGGTTTTTGTGCATTTACTATACAAGAAAGATTCTAAACGATTGAGTGATTGCAGAAGGCGCCATACGTTATTCGTTTTTTTATCGTTTTATTGGAGACACGAGAATTCTGTGGAATAATGTTGAATTTGCATACTTTTTCTAGGATAGTGTCAGTGTAATTGTAAGTACGGGGTGCAAAACTGTGTGTTGAGCTTTGTGATCAAAATATTCCTACAGAGTATTATTGATAGTAGAACTCGTTTTGAGGCTTGTAATTACCACATGAAATAAATATATAAAAATACCTTTAAAGTATGTTCCGGAAATTCTATTTAAAATGAGGCAAAGAACACTATTATAGTTAAACGTTAACGAATTTAAACACTTGAAAATACTGAAAGCAACAAGTATCGATTTATTGTAAGATATATCAGTTAAGTTTGTCATTCACACATGTTCAGATGATCAATTGTGCTGATTGAGAACAGAACAGTAAAAGAGGGACCCCTCGTGGTAAAACATCACTTTTGACAGGTAACATGATAGTTGGGGCTAAACGTAACTGCGTTTAAATTGATTTATATATGGTTCAAAGGCTTTCGATGTATACGAATGGAGGAAATTACTTTAAAGATGCTTGAAAACGAATGTGATGTGTGATGTGAGAGTGAACAAAAGATACTTTAAAGTGGTTAAGAGGTTGCATATACCGATAAGAAGAAAAATAAATGATAATACCGTTTTGCATTAGAAACACTAAATCGGGACTAGGATTTTTTAATAAATATTAATTTGCATATCAAAAAAGAAAAAACAAAGAAAACCAAACAACTTTATATCGTAAACGCTAATTTTTATCAGGTGGCATTTGAACTTAGAAGTGCAAGTTATGAGGGCGAAATTATATTGTTTGCTGCTACACTGTGTCAATTACTAGATAGTAGCATATCCCGTACGAATTTATTAATTTTGGTCGATTAATTATCTGGGTATAAGTTGTGGAATAAGATTGTCGCATAGTTTGTAGAGTTTTGATTTCTGTAAATTATGTCGAATTGCAACAATTTCTAGAGCTTCCAAATTTTTTGATTGTCACAACATAAGAAAAACTTCTGGAGCTGCTACATTCTTTCGATAGTTGTTGATGGATTTCGATAGTTCAGCAAATACATCTATCCGACAAGTTGAAGAATGGGCTTTGAGCATTTATTTATTTATTTATTTATTCGTTTCTTAAGAAACGTTACAATAGTTAAGTTATACCCCGGCTTCACCGGCCTCAGTTTAATCAAGTTCAGTTCAATCGGCATAAGTGGCTTCACCGGCATTGTTGAGTTCAGAAAGCTTCCTGTGTGACGTATTACATTTGAAAGCTTCTTTTCTGAGGTGTACTTGTTTCGAATCAGTTTAAAAATGGAGGAACAAGTTTTACTTTCGCTTATTAAAAGTCGCCTTCTTTGATCCATCCCAGCAAACCAAGCTTTCAGAGCATCAGACGTTTCGCAAAGTTTTCGTAAATAGAAAAAAACCAACAAAAAATATTACCGCTGTTTCGGATTGAAATCGGAAAAATATCGTTACAAAAAAGAGCTACGTGCTTAGTCACTATTAGTTACAATGGTTCCTAACGAGATCGGAAAGAAATCGTAAAAAATTAGTCCTTAACTGTTGACTTTGATGGTTTCAACCGAAATTTACGAAATTTCGTCATACTATTTCCAGTTCGATTTAAAGTGCCGGAAAGTGAACTTCATTTGGTTTGTTTTTCCTTCAATTTATATGTAGATGTTTTATAAATACAATCTATAAAAAAAATTAAAATTATAGTTTCTTTTATTTTTGAGAATCTTATTCAACTATTGTTTTTATTTCAGATCCCATACAGAATTTTCTTATAAATTTCGTAACTACATGTTTTAACATAATATACTTGATCTTGATGGCTTGATAATTATATGGTCTTAATTATGACTTAGATAATGGGACTATACTAAGATCAGATATATTCTAGTAAAAACATGTATTTACGAAATTGACAAGAAAATTCTGTATGGATTCTGAAAGCTTTATAAAAGAGGGGAAATTTCACTTAAAAAACTTTCAGAGATCATACAGACTTTTCTTATCTATTTCTTAACAATACTTCTTTAAGAAGTCGTGTCATCATCTTCATACAAAATTCGTTTAGAAATCTGTAAAAATTCGTTTACGATATCGAATAAATTTGTCCGATATTAGGAACTATTTCGTTAAGAAATCGCAAAGTTTGGTTTGCTGGGATGTTTATTTACTGAAAGCTCTTATTCTTACTGTTTTGTAATACAAACGTCAAAACAACTTCCAAAATACATCAGCTGACATTCCAATATTCCAATTTTTTACTCTCTTTTGAGCGAGCTTTTATTTTCAAGTTTGATTTCATGTTCCCCAGCAAACCAAACTTTGCGATTTCTTAACGAAATAGTTCCTAATATCGGACAAATTTATTCGATATCGTAAACGAATTTTTAAAGATTTCTACACGAATTTTGAATGAAGATGATGACACGACTTCTTAAAGAAGTATTGTTAAGAAATAGATAAGAAAAGTCTGTATGGCTTCTGAAAGTTTTTTAATTGAAATTTCCCCTCTTTTATAAAGCTTTCAGAATCCATACCGAATTTTCTTATCAATTTCGTAAATATGGACATATTTTTACTAGAATATCTGATCTTGATATTGTCCTATTGTCTAAGTCATAAGTAGGACCATATAATTATCAAGCTATCAAGATCAAGTATATATTATGTTAAATCATGTAGTTACGAAATTAATCAGAAAATTCTGTATGGGATCTGAAATGAGAGCATTAGTTGAGTAAGATTCTCAAAAATAAAATAAAATATAATTTTAATTTTTTTTTATATATTTATAAAGAATTCATAAATTGAAGGAAAAACAAAAGAAAAGTTAAATTAATGGATTATTTAATAGGAGACATATTTTCATAAATTCAAGAATTCAAGATTTCATAAATTGATGCAAAAACAAAACAAATTAAATTAATGGATTATTTAATAGGAGACATATTTTCTTGATCCGAATTATTTTGATCATTTGAGTTATTTTCACATATAGTTGTTCTTGCTAATCTTTTTAAGGATTTTGAATATCTATCCTTAGCAGCATTAAAATATTTCTTTATGGCTCTTTCTATAGATGTTATTTTTACTTTGGGGTTATCCAAAACGCAGGCATCTAATTGAAAGGTCTGTGTTACAAATGTTTTTAAAGCAATAGAATATCACATACCTTTTAATACATTAATTATTGTAAAATTTTTAATACTTATATTTTCGTTAGCTGCCGTCCAAGAAAATAATTTTGCCAGTTTATCTTCTCCGAAGATTAATTTCAGATTAGCATTCACTGTTTTTGTGTATTCCATAGAACCATTCTGGGTAAACTTTTGAATCTGGAATGTAGTTTGATGTTTTATGTTGTAATTTAAAATATGGTTGTAAATACGTACCAATTGTTTTTGCATATTTTTATCCTCCTTTAAGTTTTTTTCAAATATTATAATTCCCTCTTTCGAGGTTATTGGAAATGATGGCAATAAATCAAATCGATCGGTTTGGATTTTCAAAGTCTGTAGTACCAAATCAACTTTTTTTCGTAAGGCGATGGACTCCTTTGCAAAATGCAAAATTATTTTTTCTGCATCTTGTTTTTGTTGGCGTAGAATGGTATTTTCTTCTTGAATGTTTTTACATACATTTAATATTTCTTGAAGGAAGAAAAATAGTTAAAATTTTTAACTAAAGTTAGTAGTTATAAAATACGAACCTGTCAAAAGATTTAATGAACCATTATTTTCACCAGTCAAATTTGGATTTTGCGGGGAAGAACTATTTTGAAGAGTAACAGCTTGTAAATTAGTGGGATCTTTCTGGGTAGTACGATATTCGTTATCTATAGGTTTAAGGATTTTTTATTATATGAGTAAGAAACTAAAAAAGCATGTCATACCTGTAGCAACCATCACAAACTCAGCGTATGTGAAATCATTAGAAGGTAAATTTGGATGGGGCTCACATTCAGCTGAAAATAAAACAATAAAATTTGGTTATTTCATTTGACTTTAACTGAATTTAAATTCATAACTGCAACAAAATTTACGAACTCTTACCAATTTGCGTGTTTTCTAGTACTTGCTGTGAATCCATTACAATAATTAAATTTTTGCTGTATTTTAAATCCGTTGGAATTTTTGAGAATACTGCAATTTAATAACTTGTTAGTAATCCTATCTATAATTTTGTTATTCAGCGTGCAATAGCCATAATATAAAAGCTAACCTTTATAACATCGGGAAAAATACTGCAGAAGTAGTAGCATTACTATCAGACTTCGTATACAATTTAATTATTTTACAATTTATTTCAGGAAGTGGGAATGTACAGCTAGGCCTAAATGCTAGTTCACTATCTGCTGTGAAAACTTCAAGGAAGTGGAGATCCTTTTCGAATGAATAAAAGTTGCGCAGGCCGTCAATTTCCTTACCCTTAATTAATATTTCTGGATCTTCGTTAATAAATTTTTCAATTATAAAAATTTTGTTACGGTACATGCACATATTATTTGGTTCTGCATTTGAAAACTTTACATTAATTAATTTCGTAACTTTACGACGTTGTTACTACTTCTTTGAATGTATTACTTTCCATATTACGCCTGAGATTGGGAAATTGGTCTTCCTTTTTTCGTTCTTTTATGTAAAAACTTTCTTCAATAAGCCTATTTGATATTTGAGATAAGACAAAGTTTTCTTTCTTAATTTTTTGCTTTAAAATATATAAGTAGTTTTCAAATTTGAACGCACTGTAGTTATCTAAAGGCCCATATTTCAACGAGTCTTCATTTAAATGAATTAGTGAATGCATATTGTAGGTTAATGTCTCCAATCCATATAATGTAGGTATTTCAGATAAAAAATCTTCTAATAATGCTCTAGCCAACTGATTGTATTTGTTATATAACTGCTTGTTGGCAAGAATTCGTATCCCAGCATGTAATTTCAAAAAATTATTGTAGTAAGTCGTATCAAGGATATTTTTTAGAACAACTACGCCGCTATACAAAACAAAACTTCGGTATTCTGAAGCCTTCCACCTATCCAGCTCTTGTAAAGTTCTTGGTTTTCTGTTGAATTCATAGGGGAATTGTTTCTGCATAAAAATGTTTTGTAAGCTAATATAATCTATTTGTGTAGATGAAAGAGAAAATGGTTTCCTCTTTACTTTTGTCCATAATTTTAGTAGCTGCCTCATAACTCCTAGACATACTACGTGCATGTAATCCAGAGGAAATTGCGAAACGCAGCGCACACCTACTGTTTCCAATGCAAAGGGTTCAAGCTTGGTATGATGTTCAGGTTGTGTTCTACTTATGAAGGAATCATCCGTTCTGGATGAGGCATTAACATCTGGAAAAGTCAGGCGTTTGTTAGTACTTTGACCTTTTTGCGTACACTTCGTGCAAGAATAGTAGCCTGAATGCAGTTTAATATTCAATAGAAAAGACCTAGCAGGTGCATCGCAAATGAAGTAATTGATACTAATTGAGTACATTTTGCCACAATAAACGAAGCCTTCTAACTGCAATAGATGTAATTCAGAAACTAAATATTTGAGAAAGATGTTGGGATCTTTTGGCTTGCTAGTAATTTTAGTAGGCTTTGGAGTTCCTTCGAGTTTATTACTGTAGCATCCTACGAGGTATACTTTTTCAAAATCTTGAATATTTAATAAAATTGGCCAAATCTGTTTTGCGCTTGATTTAAATAAAGGTAAGCCATCGACACCGAAATTTAATAAAAAATTATCACCAAGAAACAAATTACTATTTTCTGTCATAAAATCTGTTAGGCAGTTCTTTACACCATAGTGAAAATATTCACCGGGTTGCATAGACATAATTTCAGTTGATCTTGGCGTACCTCGAAGGGTCCTTATGTCTTTTGGAAGACTTTTATCATATATCATTAACTTCTCTAATAATTCATTCATAGCCTGAGTGCCTATTTTATATTTAATAGACCACTGGCTTAAAAATGGCTTCAAATTGGAAGATTCATCATTTTCTGTCATTTCAATTTCCAATTTTGAGAATTCACCAAAATTTGCGCTATTTGGTATTATTTCTTTTGAAATATTTTCATTTATAGGCTCTGTTACATTAACACTATTTATTCCCGCTATACGATCAGTTATTATAGGAATACTTTCCGTTTCTTCTTTTTCCGAAACCAGCAAATTTTTTATCAATTTTTTTGCTTCATTTTCTACACTCCTTCTGAAGTTTTGCCGGGACATTTCTTTAATTTTTATTTAAAACAATCAACGCTTAATAATTATATTTCAAAAGAAATCAAATAAAATATTTCGTTACTTACCGCAATTTATTTGTCTTGATTATCAAAAAAAAATTTTTTTATACGCACTACACTTTGCTGCAGTTCACTTTCCGGCACTTTAAAACGAACTGGAAATAGTATGACGAAATTTCCTAAATTTCGGTTGAAACCATCAACGTCAACTAATTTTTTACGATTTCTTTCCGATTTCGTTACGACCCATTGTAACTAAAAGTGACTACGCACGTTGCTCCTTTTTTCTAACGAAATTTTTCCGATTTCATTCCGAAACAGCGGTAATATTTGTTGTTGCTTTTTTTCGATTTACGAAAACTTTGCGAAGCGTCTGATGCTCTGAAAGTTTGGTTTGCTGGGTCTGTTGGGCGAAATCAGACTTTATTTTTCCTGACTTCGGAATGTGAAAATGTATGGGAAATCAGGAAAAAATTGAAGCACAGTAGACTAATTTTCTCGAACTTGGGCAGTTCGGCCGGTGAAGCCGGGGTATTACCTGTGAAGCGTGTGCTTATCTGTAGGTGATTAAGTATTTTATAATAGTTTTAGAGGCTTTTCGGTTGTGAAACTTTTTCAAATTATTTACAAATCTTATTACATTTTAGTTCAGTTGGCATTGGCATTAGGAATTTAGGAAACTTTAACCTATTTATCAATGACTAGTTTTATATATTTTTTACGGTTTTTAAAATTAACCATATTTTTCAGTTCCGCTGGTATAGTTCATTCATCAATTCTGACAGCGCGTAGCTTGGATGTCTTCTCCCATAGATATTGTAAGTTTCTGGCATCTCTAGTAGTCCTCGAGCTGGTCTTCTAGCGTTCTGATTATAGCCTATTCTTTGTTGGAAGCGTTGATCATCATAATTATGTAAGAGTAGTGTCACGTTAGAGATACCGTTAACATCTGTGGCTTTTAAATTAGAATGATTAGTATTTATAATTTTGAATAATCGATGCTGAAGATTTTATGTCTTATCGATGTGTGTTTTCGACGCATTTCCCCATGCTAATATCGGTATCTTAAACAGGATTCTGCTAGTGAAAGGTGTAGTTGCTTCTGCACCTCAAAGCTAGTGTATCTTATAGTAGTGTATCCATCGCAAAAACAGCACACTTAAGTCCTTGGTAAATTCGTCCTGCATTATCAAAGCCGCTCTATTAATGCACTGGTGCTTAACAATAATTGCTAAGTCATCTGTGTATGAAAAGGCTGTATCTTTTTAATAGTCGCAGAAGTTCGTTTGTGAACAGTATAAAGAGAATCGGTCCCAGCTTTGAACCTTGTGGCACACCATGCAGACTCGGCCTTTCTTCGCTAAGTGTGTTTTTTATTTTTACCTTTATCGTTCTTTCTGACAAGTAATTTTCTATCCACTTTGCTAAGATCCCTCTTATTCCAATCCGCCTGAGACTTTCGATGATTTTCTTGTGACTCAAGGTGTCGAAGGGGTTGCTAAATTCTAAAAACATGACAAGAACGTGGAGCAGATTAACCTTAAGCTAAACGCTTTACATCTAACTTCAATAATTAAAACAATAATCAATCGAAGTACAAGACAAAGTTGTATTCTCAGTTTATTAAAAACGTCGATAATCCGAGCAGTATTCAAAGGAGGAGTGAAGGATCAAATTGAAAACTACAGGCCTATCGCAATATTGCCTGTAGTAGAGAAGTGCCTGGAGGAAATTATAGTTAAGAAGAATAACAAAGTTCATACAAAAACACAGAGTCCTACCAAACCAACCGAATAAGGTTTCCAGAAAAACAAAAGCACTGCGCTACTTTTGGGGGAATTCGCGAGTGTGGTAAACACCGGCCTAAATAAAAATCGTCATGGTCCCTTCCAGCACAACATTGTATATACACTTCTTCCACGCTAGCTTCCTCTATATAAATTGATTGTGCGAGACGTATTCCTTCTTGGCTAGAGGTTTTTATGACAGCATCTATGTACTTCGAATGGGCTGAACGATCAGTGCATCAAGTAGTGTAAGTAACGGTAGTGGTTGAATAACGCGGACGTAGAGTGGCATAGGGAATATACATTGGGGGGATTTTGGAGACCCATCATTATGGCCAGAAAATCAACATCTTCCCTCACAATTGCGACACTCTTTTGAGTGATTCTACTTTCATTGCATTTTGTCGTCAGAATGGTGATTAGTCTACCCTTGTTTTTGGCATACGATAGAAAATTTACTTGTCAAACTGTTGGTGTCATGGTGAAGATTTTTAAATTTGCTGTACAGTCACAGCAGGAGTGGCACTGATGGAACGATGGTCTTAGTATGAGGGAACTTCGGTCATTGATTTGACCAGCGGCTAAGCCGACTTCCTTCTTCTTTTCAAAATGTGCCAGTGGTGCAGCTTTTAAGCTTCCAACGATTTGTGCTGGTGGTACATCGTTCAGCTGTGCAACCTTTTGACCCTGGACTACAGCATTTTTTGGCGTGACACATCGGATTCCCCATTGTGTGGAATGTGTTTCGTCCATCCAGAGTTTGAATGTTAAAATCGGCGTTGTTATAGATCATCTGGCAAAGTGCTTGTTGGTTAACAATCAAGGAAGGGCGACACTTCAAACCAAGTCGCTTCATTGTACGACGAACAAAACCCCATGGAAGACAGGACATCTATCAATTTGCGAAAACCATATTTTTTGTAACGAAATGCTGCCGAGCCGATTTGAAGAGGTGAGAGGAATGTCGTAGGCCTCACGGCACTAATGTGAAGGCGCCTGAGATCGGGGTATGGTGGAAGAGTTCATTTGGGCGCAGAAGGCATTTTTCGTAATTTTAGTCTTGTAGGAAATTCAAGCTACTTTAACGTAGTATAAGGGATTTTGTTGATTTTCCGAGTTGTAGGGGGTGGGAGTGGGCGTTTTTTAAGTTTTCGCAGAAGGGCCAAAAAATCACTGTTTTTCAGCGCCCTTAGCGCCGAAACCGCTAGATAGAAAATCATTTTGAAGGAAATTTTGTCACTTTTAATTTTGTATATAGTGGTCATCTTCAAAAAACGTAAAAAACTAAAAAAAGTGGGAAAGTTTTGAGGTTTGTTGCGTTTTTGGTTAAGAAGCCGACATCCTACAATACAAGGCAGCAAACTTTATATTCGGATTTAGCACCCCAAAAAACATTTAAAACTGCTGAGAAAAAAAAATTTCGCAATTATGTTACGAAAGAACCACCATTTTACTGGACTAATTAGCTTCAGTCCATTTTGAGCTATTGCTTGTTTGTCTGCATTTCTCTGATAAAAATTTCTGCGAGTTTTGATAAATTTTGGTTCGCGATGAGATAATACCAGTGTAGACCTAGATTAACTTGTAAAACTCATGCTGCTGAAGGAATACTAGTGTAGATACCCACAATGGTATTCAGCACCTCATTTTTTCATTATCGAATACGTATTATCAGATCGATCTTCTAATTATACATTTAGTACCTACATCTTCATTAACTAGAAAAAGCATTTTATTAGGTTCAGTGGCGTAGATAGGGGGGATCAAGGGGATCAATCCCCCCCCATGAGCCAACAAAAATTATAATAGAATTGAATAAAAATCTTCGTATCTACGTATTTAAGTATACATGAAATTTCTTAAGCACCAACACCTCTTTTGGCATTATGTAATGTGCAATTATGTTTTTGCGCAATTATATAAAAATCATCTAGATATGTTAAGTATTGTATAATTTCCGCGCTTCGAGCAGGCCGACCAATCAAGAGCCACGAAAAGGACGCTCACTATAATTGTGGACACATCGAGCACATGTAAAGTAAATACAATGAGCCAATAGTGGCACCTCGGTTCCTAAAAACTCAAAATTTTATTTATTTATTTATTTATTTATTTATTTATTTGCCAAACAAGGCAGTTAACAAAAACATACAGATAAAAAAAAATACATATTAACATTAATGGAACATTGCAGTATTTAAATATTAAACTAAGATCTAGGTCTATAAGTTAGTTAGAAGAGGACAATAGGGAAATTAGTTTTCTTTTATAGGAACTTTTGTTAATTGAGGGAGAGAAACAGGACGCGTAGGAATTGAAGGTAATGCAGCACCTGTTAACGGGCTCGTTTCTAGCATATTCAGTGCGATGCGGGTACTCTTTAAGCAGTTTGGAATGTCTTGTTTGTCGAGTATCGTTAAATTTGATTGTGTCCGACAGGAACTGCACCTTGAGGTTATTGTTCAGGACATCCAGGGTAAAACAAGATATAAGCAATTTCCGTCTAAGGGATAGAGGCAGGAGATCAAGGATTTTGAGCCTGTCCTTATAGTGAGGAAGGTTGTGAAAATCCGAAGGATTATAGAGGTTCCTAAGCGCGAAAAGAAGGAACTTCTTTTGGACAGATTCTATTCGATTAATACTAATTTGAAATGTAGGATCCCAGATCTGGCACGCATACTCAAGAATAGGACGGACCAATGAGCAAAACAAGGCTTTAGTAACCCAAACATTGTCGAATTCTTTAGCTCTTCTCTTGATAAAGCCCAACAGCTTGTTGGATCTAGCAATAATATTATCATAGTGTAAGTTAAAGTTTAACTTGCTGTCGAGGACAATGCCTAAATCAACAATGTGATCGACACGATCCAAGACATTGTCATTGAGATAATAATTTCGCAGCTGTTTGTTTCTTTTCCTGGAGAAGGTAATTACGTGGCACTTACTGGTGTTAAGAAGAAGATTGTTAGTGGTGCACCAGTCTTGTAGTGCATTAAGTTTCGACTGTAAAAAGGATACATCAGTTTGAGACCTTATAGCACTATAAATTTTTAAATCATCGGCGTAAAAGAGGTGCGGAATGCCATTTAATATTTCAGATAGATCGGAAATGAATATGTTAAATAGAAGTGGCCCTAGGTGGCTGCCTTGCGGTACTCCTGAGGTTACATTGATTTCTTTTGAGAGGAAGCCCTGAAATCTTACCACCTGAGTTCTCCCGTTAAGATAGGATGTTATCCAATCCAGAAGGGGGCCGGATATCCCAAATCTTAATAATTTCGTATGTAGAATGTGGTGGTCTACTCGATCGAATGCCTTGCTGAAGTCAGTGTAGATAGCGTCAAACTGGTGGCCTTGTTCCATACCGCACAGTAGTTCGGATATCATTATCATAAGATTGGATGTGGTGGAACGACCTTTTCTAAAACCATGCTGCTGATCGTTTAGGTTCGGAACAATTAGAGGGGCAATCTTGTCATAGATAAGCTTTTCAAATAGTTTAGGGATAACAGATAGGATAGCAATACCCCTATAGTTGTCCACCGCATGTTTATCACCTGACTTAAAGATTGGTGTGAGGAAGGATTTCTTCCATACCGAAGGAAACTTACCGGCAGAAAGGGACTTGTTAAAAATGAGGTGAAGAGGGAGTAGAAAGAGTTGGGCGTGGCTCTGCAAAAAACTTGCAGGTAGACAGTCCGGACCGTGACCTTTATTGACCTCCAGATCTATAAGACCTGTCATTATATCTTCGGGCGATAGAGATATATTGTCTATAAGGACCGCAGTTTCGGAATGCTCTCTTGGGACAGTGTGTGCAGTCGAAGAAATGGGGCAGAAGATTTCACCGAACCTGTCCGCAAACATGTTTGAAATTTCTTGGGGGAGAGAGGAGTGCGTGATACCGTTTGTCATTGTTGACGGGTAGCCTGATGTTTTTCGCTTTAGGTTAACGAAATCAAAGAATTTTTTAGGATTACGTATGATATTTTCACCGACAGTCTTTGCATAGGTAGTATAGGCCTCCCGTGACCTATGATTAAATTCTGAGGCTAACCTGGCGTATTCAGATTTCTGCTCAGCACTAACATTGTTGTTATTTTTCACTACGCGGTACAATTTATTTCTTCTATTACGAAGGGACCGAGTGTTTTTGTCAAGCCATGGCTCCGTCAATTTATCCCTTTTTTTAATAACTTTTACTCAACTTACAGACCTTTGACTAAATTTGAACGTGCGGGTCGTCTGTGACGTTACTGTGAAATTAGTAGGCTAGTAAAAGTGAATGAATTTATCCGATAGTTGTTTACTACAACTGTCGCAACTGAAATTTACTTGTATTACAGTGTTTTTCATAGTGAGCTATATCAAAGGCCATCAAGTCTTTAAGCAGTCAAATTATATGCAGCCTGCAATTAATTTATGGCGATGCTTCTCACTTTGTGAGTGACTAATATGCGACAACAAGGAGACAACATGTTTGTTGATATTCTCAATGCACTAAGAATTGGAGAATTACTACCAGAGCATATGAAGATTCTCTTCGAACATGTCACTGGTGACTTCACGGGAAAATTTTCGAAAGAAAATGCTTTAAGAATTTATGCAACTAGAGCAAAAGTTGAAGCGCATAATACAGGTGTAGTTGAACATTTTAAAGCTAAAGCACTTTTGGGGTTTTAGTTAGAGCAAATTGTGGTTGTGTTCAAAAATTTGTCTTTTGGGTTTTAGTTAGGGCAAACGGTGATTTTGTTCGGGAAATGGCTTAGCTTGGAAGGAAGATTTCCTGTTCAGGGCAACTTCCCCATTTGCACCTTAGAAATTCACCCGGATATCCGCTACCGATAACAAAAGAATTTCCTGCATTAGGAAGTTTTGGCAGAGCAGAACGTCGCATGTTGCCAATTGTGTTATGCTATGCTACCAAATCTCATAAAATGCAAGGTGGCACATTAAATTTAGGAGTCGCTGATCTCTCAGGTCTCTTTGCTAAAGGTCAAGCATATGTAATGCTGAGTAGATTTAGATCTTTAGACGGATTAAAAATTGAAAATATAAATCCAGTACAATTAACAGGCAAAAAACCATGCAATACTGATGCTCTTGAAGAAATGGAGCGCATGAGAAAATTACCTGCTGCTTTTTAATATGGATCAATTAAAAAATTTCTTGTTATTTATAGTTGTGACTAAAAAGTAAAAAATAAAAAAATGAGTTAAAAAAACTTTTAAAAGAAATAACTTTTATATAAATAAAATGCACTAAAAAGTACAAAATAATTGTTTCTTTCTCAGTGATATACACACGAAAAGTTTCATTGCGAAATAAGAAATGCTAGAACTCAGACTAAATCTTAAACTTGAATGTATTAACAATATTTTAAAATTATAGTATCTCGTTTGACTTTAAATGTTTGAACTCTTATCAATGTATTGTGTAAATTTACAGCTTTTCAAGTGCATTAATAAAAGTTTGGGCATCCATAACTATAATCACAATTGTCTAACTGCAGCTCATGCCCCAACTTTTATTAATGCACTTGAAAAGCTGTAAATTTACACAAAACATTGATAAGAGTTCAAACATTTAAAGTCAAACGAGATACTATAATTTTAAAATATTGTTAATACATTCAAGTTTAAGATTTAGTCTGAGTTCTAGCATTTCTTATTTCGCAATGAAACTTTTCGTGTGTATATCACTGAGAAAGAAACAATTATTTTGTACTTTTTAGTGCATTTTATTTATATAAAAGTTATTTCTTTTAAAAGTTTTTTTAACTCATTTTTTTTATTTTGGGTACGAATCTGCCAATGGTGTTAAAGATAACATCGTAGAATCTAGTAACTAGCTCGTCAATATCATCACCATCAAGTAGATCCTCCCAGTTAATAAAGGATAATTCAGTGATAATACTAACATTATCGGCATTCTTAAAATCGAAGTCTACAGAGTTGTTATAGGAGGCGAGAAAATCAGTTATTGTAGAACTGAGCTCGACGACCCACGCGGAATGATGTGTAGTGTTATTAAATAGATTCTCCTCTTCAGAAGCGGGAAGCACGTTCAAATCCTCATAGAGGTTAGTGAAGATTAAATCCAACCATTTCCCATTTGAATTTGGTTGGCTAATTACCTGTTGCAAGTCGTTGCTGTAAAGATTGTCGATAAACTTTATATCGACGGGGTTTGATACATTAATCGGAAGTAAATAACTGTCTTCCTCGTCACGAATAAAAGATATATTAGGCCGATTAAAATCACCTATGATTAATATATCTTTGCTATCTTTGGATATTCCATCTATTATATGAATCACATTATCATATATAGATTCGTCGGAGTTTGGAGGTAAGTAAAAAGAACCGATGACAATGTATTTATTTCCGAACTTTACTCGTACTAAAATATGCTCGAAGGTTTGAGACGATGTAGTCGCGATAAGTTCACTATTTAAGGAGTCTCTAACAGCTATGAGGACACCACCTCCTCTTGAGAGACCGGTAGATATATAATCTCTATCGCGTCTATAAATGGACCAGCTGCCATGCAAGATCTCTTCGTTAAGGAAGGAGTCATTCAACCAAGTCTCGGTTAACACCAGTACATTAAAGTCACAGGATTTGGAGTCGATAAAAAGATCCTTCAGTTTGCCTCTCATCCCACTGCAGTTATGATAGAAGAGTCTTAAGTTATCGGAACATATTAGTTTTGAATGACGGGCTGGGGGATGGTTAGAATTTCGGTGGGAAGCTAGTTAAGGACGATAAGGTTATAATAAATCAAGTTTAATTGTTTTTCCAATTTTGGCTGAAATAACTAGTTGCTATGGGCATATTTTATTCAATATTTAATATTTCGAATATTTTTTAATATAGTAGAGTATCAGAATATGTATAAGCTTCCTAAAAAATATGACTAACTTTTGGCTTTGATTGGCAATTTAATTCCTCCTTAATATTTTGAAGTTTGTAAAAATTGCCGAGTCAGTAAAAATATTAAAGTTCAAGAAAAGATTCAACGGGCAAAATTATGATAAACTTTAAGTTATAAGTTCGGGAAGCTTTGCACTTCATAGATTGTTCTAACTCGATACAATTTTATCGAGCACAACACACAGTACACTAATTGTTTCTGGCGAATCAACAATTCGAAAGCGTTCTTTGGGGCGTTAACATTAATTTACTCTAGTTTATAATTGAGGAGTGTCTGTTCAAAATGGCGTATTTCCGTTTTCAACTTTTTTTTATTTTAAAATTATATTGAAAATATGGCATAAAAGTCCATCGAATGAGCCTAAAAACTTATTCAAATGGACCGTACTTTCCATATAAAAAATTCCAAAAAATTAGGAATCCAATCAAAAGGGTATTTTTGCATCTTGTGAAGGAAACGGTAATCCGCCATTTTTTTGGTGGCCATATTGGATCTATTGAGTATACTATATTATATTGTCATCGAAACTGAATCTGTGTGCAAAATTTCAGCATGATCGAATAACCGGAAACCCCTCAGCAAAAGAAGGTTTACTTCAAAATACGATCTGAATTTTCCTTTCATATAAAATTGTGACTGTAAGCGAAAGGAAAGCCCAATTCAGTGTTATAATTGGGCCTTCCTTTCGCATGACTGTTGCATGGAATATTTTACATCATTCTAAACTAATTTTTGACGCTGATTTCAAATATATTATCAGTTTTTTTATATCAGCTTTATTTAATGAATTATAAGGAAGTGTGTTTTTTTAGAAAAATACTCTCATCTTACTAAAATATTTTATTTAAAGAAACTACAAACTGCACTGCACGCCCACCTATCCACCTATCTAAAAATGTAAAAGTGAAGGTTCTACCCTACCACCTTCCAGAGTAATGTGTCATCAAAGTCAAAATTTTGTTTTTTAACAAAACTATCAACTTTAACTACCTTTTTCCCCAAAAATAAGTAGTTACTCAATATTTTATTTCCAAAATTGGAAAGCACCGACAATTTCCTATAAACAATGCCCAACATTTTTTGTGTTACGGCCTTTATTTTTTAAGATATTAGCAAATTTTGATGTTAATGTTGGCTTTATTTTGTAGTTTGGTACTTTGGCACTTTGGTACTTTGGTATTAGAGCCCTAACACAATAGAAAATTTAATTTTAGCTCAAAGTTATACAAGGAGTGGATAGGTGGGCATAAAAATCTTGCTAAAAGGATTTATGCTTTTGACAGAACCCCAAAAAACTTCACTGCAAGTATTTCCAAAAATTCTATTCAAAAAGGCTTATTTCTTGAAATGACTAATCAAAAGGTCGTATTTCTCAAAATCCCGATCATCCCGATCAGCATATTTCTAAACAAATAATTACAAAAAATATAGTGCATGAATGTGCATTTAAATATATTTTACCATTTTATTTATAGGAACAGGCAGTTTTTTTCGATTTCTGTAAAGTTTGTTTATGATGGAAACACGCCCTTTTGAACAGACACACCTCAATTGTCAAATTTATTCTAGTTTATAATTGCAAAAGTGTATTAAAAGTGTTTTGTTTATTATCTCGGATTGAAGAAATTTTTACTGCCAATGAAACCATTCCGCAAGTGTTGAGACGGTGGAAACCATAGAAATGCAGAATTATCGTCAGAAACAACCGCGAGAAGACCCCGTTCTGATGCATTAAGTTGTGAAAATCCGATCAATCAAAATATACTGTCATATCCCCTCCCATCGCAAAAAGCTACCTACGCCACTGATTAGGTTATTACCTTATAGTAAGTACAGTAATTCGGTGTTAGTAACCAGGTGTCTCTTGTGAACGCGTAAAATGCAAGGACAGGATAGCAGCAAGCAAGTTGGAGGCCGGACGAATTTAACTAAAAAGAAGTGCGCGCGCACTTCATAACACATTGTAGAAAAACTACCCCACCATAACTCAATTTTTAAAGTGAACATAAATTAATATATGGATGCTAATCGAATTTTTTTTTAACTTTATACCCCCGTAAGGCATAGAAAAATTTGTTTTGCTTAAAAATGTTATTTTTTATCGATTTCGTTTGTGAAATAGTTGTTTAAACAATATTTTTTCAGCAGTCCGAACCTGAAACTGTTACATCTAGCTCCCTTATAATGTGTTACATTAAATTTACAGTTTACAGAACTTTATTTCAAAGAGAGATAAAGAATCAGTGAAGTTTACGGAAAAATCGATATTTGGAAAAGGAAGTTTTTGGTTTTTCGAATTTTTATAGTTGTTTTTCTTTTGTGACACTATAATTTTTTTACATCATCTCAAAGTAGAAGTTTCAACGAAAAAGAAGGCTGTCCTGAAAAGTTGAAAAATTAAAATTTTGTCCGTCAACTTTTTTGATTGAAAATTGGACCCCTTTTTTAAATTAAATTCGTTAACAAAGAAACAAAATTATCCATCGCTTTAAAAAAATTGCAGCTTTTACAAAACATTAAAATGAACATTTTCACCAAATTTCATTAAAATTGAAATCGTAAAAACCGCGTTTCACCCCTAAAACACGTTTTGGCACCCCACCCCCTTCCGGTCATCCGTTGCGGTGCTATCGATTTTTCCCCGTTTATGTACAATTTATCCTAAATTTTGCGGCCATCGCAGCCATGTTTGCATAATTAATTAAATTCATTAGGTTTTTGCACCTTTTTTAAGACTAAACTAAAGGCCCAACTATGCATGGCATAAGCGCATATGCCAAATGCATAAGTATGTCAAGTTCGCAACCAGAACTTGTTATAATGGTGGCTACGGTTGACATAACACGGCATAAAAGCTTTCGTTAAACATTCGTTAAACATAATGAATGCGACTTGGTTCGAACGTGACATGACAACATTAGGAAAAGCAAGGTTATGTTTATTGCTGTTTATTGTTAGAGCAAGTGATTTTTGTTCATGTATGGAGAAATAAAAATATCTACATATATACATATATATAAATCAAAATTAATGTTCACTTTCACAGCGCAGATTTTACATCAACTTTATGTCACTTATGTTATGCATAGGCGGTAATATGTTTTGATTGACATAATGCTGATTTTCGATATTTTTTGACGTTTTGACATATGCGCTTATGCCATGTGGAGCGGTTGCCCAATTTGGCCGATTGATCCAATTTCAAAATAAATTGGGCGATCGCTTCATATTTCACAACAAGCAGAAAATTAAAAACACTTGCATACGCATGCTGATCAACACCAAACTGTGACCCGGAAGCATGGGTTGTAATAATTCCATTAACCATCATCGTGCTGACCGCAACAAAACCGGCGGAATAAAAACAAGAGAACACCAGAGACCACGGGCATAAACACGGAAAATCCGAACGAGGTGTCGCGATCGCCACAAGTAATTCATTTTTGTATTGTTTAGCTTTTTTTAAAATCATTTTCATAAAGTTGTAAAATTTGTTTATGTTTAATAAATAGTAATTTCAATTCGTAAATTCGTGAGTGTCAATTATTAAGTTTCCTTTTGTGTTTTTGAATTTATTACTCAAATTTCATTTTGGTCCTTCGAGCCGGATACGCGAGTGAGTGAGTGGAAAAAAAAAGTGCAACTTAGGGGGAACACACGAAGCCTAAAGGTTTCTCAAAACGGTAGCAGAGGCTGGCTACTGACCCTAAGTTTCTCTTTAAGTGCAAAGACAGCTAACAGTGAAGAACACCACAAGGACATTATCATTAGGATCAGGATTCAAGGTAGGTGGTTTTGTTGTACCTTTTATTGGCATCCATTCCCTTCAATTTTTCAATATAATACCACAAAAGTGCTTGCCTTTAATTAAGTAAATGTGCATTAAATTAGTGAAACTACTCCATCTGAGTAACGCCTGATTAACACTGCGTGCCACCCGCTTCCCTGTTCATTGTGTTCTCAAACGAAGCATCTTGCCATCATCATTCGAGTTCCACAACTTTAAATCTCACCGTTGACAATTACGCCGTCATCGAGTGAACAACAGTAAAACACTAATAACACACACCCACATTAGAACTCTCTAAGTCAATACGATTAAACGCGAAATTGACAATGGCCAACCCTAACCCCGACGCGATTGTGACATCCCTCATCAAAACACAAGCGATCGAAGAATCAGAATTAGATCGAATCATAGCAAACACCAGAAAATCTCCTAAGGATAGGCTCAAGGAAGGCTACCTCCTCGAGCGAAAAGCATTGATGCAGAAGCAATGGCGGATCATTGAAAACAATCATCGCCAATTGCTTTCCTTGTATTCTGAAGAGCACAATACACTCAACTATTTTGCAAAGGATGTTTATAGTAGCATGGAAGAGCGTTATTGCCAAACTATGGGCTTTATAGCAGACCATCTGTCAGCACTCAGACCTCCACCAGCTCCATCAACCTCAATTCAAGAACCCAGCGCAGATGTTAGTTATGTGCAACATCCGCCAAGACCCGATCCGAGTGATTTACGACTCCCGAGAATAAACATCCCAAGGTTCACAGGAGATTATATTTTGTGGCCATCATTTCATGACCTTTTCGAAGCCATTGTCGACAAAAACAAACACATAAGTAATGTCCAAAAGCTACATTACTTAAAAACATGCATCAGTGGGGAAGCCGAGCAACTTATACGACATCTTCAGCTCACTGATGCAAATTATGCAGCAGCATGGAGTATCCTCAAGCGGCGCTATCAAAATAACAGAATACTAGTGAATACTCAGCTCACTGTATTGACAGCAATGCCCATGCAGCATCAAGAAACAGCCTCAGTCCTACGAAAAATGTTGGATAAACTCAACGAGGTATTGGAGGCACTCAAAGGGTTGCACATCAACACAGAAACTTGGGATCCAATACTGATCCACGTGCTATCTCAAAAATTATGTAAGGAGACAGTCACCCATTGGGAAGATACACTGAGCTCCCACGATGCCAACTACTTGCCAACCATAAAAGAATTCAAGGAATTCCTAGAGAAGAGATTCCGCACTCTCGAAGCCATAGGGGGAACCAAGCCAACTACACACAAGCAGCACCTAGGCAAATCAGAACCGGTAAGAATCCACCTAACAAGGGTGAGTAAATGCAGCCTGTGCCAAAAGGATCACAACCTTCGAACGTGTCCTCAATTCATTAAAATGAGTGTCAACGATCGAATCGCTCACATCAAGTCACATGGGAGGTGTCTCAATTGTTTAGGCACTTCACACTCCATTAGAAACTGCCCAAGTAAGGGCACATGTTTTAAATGCCACAGACGGCATAACACTTTATTACATTTGGAGGAGCTCAGGTACATCAAGAACTCTCCAGAGCAACCAAGAAACGGGAGCACTCCAGCCAAGGTCAGCTTAGGAACAATCAACGAAGCTAACAGCAGCAAGACTCAAATTAACCCCGAAATAGTTTCACTCCAATGCAAGGGGCATCAGGAATGCAAACAGGTCACTAAATCCGTCCTGCTAGCCACAGCACTCATTCAAGTGCACTCCAATAAGACAGGGACTAGAACACTTAGAGCTATCATAGACCAGGGTTCACAGGTTTCACTCATCACTGAAAGGAGCGCTCAGCTCCTACAACTCGACAAAACAAACGCCTTCGCGACCGTCTTCGGAGTAGGAGACCAACACTTGCCAAGCAAACATGCAGTCAACTTTAGACTCATCTCTCGCTACTCGAACGATCAGTACATTGATGTGAATGCGTTAGTAGTGAAGCAAATTTCAGAAAACATTCCCACTCACCAAATGTCACCACGAGATTGGTCACACATCAAGGGTCTCCAACTAGCAGACCCTCAATACTTTGAATCAGGGCGTATCGACGTGTTATTAGGAGCCGATGTCTACCCCGAAATAATAGAAGAAGGAAAAATAAAAGGTCTCCCAGGTACACCACTTGCGGAACGCACCATCCTGGGATGGATATTGTCAGGACCGGTGAAAAACACCTGTCATAGTTTCAAGGTTGCAATTAGCCTACACTGTGACATAAAACAATTGTTAAAACAATTCTGGGAGTTAGAGGAATTGACCGAAGAAAAGCACCTCACTGAAGCCGAAGCTCAATGCGAAGCACACTTTAAGGCGACACACCGACGTAGAGAAGATGGTCGATATGAAGTGCAACTGCCGTTCAAATCACATCCAGAACCACCAGCGCTCGGCGACTCTAAAGGAATCGCACTAAGAAGATTTTTTAGCTTAGAGCGAAAGCTAGATGCACATAGCGAATTGAAGCAGGAATACGAAAAATTTATGGCTGAATATCTGGAATTAGGACACATGGAACTAGTGATAGCTGAAAAACACGATACACACACACGCGGTAAACCGTGCTACTTACCGCATCATGCAGTGATAAAGGAACAAAGCTCCACCACAAAAGTAAGAGTAGTATTCGATGCTTCCGCAAAAACCACTAACAAATCATCACTGAACGATCACCTACTAACGGGACCTACCATCCAGGCAGACCTAGCATCCACCCTGCTAAAGTGGAGAACTCATGCCATCGCATTCACTGCTGACGTTGAGAAGATGTACAGGCAGATAAGAGTCGCCCAAAAGGACACTGATTACCAGCGCATTCTCTGGAGGAACGAGACAACGAAACCATTACAAGAGTACCGCTTGCTTACCGTTACATACGGAACAGCGTCAGCACCATTCTTAGCGGTACGTACCCTTCAACAGATAGCATTCAACGCAGCGTCTCAGTCCGAAAGAGCTGCAAGGGTAATTTTAGAAGATTTTTACGTTGATGATCTAATGTCAGGAGCGGATTCAATCCCCGAAGCCCTTCATCTAATAGAAGAGGTTCGAAAAATACTCAGAGAAGCTGGTCTACACTTACGAAAATGGACCAGCAATCACAACCAAGCGCTGCGTGATATAGCAAATCAAGACAGAGAATTAAAAGGGCCTCCCGAAGTCAACATCAACACTACTATCAAAACACTAGGGATTCATTGGAACCCCATCACGGACACATTTCATTTTAAAATCAAGAACAATCCAAGAAAGGTGGAGACTAAGCGAGAATTATTATCAGAGATATCACTATTATTCGATCCCTTAGGATGGTTAAGTCCGATAGTAATTTCAGCTAAAATATTAATGCAACAAGTATGGCTGGAGAAGGGCGAATGGGATGACCAACTATCTCAAAGGCTTACCGAAACATGGCATACCTTCAGAAACCAGCTTCACATGGTCGAGAAACTTACAATTCCACGCTGGTTACAAACACATAAGGATGGAGAATTTGATTTACATGGATTTTGTGACGCGTCAAATCTAGCCTATGCAGCTGTACTATACGTGGTCGTTAAAAGTAACGATAAAACAAAAATATCACTACTAACAGCTAAAACCAGAGTAGCGCCACTGAAACAGATAAGCCTCCCAAGATTGGAGTTATGTGCCGCGTCGCTACTAGCAAAGTTAGTACAAAAGACACAATTGATACTTCCAAACAAACCAGCCCAAATTCATCTTTGGAGTGATTCCACTATAGTATTATCATGGCTTCGAGGACATCCATCAAGATGGAAGACATTTGTCGCAAATCGAGTTAGTGACATCCTTCAACGATGCAGTAGCTGTATTTGGAGACATGTACCTACAAAGGACAATCCAGCCGATTCCGCAAGCAGAGGAATCTCGGCTCAATCGCTCATAAACCATACTTTGTGGTGGAATGGTCCCACTTGGCTTGTCAAATCCAAGGAACACTGGCCATCACAGGAACAAATCAAGGAAACACAGCTGGAAGCGAAAGGAGCAGTCACTTTAGTCACCACTTTGGAAAATGAATTCTTTACCAGACTACTGGAGCACTACTCCTCCTGGAGAAAATTAATTAGAGTCACAGCATACTGCAACCGATTCATGAACAACTGCAAGGCAGACACAAGGTACAAAACACTAGGTCATTTGAGAATTTACGAATTGCAAAAGGCCAAGAACAGTATCATCCAAATACTACAAAAAAGGCACTTTATGGAAGAAATTACAGCATTACAGAGTCGAAAACAATTATCTCCTAAAAGCTCTATTCGCAACCTAAATCCCTTTCTTGACACTGACGGAATCCTAAGAGTAGGAGGCCGATTACGACACTCCCACTTGACCTACAACGAGCGATTTCCAATGATAATTCCAGCTAGAAGCACAGTAACCAACCTATTAATTGACGATGCTCATAAAATCACGTTACACGGAGGAGCACAATTAGTGACAGCAATGTTAAGAAAAGAATTCTGGGTAGTAACTGCCAGAAACCTCATAAGACAAAGAATACATGCTTGTCTCCGATGCTGGAAACAGAAAGCAGCTACAAGCCAGCAACTGATGGGTGACTTACCAGAATGTCGTATACAGCCAAGTCATCCATTTACACACACAGGAGTAGACTTTTGCGGTCCCTTGACAATAAGAGAGTCGAAATGTAGAGGAAGAGTGCGAACTTCTAAAGGATATATTTGCAGCTTTGTCTGCATGGCTATCAAAGCAGTGCATCTGGAAGCAGTGAGTGACATGACGTCAGACGCATTTATCGCCGCCTTTCGTCGATTCACATCTAGACGCGGCAGGATCAGCCACTTGTACAGTGACTGTGGTACAAACTTCATAGGAGCCAACAGACGGATGGCACAAATCAACATGCAAAAGGAATGGGGAATATCAGAAGAGGTTTTTGCGTCCCTCGAGGAAGCCAGCACTAAATGACACTTCATCCCGCCAGGCTCCCCACATTTCGGTGGCATCTGGGAAAGCGGAGTAAAATCCATCAAACACCACCTGAAAAGAACAACAGGGAATACAATAATGACCTTTGAAGAACTAAACACACTCTTAACGCAAATAGAAGCTTGTCTCAACTCGCGACCATTATGCCCTATAACAAATGATCCGGAAGATTTAGCAGTGTTAACACCAGGACACTTTTTAATCGGTAACGCAATCCTAGCACCAGTAGATGACAATCTATTAGAATCCAACATCAGGATCACAAGCAGATGGCAAATGCTGCAGCAAATGAATCAAACCTTCTGGAGACAATGGCAGACAGATTACCTACACCGACTGCAACAAAGGCCTAAATGGCTACAACGAACTCCAAATGTAAAGACTGGTGATTTGGTATTAATCAAAGATGAACGATTACCGCCAACAAACTGGGCACTGGGACGAATCATTGAAGTTCATCCAGGAAGAGATGGACTGGTCCGAGTTGTAACGATAAGATGCAAGGAAGCAACCTTAACACGACCCATAACAAAAGTAAGCGTTCTACCTATAGAAGACAATGGCCCGACAGTCACACCAGACTGCGGCACAAAGAAATAACCTTAACCAACACATTAGCTAATCATAAGCCTTAAACACAACTTAAGCAAATAAGATAAGATATAAAATAAGAAACTCAACACGGGAGTAGCCATAAGAATTAAAATTATCATCAATTTCAGGACAAAATGTACAACATAAAAGTGGTATTGCTCTCCTTATTAGGACTATGTGCTACAGCAAACGCCATAATCGCTTATGACTGCGGACACGACAGCATAAACATCAGCGCCGTCTCCTTAGTGGAAGTCGCAGAATGTCAATTTGAAGAGACAAAAACTCGACACGAACAGGAAGAAATACAGCTTTTGCAACTAAGCGAAGTAGCAGTGGTCCAGACGTATCAATGCAAAATAAGCATTATACAATCCATATTCCACTGTGGGATGTTCAGTCATCTATCTCTGGTGTCAGGTGGATTAAGCACGTTCATCGCAGATATAAGTCACGAGGACTGCATGAAGATGCACAAGAGTGGAACCTATCAGTTAAATAACGGAAGGATTATCGCTGACATCAAGCCAAATAGCAGTTCCACATATTCAGAAACTATTGCCGGAAGCCTAGACAATGATGGCAACTGTCAAGGCATCAGATATAGCAGTAGTGGTCACGACTGGGACAAGGTAATTGTCATACAATCAATCACCTTAACCATCACAGATTGTCCCAGCACTGTCCGTCTGCATGACAACAAAATTATCATCCGCAACAACATAATATGCTCGTATCTCGATGGCCACTGCACTGATCCCGAGAACGGCAGGAGCTTCTGGGACATCATTCCAAACACAGCATGCGAGGAAACGAAATATGACGTATTATGGCAGGGACGAGCAGATAAACTAACTGTTGAAAATGATGACAAGACGACCGGAAAGGGTAGTGTTGTCTACACGGTAAACACAGAAGAATTCATCTTCGCACTAGAGATAAGGAAGGAGATAACGGTGTGCCGATTCAAGGGTTTTCAAACGGAGCATCCAAGACTGATCATCGTACCCAAAACATCAAGTGAGTATTTCTTCACAAAGCATCCGACGAACGCACGGAATCTAGACATATTGACCTATGTCAACTCAAAATTTGTATACACTGAGAGACATATGCGAATGCAAATAGAGAATTTATACGTTAACCTGGTAACCAGACGTTGTGAACTAGAACGAGAGGTCCTTCAGACTCAACTCAGTATCGCATCACATAATCCAGCCGAATTCGCGCTACGCTACATGAAGGAACGAGGCTACACAGCAGTACAACGGGGAGAAATCATATATATAATCAAATGCCAAGCAGTAGAAGTCGCTATTAGACGAATCTCCAAATGTTATAATGAACTTCCTATAAGTTACTCTAATCAAAGCTTCTTCATGACTCCAAGGACACATCTGATCCAAGAATTCGGCACAGAAGTAGCATGTTCACCCTTAATGACCCCAGGATACCACATCTTAGGAGAATGGTACGGACTAAGCCCAGCTATCCATAGAATACGCACACCCAACATGCTAAAACCATCAAGCACCATCGATTGGAAATACGAGGATTCAGGAGACTTAATGAGAGCAGGTATCTACTCCACAGAAGCACTGGAAGATCTTCGAAGACAAGTAATGTATCCGTCAGAGCAACAAGCCATAACCAACATCATAGCTCAACGACTACTCGGTGTCAATGTAGACCACCAGGACGTAGATGTGTTAAATTTATTAACTCCCGGCGCTATACACAGCGCAATGCAGGTCATCAAGGAACGATTGTGGACATTTCTCATCGACGCAGGACAAATATACTTGGCCATATTAGGCGCTTACGCAGTCTTCACCGTCATCAAGCAGATATGCAATATGATCATTAACGCTCAAACCATTCACGAGCAGTACGGTTGGAATTGGCGACTCGTAGCGGCATCCTGGAGCACACTCACAAATCATCTCACAAGAGGAAATTGGCAACCAAGTCCACAAAGTGAAACACCGCAGAATCAGGTAGATCTCGCCACCATTGCAGTTCAAAGGTCAGAAGACAAGAAAGCAGACGAGAATTTGTACGCAAGCATTCAACATCTCGACACCATGGTACAACGCACTTCACTTTACCCATCCACTTCCCTTTCCACCTCAAGCCAATAAAAGATAAACCACCACCTTCAACAGCTCCAGCATTAAGGCGAGTCGAGGCGCCTCAAAACCTCTAAAGAACACACAAGGATCTACGTCTAGCACGGAGGAAATGCCCACTAGACAAACACAACACACTAATCAAATTCTTCTATTCTAGCCACACAACTCAATCTTAAAATCAGAGATTTCAACGGGGGGCAGAATGGAGCGGTTGCCCAATTTGGCCGATTGATCCAATTTCAAAATAAATTGGGCGATCGCTTCATATTTCACAACAAGCAGAAAATTAAAAACACTTGCATACGCATGCTGATCAACACCAAACTGTGACCCGGAAGCATGGGTTGTAATAATTCCATTAACCATCATCGTGCTGACCGCAACAAAACCGGCGGAATAAAAACAAGAGAACACCAGAGACCACGGGCATAAACACGGAAAATCCGAACGAGGTGTCGCGATCGCCACAAGTAATTCATTTTTGTATTGTTTAGCTTTTTTTAAAATCATTTTCATAAAGTTGTAAAATTTGTTTATGTTTAATAAATAGTAATTTCAATTCGTAAATTCGTGAGTGTCAATTATTAAGTTTCCTTTTGTGTTTTTGAATTTATTACTCAAATTTCACCATGCATAGTTGGGCCTTAATAAAAATCTTATGCAAAAACTGTTTTTGCCAAGAAAAATGTCAATGTTTTGCAAAATTCTAACAATTTGAAAACAATTTTGTCGGCGAATAATGTATTTATAAACAAAACCCTGCCCCATATCAAGTGGGTACTTCAAAACAAACAAATTTTTTGAAAACAAAATTATTTTTTTAACCTGTCTGTTTGGTAGAAACCCTGCATTAGGCTGCAAACCGTTATGGAAATTGATTTGTGCGCTTATGTTATTATGGTTTTCATGTTGCTGAAAGGTGCTGGCAGAAACAGGCGCAAACGCGGTGCGCGCAATGGACAGATAGAATATAAGTATGGGTATGCAAATGCGAACTAAACGTAATGTAACTTGATCGCTACGCACACACCGCGTAAAGGCGATGGCCCAATGCCGACGGCGCGTTATACGCGCCAGGTGCTTCATGCGCGTTGACGTCCGTTGAAGTTCAGTCAGGACGTCAAAAAGGTTGGTTTGATTTAAATTCATGTATGGATTTTTGTCTTCATAAAGTTTTAATTTACGCGCGAAAAGTTGAAAGTTGGTCGACTTTTGCCGTCGCTGACGGCGCAAAGTCGTGAATGGGACAGCTCGGTTTGAATTACACACAATCAAATATCGACGTCGAAGCGCGTCAACGCTTTGACGCGCGTAAACGCGAATAAAGTCGTGATTGGGCTATCGCCTTAAGTTGCTTTACTTTCTACCTTTTCCGCGTTGCTGCGGTCGACAAATGTCAAAAAGTTGTTTGTTTACCAGTTAAGTTTTGAATTTGTTGTGGTTTGTTTATAAGAGAAATTTTTAAGAAATGGAGTTTGACGAATTATTGATTTTAGAGGTTTAAAAAAGGGAATTTTTATACAACAAAAAATTAAAAACTTATAGGAACGTAAATTTAAGGGTCCGTGGGTGGGAGGAGATTGCGGCAGCCACCAATACAGAAGGTTTGATTTTTAGTTATTTTTATTTATGTTAAAAAAAGATCTAAACATTTATTTCTTTTAGTTAATGTTTGCAAGGTGCGGTGGAAAACATTAAAGGACCGCTTCTGCAAGGAAGCAGCGAAATTGCCAAGAGGTAGCGGTGGCGAGGTCGAGGTGAAGTGGCCACTTTTTAATTCACCTATGTTGCTGAAGAGGCACACCGTCACAAGACAGTGAGTATTTAAAAACATAAATGTGGTAGAATGGCATTGCATTATAGCAAATTTTTATTACAGGACTGTTGGAAATTTTTCTACAGTGGAGGCATCATGTTCTCAGGAGGATGCAGACACCGCGATAGAAATCATAGAAGCGGAGGAGGCAACAGCAACGGAAGCGTCAAATTCAACAAATCAAAATAAAAGAGAGCGTGGCGAAGATAGCATTGACCGCCACTTTGCTACATTGGCAAGTTCTATTGACAAGTTCCTAAATTTAGGAACTCCAGCAAGCACGAGCCTTTTTTAAAACTAATTCAGGGAAGGCTTGATGAGCTTCCACCACACATCGTAGAAGACAAGAAGATGGAGATCTTGTTTTGGCTCCAGAATGAAGTCCCTATACACAAAGGTAATAATTTTGGTTTTAAAATATATTTCGCGAATATATTTATTTTTTCAGAATCAACAAGATGAACCCGATTTTAATAGATATATATATGTATATATAAGTATATCAAATTTTTTTTATGAATTATTTTTTATTTTGTTAGCTTATAGTGAATATTTATATTGAATTTTTGTTTTTGTTTTTAATGGAGTTTTTTAATTTTATTTTATTGATTTTTTTTTATTTAATTGAAATATTTTATTTATGAACTATTTTTTAGTATTAAGTTGTATTAAATCTATCAAAATGTGATGAAATGTGATAAAAATAAAACACGAATTTACCAATTTTTTTGTTTCATTTTCTTAGTGCGGTCGCACAGCCTATATTGTTCATTATTCTCTCTCGTCTCTTTTTTCCATAGGTTCAAACGACAAGGTTGACCATTTTGGCAGTATTGTTAGAAATTTTTACAACAATATGCTTAACTGCAATGGGCTTAAGAAGACTTAAGATTACTCCTTCAATTCTCTTAAAACTGGCTAAATTTCAATCAAAACTTAATGAATCTGAGCTTTAAGGCTGAGTTTAAGCTTAATTAAATTATGATAGAAAATTAGCCGGTGTTAACAGAATTCGAGACCTTCTGCGGGAGAGCACTAAACGGAGAGAATTTGCTGGAAATCTGCAACAAATCTTAAACCAGCAAACCGTTTCTGACGACACGAATATTGAAGAGCTGTGGAGCACAACAAAGGGCGCTATAATAACAGCAGCGGAAACAAGCATCGGTTATGTCCAAAGAAACCAGCAAAACTGGATCTCGGACACAACTTGGCAAAAAATAGAACGCAGAAGGGCCCTCAAAAATAACGTGAACTCTACCAGCGACACGGAAAGACGCCACCAACTGGAATGGGAATACTCCCAATTACACCGGGAGGTAAAGAGAAGCGTCCGGCGTGATAAAAGGCGGCAGATAAATGAGCTCGCAGAGAAAGCGGAAAACGCGGCAAACACAGGCAACAGTAAGGTGCTGTACCAAATTACTAAGCAGCTCTCGGGAAGGCACTCTACTAAAAAGCATGCCGTAAAGAGTGCGGATGGAAGGCTGCTGTGCAGCGACGAGGAGCAACTCCAACGATGGAGAGACTACTTCTTCGCCGCCCTGAATGGTTCATTTTCGCAGGAACCTGAAGAAAATAACAACAATGCACAGCCAATAAGAATCGCCACTCGTGCACGATCCAAGACAGAAATAGTAACCGCAATTCATGCAATGACCAATGGTAAAGCAGCTGGAAATGATGGCATCCCGCCAGAATTGTTGAAAGCCGACTCAAGCCTCATAGCAGATGCGCTACAGCCAATCCTGGAAATAGCATGGAACACCTGTACCTTTCCGGAGGATTGGACGGAAGGTATCACAGTCAAAATACCTAAAAGGGGGACCTAACAATATGTGACAACTGGAGAGGCATCTGTTTATTATCTACGGTGGGAAAAATCTTGTCCCATATATTACTATCTAGGATAAGAGAGGCAGTAGATCGAACGCTTAGAAGACAGCAGGCTGGATTCAGAAAGGGCCGCTCCTGCATAGACCATATTAACACCTTGAGAATCATAGTGGAGCAATCTACTGAATTCCGATCCCCCCTTTACCTTGCTTTCGTAGACTATGAGAAAGCGTTCGACTCGGTAAATAGGAGCTTTATATGGCGAGCTCTACGGAAACGTGGACTGCCGGAAAAAATAATAGAATTGATAAAAGCTCTATACAACAATTCCAAATGCAGAGTTCTCCATAATGGAAAATTATCCGACAGCTTTGAGGTGAGCTCAGGAGTACGACAAGGATGTCTACTTTCACCATTACTATTTCTTATAGTAATAAACGACATTCTTGTCAGCGCTCTAGATAGAAGAACAGGTGGCATACAATGGGGATTGCTAGACCGCCTTAAGGATCTCGACTACGCGGATGATATCTGTTTGCTGGCCCACAGACACCAGGACCTCAAAAACATGTTAAACAAATTGGCAACAGAAGGTTAAATCCGACTAAAACTAAAGAAATGCGGATAAATGCAAACACCCTTGAACAGCGCTAAATAACCGTGACGTGGAACTGGTAGACAAATTCTGTTACCTCGGTAGTATTATTACCGAAAACGGCGGTACAGAAGAAGATGTCAGTTCCAGAATAAATAAAGCAAGAAGCGCATATGCATGCCTGTTTCACATATGGAGATCAACAGAGATCTCAATTAACACCAACTTGCGGCTGTTCAACTCCAACGTTAAGGCAGTTCTTTTATACGGTTGCGAAACATGGAAAGTCACCCAATTCATCACAGGGCGCCTACAAGTTTTCATCAACAGATGCCTACGTCGTATCCTAAAAATCCGCTGGCAAGATAGAATTTCAAATGAAAAACTATGGCGCCGTGCCGGCCAAGAAAGCATAGACGACCAAATCAGGCGAAGGAAATGGAATTGGATTGGCCACACCTTGCGACGCGAAGACGATAATCTAGCCAAACAGGCCCTCGACTGGAATCCGCAAGGATCCCGTCGAGTCGGAAGACCTAGAACAACGTGGAGGAGAACCCTATTATCAGAGGCCGCAACAACCGGGAGATCCTGGTCAGAGCTGAGAGCTGTCGCGCAAAACAGAGTCCGCTGGAGTTCAACTGTTTCCGCCCTATGTCCCATGAGGGATTAAAGGAGCAACTAGTAACAGAATTCGACGAGAAATCTTAAGTCTTCTTAAGACCATTGCGGTTAGGCCTATTGTGAGAGACAATAAGGCCCCAGATTTGCCACTAACTGAAGGCGTTGTGATGGCAACATATGCTGAGAGTATCAAGGATATTTCAGGCATCTCTAAACAGTATTGACCTATATATGATGGATAAAGGTTTGATGTGATCGATCACAGGTTGTGATTCAATTAGTCAAACAACAGTATGTTATTTTATAAAAATTTATTCGAACGCCATGCAGATAAATAGGAGAACGCAATAATACAAACAAAATAAAATCTAACGTACAAAAACAATATCGCTCAGTTCTTCCCGATGCTTCGCAGAATCGGGTATTAAGCTGCAAACACTCAGAAATATCATTTCTAGATTTTGCTCCAGTAAATACTATTTTGCACTAACAATTATGTATTAAAAAGCATTCTAGGGTTTACCATGCGATAAGTAAGAGTGGGAAACAATTCTGGTCCATAAGAACTTGTTGGTACTTATCCAGGATATATGTTGGTACCAATCCCAATATGTCTTTTATATTAAATAACACTTTTGTTCCTTTCTTACTTTTTATTTTACACGATTAATTATTCTTAAACAGTTAATATTTAATCTATTAGTCTACATCTAATACACAGCACTTCTAGCTAATTTCTTTTATATATTTCTCTACGCCTTTAGCTAAAACTTTCAAATTACTTTTTTTAATTAATTAAATTAATCTGTCACTTAGAAAAAGTTATTATTTTATTTTTTTTACTTAGCCTCGGCCGACTGGGTTTTATCCCCCAGTCTCCTTGGCTAAGTAACCGGAAGTAGTAGGACGATGTCCCTACATACTCCCGTCCCAGCGTAGCGTTACCTGAAGTGTACCGAGCGAATCGATGGCGATTCACCGTCTCGGTCACACTCGAAAGCAGGTTTCAGTCGGTCAATAGCTATCGACTTGTTTGTGCCGTTTAGCTTGACGACAAACTGTTTACGTAATCTTTTGATTACTTTGAATGGCCCTTCGTATGGTGGTTCGAAAGGTCGTCGAACACGGTCGGTACGTATGAAAACGTACTCCGCGTTTTCTAAGGCGTTTGGCACGTACACATCTTTCTGTGTGGACTGTCGGGGCTGTGTTGTCGACAGACCTTTCATGTGTGTACGAAGCCGAGTTAGAAATTCTGAGTCCTCTATCGGGTTCTCATCCGTTGGGATGGAAATTGAATTCGGTAGCCTCAAGTTCTGTCCATAGACAAGCTCAGCTGGTGAGCATTGTAAATCGGTTTTAATTGCCGAGCGAATACCTAATAAGACAAAGGGAAAATCCTCACTCCAGTGAGTAGTGTTGTCCCTTGCCATTAAGGCCGCTTTCAACTGTCTATGGAAACGCTCTACCATCCCATTTGCTTGCGGATGGTAGGCGGTTGTACGTATCCTGTGCGTACCTAGAAGTCTTGTGACTTCATTGAATAATTTTGATTCAAATTGCGACCCTTGATCTGTTGTAATTTCAAGCGGTGCGCCAAATCTTGGGACATATTCGGTGACAAAATGCTTGGCCACCGTAGAAGCTGAGATGTCCCTAATTGGATATGCCTCCGGCCATCTCGTAAATCGGTCTACGATTGTTAGGACATATGAATATCCTCGAGATGCGGGAAATGGTCCAACAATATCCATATGGATATGTTCAAATCTATTATTTCTTGTATTAAAAGTTTCATATGAAGATTTGAGATGTCTCGAAACTTTTGATTTTTGGCAACCTATGCACGATCTAGACCACTTCTTACAGTCTTTGTTGATCGCTGGCCAAAAATATTTTTTGTAATAGCTTGCCTTGTGGCACGTATGCCTGGATACGACAAGCTATGTTCAGCATTGAATGCTAACTTTCTTAGTGAAGAGGGTATGTATGGGCGTAATATACCCGTGCTAATCTCACACCAAACCTCATGAGTTGTGAAAGGAATTGTTGTGAGTATTAGCTTTATCCTTGAGCTCCGGCTGGGATGCTCTTTGAGTCGTTGTAACTCCTTGTCACCTTCCTGTGCTTTTGCCAGATTTGGTAAGTCGAAGGTGATTGTGTCGACGTTGTCGGCCGCTAATGAGCGCGATAAGTATTCTGCCACAACGTTTTGTTTCCCAGACACATGTCTGATGTCCGCAGGGGCGGTTTAGAGGGGGGTAATTGGGTAATTACCCCCCCCCCCCCCCAGAAGAATTTTCGTTCGCTTATTTATTTTTATTCTTAAAAATTACCACAATTTCAAACAAACAAGATAAGTTATGGTGAATCTAGTCGGCGATATATGTCGGTGAATTTTTCCAAAACTGCTGGAGAGACGTGGAAGGGACCGATTCCCGAGACTCCCGCTAATATGGCACGCTATGGCTGATTCCACACGAGCGTACACAGGACATGACAAGAGTCGGCTGGAAAGTGGTTTATGAAGAAGAGGGTGAGAGAGGACGATGGGGAGGGCACACAAATTTGAACGATATTTTCAGCAGATTTTTGATCTGTGTTTGCATGAATATCTGACCGTTTTGTAAAAAAATCAAGGTAGCGGTTCCAAAATGGCGCCCGATTTTTGCAATTGTGTTCCCCGACCCACCGACATGAGCATCAAATGGAAGGGCATGACAGATAGAATGCAATTAGTTGTGTCGCGTCATTCTAAATTCAAAATGGCGGATTAATTTTTTCCTCACAACCCCCTCAGAATGGGTATCAAATGAAAGGGTATGACGATTGTAATGCAGTAATCTGTCTGACGTCATTTTGATTCTAATATGGCGGCCACCACAAAATGGCGAAAAACATATAATAGACTAAAAAGTAGGAAAGAAAATTTATGTAATATGTTTTATCAAATCAATATAAATAAATATATGGGTTCATTTGCTTCCTTTGCCTATCTATACTATTATATAAAGAGAGAAGATTTGATTGTTTGTTTGTTCCGGATAAACTCAAAAACTACCGAACCGATTTTAAAAATTCTGTCGCCAATAGAAAGTTCTATTATCAGCGAGTAACATGGGGTATAGTCGTATATGACCGAAATTCAAAATGGAAGCAGAAATATGGTTGAATTTGCCAATTTTATTACGATTCCAATGAAAGTGGGTATCTAGAGTTTTTAAGGTCGCAAATAACGAATTTGCAGTCAACAATTATAAATTAAAGATGGCCGACGAATTTGCAAATTGTGTTCCGATTCTAATGAAAATCGGTATCTGAAATTTTTTAAGGTAACAAATAATGAATTTATGATCAGAAATTATAAATTCAAAATGACCGTGCCAATATGGCGGAGGAATTTTGTTAAATTTGTTCCGATTCCAATTAAAGTGGATATCTAGGGGTTTATAACGTCACAAATAATGAATTTTTGGTCAAAACTTATAAATTCAAAAAGGCCGACGAACTTTCAAATTGTGTTCCGATCCCAATGAAAATCGGTGACTGGGGTATTTTAAGGTAGCAAATAACGAATTTATGATCAAAACTTATAAATTCAAAATTGTGGGACCAATATACCGGACGAATTTTGCCAACTAAGTGTCATTTCCCGCTTAACTGTATGTAGGTTGTTCAAGAGTTGGAAAATCGGAAAATCTTGACATTCTAGCTACAAATGGAAAAACATTGAACATATTGTATCCTGAAGCTCTCTAAGCAATCGGTTCAGAATGGATCAACAAGGTGTTTTTGGTGAGATGGTAAGGAGAAGCGGAAATGTGGGATTTATATGGGTTCCAGCTAGTTGTATATAATTTAAGACAATCGTCGTAGCTGACACGCACTTTTAATTTTTTTTTGATGTTGATTGTTTTGTATTTATGGAATAAAAAAATATTTAAGTTTTTTCTTTTTTTAAAATTACCCCCCTAAGCCAGTTGGCTGGAAACGCCCCTGGATGTCCGTTGTGAACTGGGAGATTAGACTCAGGTGCCTTGTTTGGCGGGGAGATCTCTCGGTCTTTGTGTGAAGGGCATGCACTAATGGCTTGTGGTCTGTATAGACCACGAAATTTCTTCCTTCAACAAAGTGCCGGAAATGTTTTATTGCTGCATAGATTGCGAGTAGTTCGCGATCAAATGCAGAATAATTTCGTTCAGCAGATGACAACTTCTTAGAATAGAAGGCTAGTGGTTGCCATCTGTGACCGTTATACTGTTCCAGCACTGCTCCAATAGCAAAATCGGAAGCATCAGTTGTGACGCTATATTTCGCATCCTCTAGTGGATGTATCAGCACAACTGCTGCAGCCATTGCGGCTTTCACATCGAGGAATGCTTCTTCACATTCTGCGGGCCAAGGATGTTGTTCCTTATTTTTAGTGGTTGATGGACAATTGAGAGTGGTTGATGAACATTTTCGCGAGTTTCGGAATGAATCGGTGGTAAAAGTTCACCATTCCTAGAAACTTCTGTATTTCTTTAACTGTTGTTGGTGTTGTGAGGTCATTTATTGCTTGGACTCGTTCGGGTGATGGAAGTATTCCATCCTTGCCGATACGATGTCCCAAAAACATGATCTCAATGACACCAAAAACGCATTTTGATAACTTTATGGTTAATCCAAAGTTATCTAGCCGTTTAAACAGTTCTTCGAGGTGAGTTAAATGCTCATCCTCGCATCTACTAGCGACAAGAATATCGTCGAGGTAGACATAAATGAAGTCTAAGTCTCTTGTGACTTCATTCATAAATCTTTGAAATGACTGGGCTGCATTTCTTAACCCAAATGGCATGCGAGTAAACTCAAAGAGACCAAAGGGTGTTATTATTTATTTATTAAGCCAAACAAGGCACACTTAAATTAAAATACATAGTAGTACACAGTTCTTATTATAAATAATGAAATCACATAATTTAATGACTATTGAAAACTACTGAAAACTTAAGCTACTATTGTCAGGAAAGGTGGGGTTATGTTAGTAGGGATCTAAGTTTTTTCTTATAGGATGCCTTGTTGAGTGAAGGGGAGAAACAGGAGGAATGACTGTTGAATACCATACAACATCTGTTGACGGGCTCGTTCCTAGCGTAATCGGTACGATGTGGGTATTCTTTAAGTAATTTAGTGTGTCTGGTCTGTCGGACTTCATCATTGAATTTGATTTTGTCCGACAGAAACTGCACTTTAAGTTTTCCGCTAAGGACGTCAAAAGCAACGCAAGATATGAGCAATTTTCTCCTGCTTGATAACGGCATAAGGTCAAGCACTCCGAGCCCGTGCAGGTAGTGCGGTAGGGTTTGGTAGTTGCGAGGGTCATGTAGATTTCTCAGGGCGAAAAGGAGAAATCTCTTCTGAACTGATTCAATTTTTGTTTGATAGTAGTTTATTTAGCCTTTGGCTACTGCATATAAATTACAAAAAAAAAGATACATAAAATAAAATACAAAGATACATAAAATATACCATATTAACATCATTCTTAAATTATAAAATTACATCTACCAAGTTCCTTCCACTAATTTAACACATTTTCTACTGTTTTCACAAATTCTTTCAGCATTCTTTTAAAGTCATTTAAACGTCCTGCTGTTTTTATTTCCGTCGGTAACTTGTTAAACATTTCGAATCCTGTGTATGTTATACATTTTTGGGCTGCACTTGTTTTGCGATAACCTACTCTCAACTCGTTTCTTTGCCTAGTGTTATATGTATGTCTTTCTCCTACTAATTGCACGTCGTTACTCAGGCAGGCGCGTACGCAGGGGGGGTTACTGGGGGTTAAACCCCCCCCCCCATGATTCCAATAATAATAGGAAAAATTATAATTAATAAATATATCAACTTATTAAACAATTAAAAAAATATTCCGAATAACGATCACTGGTCAACAGCATTTTTGTTGCCTGGAATATTTTACATCATTCTAAGCTAATTTTTGACGCTGATTTCAAATATATTATCAGTTTTTTTATATCAGCTTTAGTTTATGAATTATAACGAGGGGTGTTTTTTTTAGAAAAAATACTCTCACCATACTAAAGTATTTTATTTAAAAAAAACTACACACTGCACTGCACGTAGAATACTCCCACCTATCTAAAACTGTAAAAGTGGAGGTTCTACCCTACCAACTTCCAGAGTAATGAGCCATCAAAATCAAAATTTTGTTTTTTTTAACAAAAATATCAACTTCAACTACATTTTTCCCCAAAAATACGTAGTTAGTAAATATTTTTTTTTCCAAAATTGGAAAGCATGGACAATTTCCTATAAATAATGTCCAGACAATTTTTGTGTTACGGCCTTTATTTTTGAAGATATTAGCAAATTTTGATGTTAAAGTAGGCTTTATTTGGTACTTTTCGTCATAAGCTTATGTGAAAAATGTACCAAATGAAGCCAATAAAACTCGAGCTGATACAATAAAACTGAGTGTAGATTCGAAATCAGTGACCTCAAATTAGTAAAAAACCATTAAAATATTTTATGCAACAAAAAAAAAAGATTGATTTTGTAAGCTAGTGTAATATATGGTGGATTCTTTTCAAACGGGATAGCAAAAAAATAAATATCTCTCAAACTTTGGGAATATGTTCGTGAACTCGATGTGATATACCAAAATTTTTTTTAGCGTAATTGGGTGCGCCGTTTCGGAGTTACAACTGTTAGTGAAAAAACGCGATTTTTCAAAAATCACGTATTTCTCATTTATTTATAGCTCTCGACAAACTCTGAGTTTCGGGATGGCCATATAGATTTTTGTAGGAAATTTTCCGTCTTTTCAGATGAAATTACGCAAAAAACAATTGGACGCATTTTTGGCCAATTTTTGGCCTTTTTTGGCCAAAATTTGAAAAAAAAGAAATTTTTAAATTTTTTTTCATGTCACCAATCGATATTCTGACTCAAAAACTACGCGCCACCAAGTTTTCAGAGTAGTTCCCTTCTTTTCGGTAAAAAAATTGTAAAAATGCCCTAAATCAAAGTCTAAAGTCTTGCGCACACCAAGAGACCATGCTTTTTGGAGAAAAACAAGACATTTTGTGATATATTCGAAAAATGGTCAAAAATTATTATTTATGTTTCTTCACAATTTTCAATAAAAAAATTGCGATAAAAATATACCTATAGGTAATTATTTTTATAGTGAAACTAGCTGGGACCCGGTGCGCCTATGCTGCACCCATAAACCAATAGTAGTAATCAGGTGATATGAATTTTAATATACAGTAGGAGAGTTTGAAAAATGCAATTTTTTGGTATTTTTGATTTCAAATAACAAAATGTGAAACTATTAGCGATCTGACATTTTGATCAAGACAATAAAAACCTTCCATTGACATGGAATTTTTCGAGATATGAATTTTCATACACAGATGAAGTGTCTCCATGAACCACTTATTTTCTGTATTTTGGATAGCTGGGACCCGGTGCGCCTTGCTGCACCCAACGTTTAAACATTTAAAATCAATCCAATCCTTCAAAATTCAACTCTTCTTAACCAGTAACGAAAAACCAACTATTCCTATAAAAGTTCGAGACATTGGATTCAAAATGCATTTATATGCAGTGTGACCAAAATTACCTATTATTGTAAAGCTCTGGGGCAGACAATATTTTTTGTCGGCGTGGCCCGTAATAAAGTTATGGTTCTTTCTGGTAAAATAAACACACACGAATATCCTTAAAAATATAACTACTCACCAAAAATAAATATTAGTGAAAGACTATTTTAAAATAAGGCTTTTTCCAGCAACTATTAGACACATAGTATAATTTCAAGAAAATATGTCATATCCACAGTGTTATCCATGCTATAATCTTTTTTCGTATGGACTTTTAGTTAAATTAAACACTCAATAATCGACAAATATTATTACATCCTGAAAGAAAAAAAAATTAAAGGATTATATCTACTAATTTCATATTTAGAAATGGACTTTTGACGGTGATGGACATTATACGCTACAAATTACATGTCTTGCAATTGCTTGGCCCCTGGGTTCTCATCTGCAATGTCACTGACTCAGGTTTTATTTGTTTACCCAGATGCCAGCCTCTTCCCGTATTGCAGAATCCTAGACTTATACCTAAAAATTCAGAGGTGATGGGTTTCTTTCCTTCTTATCCATTATACATAAATCATCCCATATGTCCGTTTCTCCTTACCACCTTTCCAAAAAAACCTTGTTGATCAATTCTGAACCTATTGCTTAGAGAGCTTCAGGATACACTACATTCAATGTTTTTCCATTTGTAGCTAGAATGTCAAAATTTTCCGATTTTCCAACTCTTGAACAACCTACATACAGCTAACCGGGAAATGACACTTATTTGGCAAAATTCTTCCGCCATATTGGCCCCACAATTTTGAATAAGTTTTGATCATAAACTCGTTATTTACTACCTTAAAAATTCCCATATACCGATTTTAATTGGAATCGGCGCGGCCATTTTGAATTTAAATTTTGATCATAAAGTCGTTATTTGCTACCTTAAAAAACCTCAGATACAGATTTTCATTGGAATCGGAACACAATTTGCAAATTCGTCGGCCATTTTGAATTTATAAGTTTTGACCACAAATTTATTATTTGCGACCTTAAAAACCCCTAGATACCCACTTTCATTGGAATCGGAATAAAATTGGCAAATTCAACCATATTTCTGCGGCAATTTTGAATTTCGGTCATATTTCGGCGGCCATTTTGAATTTCGAAAATCGGGCTACGAGGTGCATCATAGGAGACCCCACCGACCTACATGCAAAAATTCAAAGCTCTGTGATGACTTTCAACAAAGCTCTTCATGACAGCGCCATCTAGGAGTAGCTTTAGAAAGTAATAGAATAGCCTATGTTCTTCCCTTTAATGTAAATAGCATATGGTTAAAATTTCATTAAGATAGGTTACACGGTGTAGGAGCCTATTGCGTACAGACAGACAGACAGACAGACAGACAGACAAACATTCAGTTTTATATAGTAGATAACATAAAATATAATATAAGTACATAGTCCTATTACATGAGAAAATTTTTTTTTACCCAATATGTGTACAAAATATGTTTTGTGAAAACCCCCCCATGGTTTCATCCTGTGTACGCTACTGTACTCAGGTACCTTGGCAGCAATCCATTTTTTACTTTATATACAAAGACACATACATTGAATTTCATCCGCTGTCTTATGCTTAGGAAACATAACGCATTTAGCATGTCATTTATTCTTGTATAACGATCACATCTCAAGATAGCTCTCATTGCTCGGTTCAGTGTTTTCTGCAATATATCCATCCAGTATTCGTTTATGTTTAACAGAAGAGTATTACAGTAATCTAAGTGTGGCGCCACTATGGATTTATATATTATCACTAACGAATTAACCGATACATATTTATTTATTCTATACATGAAGCCCACTTTTTACACGACTGCCCCAAAAAAAGGAGTGTAATGTGTTTAGGTTTGTTGTGTGTATGTACGTTGTTTTCTACAACCATAACTTCTAAACCCCTGAACGGATTTAGATGACTGGGGTACCGTTAGAATCGTTTAATGAGTCTGAGTAACATAGGCTAGGTTAATTTTTAAAAAAACAATATGGCGGCCGTCAGACGCAATTTACATAACGCCCAATTTATTTTTTTTTTTCTGATTGGGTCAATATGGGTATCAAACGAAAGGTAAAATTGAGACGATTTCAAATATATATAACACTTAATAGATATGTGTTAAATGATCGCGAATTTTAAGCTTAAATAAAATTAAATTACTCAAAACGTCTTTTATTAACCCATCACCATGAATGAACACTTAATAGTTAAGCCTAGTATGCTGTTGAGGCGAAATTAAAATTCCCTAAACAAACGCTATGTAACACGACTGCCCCAAAAAGGAGTGTAATGTTTTCAGGATTCATGTATGTATGTTTGTATGTTTCTTTGTTCCACCATAACTTCTAAACGCCTGAACGGATTTAGATCGCTGGAGTACCGTTAGAATCGTTTAGTGAGCCCGAGTAACATAGGCTTTAATTTTTAAAAAAAACAGTATGGCGGCCGTCAGACCCAATTTACGTCACACCCGATTTATTTTTTTCTTCTTCTGATCGGGTCAATATGGGTATCAAATGAAAGGTCTCATTGAGACGATTTCTGCCTAATCTATCAGCGTGTCTAAATTTAGATAGAATAAATCAAACTTCGATAACTTTACTTTTGCATTAAAACTGTATCTCAATAGTTGTAAGTGCTATAATAATAAGAAGTAAAATAAAATCACTTAATAAAAACTACATTGGTTTACGAATTATAATCACTAAAATATCATAAAATAAAAAACAAAATAATTAAAAAATTAAAAAACACGACGCCGAATTAAAAAATGAACTAAAAAGTCAAAAACAAGTTTTAAGTACTAATGTAAGACAGAAACAAGGCTGAAGATATTTTATTTATTTTGTTAAGTATCACACAACTATCGTATATGTATAATCTGTATTTTTGCAGCCGGGGTACAAAATGTTACGAGAATAAGTACAATTAAAACTGTACCCGACTGAAAAAATACAGATTATACATATACGATAGTTGTGTGATACTTAACAAAATAAATAAAATATCTTCTACCTTGTTTCTGTCTTACATTAGTACTTAAAACTTGTTTTTGACTTTTTAGTTCATTTTTTAATTCGGCGTCGTGTTTTTTTTAGCTACTTTTTTTATAATAAATGCTGCATAGATGTCGAATTTTAAATTATTATCTATTATTATGCCTAAATATTTCATTTCATCCACTTCTTCAATCTTTATATTTTCAATTAGAATATCACATGTGTTTTTTGTATACGGCTTTCTTTGGTCATGTATCACAATGAACTTAGTTTTTTTGGTGTTTAATCTTAGCGAGTTTTTCCCTAACCATTTCACAACATTCTTTAAATATGATTTAGTTTTCTCTCTATTTGACAAACATCACGATCACTCACATATATCATAGTATCGTCTGGGAACATTTTACAAGAACAGTACTCCAATTGACTCACAATATCGTTTATATACAATATGAATAACAAAGGACCTAGTACGGAGCCCCGTGGAACCCCATGAACTGTTTCTTTTTTTACTGACATTTTATTTCCGTATTTAACTTGTTGCGTGCGATTTTCCATATATGACTCTAGCCATTTATACAGTTTTCCTTTAATTCCATAATTTTTCAATTTCTGTAGCAATATACTTCTACTTACGGTTTCAAAAGCTCTTTTAAAGTCCAGGAAAACGACACCAATCAATTTGCTCTCATCAAGTTCTTTTCTCCATCTAATCATAACATTTTGCACAGCCGTTTCGCAGGAGAAATTTTCCCGAAAACCTGATTGTTCATCTACCAATATTCGATTTCTCTCTATATATTCAACAATTTCATTTTTTGCTGCAGTTTCTAATATTTTTTCATATATAGGTAGCATATTAATTGGTCTATATTCTTCTGCTTTCATGCTGCCAGCTATTTTTGGTATTGGAACAACCGTTGACGTTTTCCAACTTTCCGGGAAAACTCCTTCTTGCATAGATTTATTCATTAATAACAACATGACTTGCCCCATACTTTTCCATGTTGTTTTCAGAAAAAAAGTGCTTATTCCTTCCTCCGTTCCTTTTTTGTTTTCTAGATTGTTTACAATTTTATCTATCTCGCCTTTTGTCACTACTTGAAATGTTTCGATGCTGTATTCAACTTCCAGATTCATTCTTTCATCACTTTCATTTTCAACTTCACTTCTGACAATTTCTTCAATACTTTGAATAAAGAACTCATTAAAATTATTCGCTATCTCTTGTTCATCCTCACATATATTCCCTTCAAAGCTGATTCCATTTATGCTAACATCCTTTCTTTTATCGCCTATTAGTTCTTTAAGCGTATACCACATTTTTTTGGTGTTTGATTTTACTGCGTCTATATTTTCTTCGTAATACTGTTTTTTACTTTGGCGAGTTGCATTTACGACTATATTCCGTCTCCTCTTATATTCCTCCCAGTCCAACTGAGATTTAGTATTTGCTGCACGTTTGTATGCCCAGTCTCTTATTTTACTTTGGTCCCTTACTTCTTCCGTAATCCATGGTTTTTGCTTCCATATTGTTGGAACGCTTTTAAATACAAGTGGGGCTTCTATATTAATTACCTCTATTATACTTTCTATCACATTGTTTGCTAAATTGTTTATATCACTGTTTGTATCACATTTGTCTTCAATCACAGTAGTTAATATATCGTTAAAGTGTTCATCTCGGAAGTTTTTCATGTCTCTTTTAAAATACTCGGTTCGTCGTTCTTGCGTGGGGTAAGTTTTTACAATGTTTATTTGTACAATTTGGTGGTCAGTAATTTTCGGTGTTTGTAATACGTCTGCCATTATATAAAAGTTTGAGAATACCAAGTCAATTATTGTTTGAGATGTTTCTGTAATTCTCGTGTATTCAGTAATGTACTGTTTCAACCCAAGACATCTTAAATTTTGCAATAGTCTATTTGAGTAGTGGGTATTTTTGCTCACATCAATATTGAAATCTCCTACTGCTATGACGTGTCCCATATCTACAATTTTTTCACATTCATTCATTATTTCAATAATAAAAGCACCATCACTCGTACTTGGTGAGTGATACAGATTACAAATAATAATTTCATTATATATTCCTGTTAGCTTACAGGTATTATCCACGTGTTTTGTTCAATGTTTTTGTTTGTAAATATTCTATATTTTATGTCCTTGCTTATGTATGTAGTAACTCCACCTGTTCTTCTATTATTTGAATTGCAGCGCACCATTTCATAGTTTGTTATTTTTAATTCATTTTCTTCTACTTCTTCCGTCACATGCGTTTCCGTTAGACATAATATTTTTGGCTTCAAACTTACAACTAAGTCATCAATTTCGTCTTTATGCTTTAAAAAACCTTGTGCATTTAATGAAAGGATGAATGGTCTACCTGAAATTAAGTTTTTTGTCTAGGACTACACCCAGATCTACGATATGATCAACCTGATTCAACATCATGTCGTTGAAATAATAGTACTGCTTATGTGGGTTTCTTCTAAGGGAGAAAGTAATTGCATGACATTTGCTGGTGTTAAGTTGCAATTTATTCGTGTTGCACCAGTCTTGTAGGGCATTAGGCTTAGATTGCAAGTAGGAGACATCGGTTTGGGACTGAATGACATTATATATTTTGAGGTCATCCGCATTGAAGAGATGTGGGATATCAACTAATTTTTCTGATAGATCGGAGATGAAGATATTAAAAAGAATAGGACCGAGATGACTACCCTGAGGAACGCCAGAGGTTACTTCGATTTCATCAGATAGAAATCCTTGGAATCTGATAACCTGTGTTCTTCCGTTCAGATATGATTTTAACCAATCAAGGGCAGAACCTGATATTCCAAATTTTAACAGTTTTCCAATTAGAATGTTATGGTCCACTCGATCAAAGGCCTTGCTGAAGTCAGTGTATACAGCATCGATTTGGTTGCCGCTTTCCATACCACAGCAGTTCTGAGATTAGGACCATAAGGTTTGAGGTAGTTGAACGCCCTTTTCTGAAACCGTCTTGCTGCTCATTTAGGTATGGGTCGATTAGAGGGGCAATCTTGTCAAAAACAAGTTTTTCAAAAAGCTTAGGGATTGATGATAAAATGGCAATGCCCCTATAGTTGTCTACCGAGTGTTTATCACAGGATTTATAGATTGGCGTAAGGTAGGATTTTTTCCATAGCGTAGGAAACTTTCCTAAGGATAGAGATTTGTTGAAGATAAAATGAAGAGGGAATAAGATATGTTTCAAACAACACTGCAAGAAAATAGGAGGGAGATTGTCAGGACCGTTACCTTTTTTGGTGTCGAGATTATTTAGACCAGTCGTTACCTCGTCAACAGACAGGGTTATGTTATTTATAAGAAGGGAGGTGCCATTGTAAGTAACAGTTGGATCCGTGCCTGTTACACTGGATGTGGGGGTATAAATTTCGCCAAACCTATCAGCGAACATATTGCAAATTTCTTGGGGGCACGAGGAGTGTACTCTACCATTCGTCATTGTTGTTGGATAGCCCGAGGTTTTCCGTTTAATGTTGACGAAGTCGAAAATTTTTTTAGGATCTCTTATAATGCTATCTCCTACAGAATTGATGTATGCAGTGTAGGCCCCGCGAGCAATGTTCCCTCTAAGCTGCGCAGGTGCGCGTTCGCGCACTAATTTTTCGAGAGTTGCGCAGCCGTTTTTGTATTCTGCTCACAATGGGCTTGTTCACCATTTTTTTATTTCATTTTTTAAAAGAATTGCATCTAAAAATGGCAAAAATTCAGATTTCACAAAAAAAGAAAAATTTGGTTGGTTTGCTTTATTAAGAGCGGAGTTCGTTCGTTCGTTCGAGCATTTCGTGCATGGTTGCAGTCACGTAGTTGGTCTTCGGCTTGCTGGCATAAACTTTACTTTTTAAATAACCCCACAGAAAAAAGTCTGGTGCCGTTAAATCCGGAGAATGAGGAGGCCACTCCACATCACCATTTTACGATACAAAGTGTCTCGGGAACTTGCGCTGCCAGAAGTACATCGTAGTGGATGCGATATGGCAAGGTGCGCCCAAAATCTAGAAATAACAACTCTTTCATTTTCATACAAAATTTTCACCCGTTTAGTTGTGTGCCTGCATATATGAGCATCACTGCTGAGCACAACTCAACGCATACATCGTGTACTCGGCGAAGCAAAGCCAGATTCTCTCTCTTCGATAGAGTATGTAGAAGAGAAAAGGCAGGAAAATTGAATCAGCGGTTTTTTCCATAAATCGAAATATGCACCAATCCATCAAGATTATCCCCATATAAATTCATAAAATCTTGCCCTGGATAATTGTGTGCGAGCGTGTATAAAAAAGTTGATTTCCCTCTCTGATAGCCTGACATCGTCTTTTGAAAAATTTGTGAATATAGCTGTTCGCCTTTCATGAAGATGAAAGACTTGTTAATTTCTAGACTTTGGGTGCGCCGTCTTGTTGAAAATAGAACTTCGTCACACATTTTTACGCATTTTCGGACACACAAAGTGCACCAACATGGCAACATCCAACGATAGCGTGCGCCGTCGACGGCTTTTCCAACTTTGAAGAAAAATGGTCCGATGATGGTTTTTGAGCACACTCCGGCCCAAACAGTGACTTTCTCGTCCTGCCGTAGTGTTTCGAGGATAACGTATGGGTTATCTGTTCCTCAAATTCGACAGTTTTGTTTATTGACTCCGCCAGAGAGTTTAAAATGAGCTTTCGGTGTGTATTGACTCATGGAAATGGTACTGCATGACGTGTCAGAATCGTGTACATTTGTCATAGTCGGCTAAAAAATGTCAGAGTTATTTAATGTTGAAATACCGAAGGTCTAGTTAGCGTACGCGTACAAACAAAGATATGAACTATAATGTCAAAATCAATTTTCAAGAATATTTATTAAAAAAAATTCACTTAAAATACAGGCACAAGGACCTCCTCCTCCCCTTGCGCACTTTTACATACGTTTTGAATATTTTTGTTCCCACATACTTTGCACCGCGCAGTCAGCGAAAAAATTAGAGGGAACATTGCCCGCGAGACCTAACATTAAATTCTGAGGCTAGCCTAATGTATTTGGATATGAAACGCTCGTCTACATTTATGTTATTTTTAATCAAATTATATAATTTGTTTCTTTTATTACGTAGGGATCGAGTGTTTTTATCGAGCCAAGGTTCCGATATCTTATCCCTTTTTTTAATCTTGGGTACATATTTGTCGATGGTGTTGAAAATGATAGTATAGAAGCTTGAAACTATCTCGTCAAGATCACTACTTGATAGCCTATGTTCCCAGTCGACTAGGGATAATTCGAAGCCAATACTCTCCCAGTCCGCATTCTTAAAGTCATAAACAATTATATTGTTATATGATGTACGATGGTTGGGGATAGAAGAATTAATCTCGAGGATCCTTGCGGAGTGGTGAATAGAATTATTAAATAGGTTATCCTCATCGGAAACGGGTAGAATATTCACCTCCTCGTATGAATTGGTAAAGATAAGGTCTAGCCATTTACCACAGGAGTTTGGTTGCCCAATAATTTGGCGTAGATCAATGCCGTAAAAAGTGTCGATAAGCTTTATATCGATGGCATTAATGGCATTAATGGGAAGCAAGTTGTTGTCTTCCTCGTCGGGGATGAAAGATATATTCGGCCGGTTAAAATCACCTAGGACAAATATAACGTCGTTACCGCAGAGTGATTCATTTACTTCCTCCACTATATGTAGTAAATCGTCATAATTAGATTCGTCCGAATTTGGGGAGATATAGAAGGTATCGATAAGCTTCTGATCAGATTTGACTCGTATAAAAACGTGTTCGAAAGATGGTGAACGATTGGTCGTGATTAATTCACTATTTAAAGAGTCCTTGACAGCTATAAGTACTCCGCCTCCTCTTGTGAGACCGGTGGAGCTGTAATCTCTATCGCACCTGTAGATCGTCCAGCTGCTGTCCAAGATCTCTTCATTTAGGAATGAATCATTTAACCAAGTTTCAGTAAGTACAAGTACATTATAACGACACGATTTGGAGTCAATGAAGAGATTATTTAATTTGGTTCTTATACCACTACAGTTGTGATAAAAGATTCTTATCTGGGGTAGGATAGGTTTATGGAGAAGTAACGAGGTGGGATCGGCTATTGGGGAAGTAGCTAGTTACGCGCGGTAATATCTATTCATCTCATCACGGCTTTTTTGGAGCTGAGACACATGTAGCGATCTTACATGAGCAGCATAAGCGGAGAGATCCTTGTTTACTTGTTGGGGACTAATTTCATAATGCTCGTGGTACCTAGTGAATAGTTCGAGCAACGCAGCACGATCCGTGGGAAGACCTTCCTGTTGGATCGCGATGATGAGGCTGGTCCTGGTTTTACCATGAATACAGGTAGAATCAGGTTTATTATGCATGTAGGCGAGGAAAAGCCTTACATTGTCAAAAACCTTCCTTTCTCTTAACCGAGACAGCAAATATCGACTCTCACTATTAAAGCAGTCTTATGCACGTCCTCTTTTGCAATGGGGATGTTGTGGTACGCTCGCACCAAATCCACCTTTGAAAAAATTGTGCGTCCGTGAAGGTTCACTGAAAAGTTGTGAATGTGCGGGATTGGATATCTATCCGGCACAGTGACTGCATTCAGGCGCTGATAGCCGCCGCATGGCCTCCAATCATTTGTATCCCGTTTAGGGACCAGATGAAGTGGAGATGCTGCGGGAGACGACGAAGGTCGACAAATCCCTAGTTGAACCATATGTTCAAACTCCAATTTCGCTACCTTCAGCTTCTCAGGATGAAGCCTACGAGCGGTAACGAAAGATAATTGCCCATTCGTAACAATGTGATGTTGCACATTGTGTTTAACCGGTAGGTTGAAATTAGGGGGTTGTGTTAATGAAGCGTACTTCGTTAACAATTCTTTATATTTGCCAAGATGTTGGCATTCTAAGCTCTCGATCTTATACTCCCTAGTTGTACAGACGCCAGTCCGAAGGCTGGTCTGTGAGTCAACTAGTTTCCGATGTTTAAAATCGAGTATAGGTTCGAACTTCGTAAGGAAGTCCGCACCGAGTATTGCCTTGTTTGTGTTGGCAATTATAAAATTGTGGATGAACCGTCGGCGAAGGCCTAGGTTCAGTTCCAACAACTTCATGCCGAAAGTGTGGATCGTTGATCCATTTTCGGCTCGCAGAAGTAAATTAGGGCATGTAGTTTGTACCCTAAACATATGTGCCGGAACTAAGGATATGTCCGCACCAGAATCGATTAAAAAATCGATTTGATTGTGTTGGTCACGGACATATAATCTGCACGAGCGCTTCTGCTGAGAAGCACCCGTGTATGTGACGACTCCCCGCCAATTTAATTTTTTGTATTGGGGCCTCTCACCCTCCGGTCCTTTTTGGCCGCTGAGCCTGGACTCTTAAAAGCACAAGGTGGGGTGCACCGCTCTGCTCCACTACCGAAGCGGTAGTGGAAATAGCAGACCGTCCCCGGTAGCGCCTGCGCGGGTGAGGTCTTGGGCACTGCCCCTTGTTTGGTGGGGTTACTGGTCCGCGCCGATGGGGCTTTCGGTTGTCTTGCAGGCTCCATTGGCGTGGACCAGTAGACCCTCTCGCCGATTGCTGTCGCTCACCTTGCCTTCCCTCCAATACAAGTGATCTTAATGCACTCATCTCGCGTTGGAGGGACTGTACTGTCCGCTCCAGAGACGGTGTTGCCCGCACCTCTGACACCTGAGTTTGTGTGGATTGGTGAGATGTCACTTCCCATACTTTATCGGCCAATGTCGATAGTTGTCCAAGCGATTGGTCCAACGACGCAGCGAGCACCACCTGGATGTCTTTGGGAAGACGCCGCTCCCAAAGACCCCTGATGAGTCCCTCGCTCTCGCCTAAGCTTTCTCCGGCCAGACTCTGCAAACCACTCAGGAAGTCTGATGGCTTCCTGTCCCCTGGCTCATGTGCCGCCAGCAGTTGTTCTAGGCGGTTCCTCGTATCGTTCGAGCAACCGCTTCTTGGCTTCAACATAGCTGGCGGTGCTGAGATCCGGAAATGCGTGGAGCAGAATCCTTGCGGCCTCGGTGGGCAGCGCTGACACGATATGGGATAGCTTAGTCTTATCTGAGGTTATCCCGTTTAGCCCGAATTGGGCCTCAGCCTGGTAGAACCAGACTGCTGGGTCGCTTTGATGGAATTCAGGCAGGTTGAATCTTGCGGCAGAGGCTACATCAACATCTGCCTGCACCCTGCGTCGACCCGGCAGTCCTTCCTCCAGGCTGGCCAACGACTCCTGCATATCGATAATAAATGACCTATTGAGGTCGCTGTGTTCCTCCATTTTAAACTCACTAGCTTCACTAGCAAAACTGTGTACCAGAACACAAAAACAACGTCGGAACTACGAAAAACAGGAATAAATCAATAACAATTCTTTCAAAGTGGAATCTACAACCCCACACTAAATATATTTCCGTTACAGAAAAAAAATTTTAACTAGAAGAATATTGTTAATTAAAAATTATTTTAACTTGTTTCAATTACAGAAAAAAAATATTTAACTAGAAGAATATTGTTAATTAAAAATTATTTTAACTTGTTGGATATTATCAATCCAAAACAAAACAAGGCACTTATCTTAACTTATGTAATCAAAACCAAATTTCCAAAATCCTCTTCAACTATTTTCTTTTTCAAAATAACTTCCCGTCTTCCGCTTTTTTCTTTTTAAAACTCTGTCTTCAAATCTTCAGTCAGTATTCACTCTCGGGGTCACCAATGTTGGTACTTATCCAGGATATATGTTGGTACCAATCCCAATATGTCTTTTATATTAAATAACACTTCTGTTCCTTTCTTACTTTTTATTTTACACGATTAATTATTCTTAAACAGTTAATATTTAATCTATTAGTCTACATCTAATACACAGCACTTCTAGCTAATTTCTTTTATATATTTCTCTACGCCTTTAGCTAAAACTTTCAAATTACTTTTTTTAATTAATTAAATTAATCTGTCACTTAGAAAAAGTTATTATTTTATTTTTTTTTACTTAGCCTCGGCCGACTGGGTTTTATCCCCCAGTCTCCTTGGCTAAGTAACCGGAAGTAGTAGGACGATGTCCCTACAAACTAAATTGTCCATGAACCAAATTTAAATTCTTTAACCGTATAGGAAATCGTAGATTAACAGTAGTGGAAAATACCAAGAGGAGTAGGCAACGATGTGACTGTGAAAAATAATCAAGTTTGTGAAAATTTTATGTATTCTAATCTGATACAGCGAAATATAAGCGAAGTACATAGTCGGAAACAGTGAAATAAATAAAACTTTTAATTAAAGAATTTGAAATTTGAAAAGAATAACGTAAGATTCCTCACAATCCAAATCTTTATCAAGACGCTTAGTGGCTAAACAATTACCTTAGAAGTTGGGGCTTCTGATACTATTGAAAAAGTTAAAGCAAAAATCTAGGTTGAGGAGGGGATTCCACCAGATCAGCAACGTCTGAGTTTCGCAGGAAAAAAATTAGAAGATGGACGCACCCTTTCCGATTACAACATCCAGAAGGAATCAACTCTTAATCTAGTTTTGAGACTTCGTGATGGAATGCAGATTTTTGTTTAGACTTTAACTGGAAAAACCATCACTGTTGAAGTTGAACCGTCAGATACTATTGAAAATGTAAAAACAAAGATTCAATACAAGGAGGGTATTCCTCCAGATCAGCAACGTTTAATATTTACTGGTAAAGAGTTAGGATATGGTCGCACGCTTTCCGATTAAAACATTCAAAAGGAACCTTGTCTGAGCAAATTTAACTGGAAAAACGATCACTATGGAAGGCTAACCGGAGAGATACTATTGAAAACGTTAAAACGAAAATCCAAGATAAGGAAGGCATTCCTCCAGATCAACAACGTTTGATCTTTGCTGGTCACTAGAAGATGGTCGTACACCATCTGATCACAACATCCAAAAGTAATCGACTTTGCAGCTTATTTTAAAGGCCCGTCCTCACTACGCGGACTTAGAATCCACGCGCTTTTGGTCGTACGGCCAGCAAAAAGCGCGCGTGATCTTCTAATTTTCTGAATCATGAGTGAGAAAAAATCAATTCTCATTTGAAACGGCGTACGCGCTTTTGAAAAGCTCATAGTGTGTGGACGCACAATGTACCTTTTTAAGCACAGCATTTTGTCCGCGTTGTTGTGCCGCACGACCTTTACCATGGACAAAGTCGTAAAAAAGTCGTAAAAAAGTCATAAAACTCTATATGAAAAAAAAGGCAAAAGCGCGTACGACCCAAGACCGCGTAGTGTGGTCCCACCATAAGGCTTCGTGGTGGAATGCAAACTTTTGTTAAAACCTTAACTGGGAAAACAATCACTTTAGAAGTGGAACCTTCTCATACAATTGAGAATGTTAAAGCTGAAATTCAAGATAAACAAGGAATCCCACCAGATTAACAGCGTCTCATTTTTACTGGTGAGCAGTTCCATGATGGTAGAACTTTTTCTGATCATAATATTCAGAAGGAGTCGACACTCCACTTGGTCCTGCGCCTTCGAGGTGCAATACAAATCTTTGTGAAAACTTTAACTGGAAGAACTATTACCTTAGAAGTTGAGTCATCCGACACTTTTGAGAATGTTAAGGCCAAAATGCACGATAAATAAGGAATTCCATCCGAATACCAACGTTTGATGTTTGCTGGCAAATAGCTGGAGGATGGTCGTCCATTGTCGGATTACAACATTCAAAAGAAGTTAACTTCACATTTAGTGTTGAGACTTCGTGGAGGATAATTAATATTTGAAGGAATTAGTTATTATAAAAGTATAGTAATAACGACTGATGAGCAAAACTAGTCTTGCAGTCTTGCCCGTTCTTGCACATTTAGCAAGATCAAATCAAAACCAAGACAAGACAGGACAAGACAAGACTGCAAGATCAAGATAACAAGATTTTTTGGTCATCATTTAAGTGCCAATAGTGTGGCAGTGATGTGCAAAAGTCATGTCTTTGCCAGGGCCGGATTAAGGGTGGTGGAGGCCCCTGGGCACGAGTTTGGTGGGGCCCGTATGATAGGGGCTCGTTTTATATTTGATTTAATAGAAGGTCAAACATTAAATGAATTTTAAGGAGACATCTAACCCAAAAATGGCGAATTTTCAAGAAAAAGGAAAAAAAATTATTGCATTATTTAATACTCTTAAGTGTCCTCGTTCTTGTAGTGCAGTCAGATTTTACATATTCGACAGAAAAAGTGTGCATCAAAGCCTAGTGCGGTCGTGCGGAGCACCGAAGAGAGCCGCTGAATATATATTTTATACTATATTTTACACACGTATCAATGCATCTTACAACGGCATTTTCCAAACTTTCCTTGTCGCGAAATCGTCGATTACATCATCGAAATTCAAAGTTCTTAAAATGTCGCTATTACTGCTCAAAATCGCGAGACCATTGAGGCGTTGTTGGGTCATCGCCGTCCGCAATCTGTTTTTAATTAATTTTAATTTTGAAAATGATCTTTCAGCTAAACAGTTTGTAATCATTCGCGTTCGCGACTGAGGTATTGGTCTACATGCTGTATATTATACAAGCTCGACCCCAAGGTTGTCGTCGACATCGTCTTTGTAAATTTCGGCTAAAAGCCGTGATGGTTCGTGAAACTGATCGGACTTCAAATGCTCAAGTTCAGCCAGAAATCCGAAGAGCGTAGACACCAGTTCATACGCCGTTAGCCGTTGATCCAACGATGTCAAAAACTAGTCAATAACGGGGAGGTGTTTTCGTCGAAAATTTTTCGAGATGGTGACAGGTTCACTTCTGGTGCATGTCCGTAAACCAATGGGATTAAGCGAAGATTTCGGTGACGTATCCTGGAGGTCTCATATTCTGATGTTCCGGCTAGTTCCCTTCCTGCTTCTTCGTAGTGTTCAGAGTTGTCGCGCTCCTTCTCAATAAACACTCTCAGTGACTTCAGAGGTGCAACTGCCGAATTCAAATCCAGCTTGGAATTCGGAAGCAATTTGCACGTCGCGTTAATTCTGTTCAAAATGTCGTTCCAGAAGACGGCATAGATGCCAGTATCCAATTTGCACATTTGCTTATGCAAACCTTGACATTCGACTTTGGGTTTTCGAATATTGCTCATCATCTTTGGACATTAACAACAGTGTTCGTTTTATTTCAGAATATCCAAGAACCATAGCACTAGTAGCATCTGCACGACAAGACCAACGAGTACTATTAACTCGAGAAGGGACGTTTGTATGACGTTTCTCTGTGCCGGAATGAGATACATGCAGTTCCTCTGTAAGTTTGTTGTAACGACTCGCAGAGCTTGTGAAAAACACGTAGACTTCTTCAAAAAAGTTGAAAAACCGTACTCGAGCAGAACAACATTCTGCGGCATCTTTGCTGACGAGGTTCAGGGAATAGCAGCACAAGGAATCCAATCAGCCAATTCGTTGTCCTACTTTACAAGAGCTTGAAGACCGTTGTATTTCCCACTCATCGCAGACGCGTTGTCATAAGACTGCCCTCGACAATGTTTAATGTCCAAGTTAAGGTCGATTCGCACTATACGGAACGTCAACGTCACGTCAAGGAACGGCAACGGCACGTCAATTTTGCTGTCGATTCGCACTTAACCGTCAACGTTACGTGAATTTTGCCGTTCAGTCTAAAAAAATTAGTTAGAGTATTGTCGTCTTCCGTATTGCTAATTTAAATTGTTATTTGGAATGCCAAAATTTAATAATAAAAAGTTAGCAATGATTGCATTAATTTTGCATGAGGAAGAATAAAATGTAAATTTAGCAACAAAAAAGAAAAAATGGGTACAAAAGATATTTACAAAAAGAAAACAAGAAGGAGAATACCACACGCTGTATAAGGAATTGGATGACGATGAAATAAATTTTTATAAATATTTGAGGATATCGAAATATCAGTTTCATATAAATTTTAAAAAGAAACGATACTTATTAACTTTAAAATAGTAAAGGGTTGAAAAATGTTGATAGGTTTTGGACAGACGTACAAAACATTGTATGGGGTAGGGGGAGATCGTAACGGTTTAGCCCCTAGGGCGTTTTGAAATTTTTTTATTATAGTTTTGCATATCGCCTTGTGTTTTTGTAACGCTGTAACCAATTTTCTTGAATAAGATATCAGTGTAAGCAGGATACTTCCAGTTATCTAAAATTGTAAAAGTGACGGTTCCACCACAGACTTAACTATCTGTAATACAGATGTTCCGCTTCATACAAAATTTTGGCACCAGCAAATTGCTGGGTAGGATTTACTTCATATCCTAAAGCTTCGCCTTAGGATACACATTCCACAAAGCTCTCCGCGCATTTCCCCAAGTTCTCTGTTGATTGACTAAGGAAGAGAGGAAGGGCTTGGTGGCTACGGAGCTTCATTCCACACGGACGAAATGTATTTTTTCGTCTGCTCCACCCCTCACTCTCTTTGCCCAACCAGCCAGGCAGCAGACGACACAATTTTTTGTGAATAGCCAGTGCTCACGCGCAGGATGGATTTTTTTGTTAATTGCCATTGGGGCAGGTCATGATAGTGTTTTTTTCTTGTTTTCAGGCATATGTAGATATATTTCTCCGATGAAATGGAATATTCTTTTTAGGAAACTTTTCAACTTTCGCATTTCTCGCCTTTTGAATGTTGTTCCCGGCCTAAGATTTCAGGTGTGCGGGACATAATCTATGGATTTGAATTGTATTTGATTAGCCAAGGGCTCAGGCGCAGTGCGCCGAAGGTAGGTTGTTTTTAATTTCCAATTATTCGGCTGGCGAAATATGTTGAAAACGTGAATTGTGGCAGGTCATGTTTTGTTTTTTCTTGTTTTAAGGCATTAGTATATTTCTAAGATGAAATTGAATATTCCTTTTAGACAACTTTTCATGTTCAAGGCTATTTCGCTACATTTCGCATTTCCCGGCCTTTGATAGTTGTTCCCGGCCTAAGATTTCAGGTGCGTGGGACATAAGCGATGTTATTGGGTGAACTTAATTTGTGCCCCCGGTCGGTGGAAGTCGATCGCTGGGTTTTCAGATGATACATGTTCGCATTTTGGTCCATAAACAAGGATAAGAATTCGGTATGACAAAGTCTTACAACTTTTTAATATCATGCAAAATTCTCGGTCTTGCCGTCTCACTCTTCCACTTGATAATGCCAAATGTATGTAAGTCTATTTCTATTTGAATGCTTCACTTGCCAAATCGATTAACCACTTTTGAGTTTTATTAAATCTTAATGTCAAAACAATTTATTGACTCGTAACTTTACATATTCAAAACAAACTGCTCTGATAATAAGAAGTATTAACACTTCTAAATGACTATTATCAGAGCAATTTGTTTTGAATATGTACAGTTAAGAGTCAATAAATTATTTTGACATCAAGATTTAACAAAATTCAAAAGTGGAGTTAATCGATGTGGTAGTTGAGGCGTTCATTTCGATCTCTTCATAGGTTGTCCTTGTGGCCATCTCCTCTCTGGCGTTTGCAGGAACTTAATTTTTGGTGGCGCTTCTTCAGGCATTCTCATTCCACGTTCATCCAGCGTAGGCGTGGGTCTTTGTATATTTGGTACAACTAGTCGTTTTATCTTCTTCTCCAGACACCCTCTTCATTTAATGCGCCTGCGATCCTGCCAGAGTTATTCTCTCGTAACTTCTGAGCACCTGCTCGTCTTATCTAGTAAGCGTCCATGCTTCCGCATTAGTACTGGTTTTATCACGGTTTTGTATAACTTAAATGTTATTACTTCCTGCTTATCCTTTTTGACATAAAGTATTTCAACATACCTGTCGTAATGAAAATATGTGATTAGTAGCGGACTTTTCCTTCCCGAATCCGCACTGGTAATTTCTAATTATTCTTTCATACTGGTACTGTGAATAGGGTATATGAGAATATTTTATATGCCACATGTAGAAAAATAATTCCTCTGTAGTTTGAAAAGTCAAGTTGGTCTTGTTTGTACAGAGGACAGATTATTCTTATGCTCCATTCGCTAGGTAGTTCTTTACGCTTCTATCATATTGTATCATCTTTTGCATACATATTTTTAATGTATTAATTTTTTATACCTACTGACTTGTTATTTTTAAGTTTATTTATAGCTTCTTCTTCTTCTTCCTGTATGCGCTAGATGAGTTAAATTTTTTTCGAGTGGGCTGAAGCGGACTAAATATTCACTTTAATTTATTTTCAATATATTGAGGTGATTTCCGTCGAGGATATTCTAATTAATCTATTGATGTGTCCGGTTTCGAACTTTTTCTTTGCTGCTCTTTCTCATTCGAGACGTCCAAGTGCAGTGCTTTCTTAGCATTACTGTTAAGAGCAAATTCATTATAGTTACCCGGTTGCTATAACACGGATGTTCCTCGTCGAACCACGATTGTTGTGGGCTTTCTCTGATACATCTGATGCTCTCGGCCGCCATTGTCTTCCTTATGTTTAGGATCTCCATATTTTTGTTGAAAATTGTTTCAAAAACTTTTATTTGTATTCTGCAGACATCAAAAAATATATCCGATGGAGCACATAAACTTCCAAAGTCCTGTCCGTTAATATAGTTTTTGAAGTGGATAAACAGTTCTGAAGGACATGTCAAAATTTCTTCTGGTTTAATGATAATGATCCTACACATTTCACATTTAACTCGATATGCCAAATATCCCACGAAGTACCATGTAGACATTAATTCAATTGGCACATGCTCTGAGGTGAAACAATTGAAATCATCGCTAAAAAAAGTAGGTAACCGTTGAAATAAATTATTGAATTATGCAATGTTTTTGAACTTATTTATTTTTTCTTGATGATACAAAATAATAATTAAAGCATTATTGAACGATATTTATGACTAAATGAACTGAATGTGTAACTTTTCAATCTAGATTTAGGAACACAGTTAAACGTATTGAACTTCTTTTGCGTAACGATACCAAAATTCACTCTTCCTTTCCTTCCTTTTAATCTTCCTTTTCATACTTTATCGTTTCAAATTTCAGTAACAATTTCTTTCTAAAAAACAAATTATAAAATTAATTAGTCGTAGAGCAAGCAGTGTCAAACTTTGACAGACGAGATTATGGATAGTATCTGGCATGAAATCTCAGCCCAGTTTTTGCATACAAAAATCTTGACAAGTTTTGGATAGAAAAAACTTGACAAGTTTTTAGATAGGAAAAACTTGACAAGTTTTTGGATAGAAAAAACTTTAACAATTTGACTGGCCAAAACCTAGCTAGGTTCTGACCAGTCATAAATTTGAATAGTGTACACTGGCTAGGAACTGGCAGTTTCTGGTCAGATTTTACTGGGCTAGTTGAACTGGCCGAAGTCTGGCTAGTGCCACTTTCGGACTGGGAAAAATCTGGTCAGATTTTTACTTGGGATCAACTTCAAGTGTATAGTCCTCATCTTGCAGGCAGCTTGATTTTGAGCTGAAATGCAACAATTTCAATGACAGTATTTTTGCCACTATTATATTGAATTCGTGGACTGACGGATTTCTGCAATTTCCACCCTTAGCTCTAACAATCGAGAAGGCATTTTCTAGAGGATCCTGATTAAAGCGAGACGTGTGAATAAAAAAAATATCTCCTCTTTCTTCAAACAGATTTTGACACAAGAAAAGAATGTCGTTAATTGTTTGGATCATTCCATTCTGAAAATATATCTTGTGTCCCTTAAATTTTATTATCTTTATATATTCTTTCATTTCCACCAGTGTTTTCCAAACACTGTTACCTTTTTTTAACCCACGTTTAAAAGGTTTGGGGTCATCAATATTTTTGCTATTTAGGCAGTCAAAGAGAATGTTAATTTTTTCAACAAACTTTGCAGTGGAGAGGGCAGTGTCTTTATCAACCTTTCTAAAGCAGCTGGCTTCTGCTCATCTTTTAATCGCAGCTGATGTGGTATGGCTAAAAACTTCTGCCGCCAAATCAACTTTCATTTTGTCGAAAGGAGTGGGATAAATATGCTATGGTTAAATTTGTTATCTATGTAACTTTGCCATTTTCTATTTCAAATAACTCTCTTATGACATCGAATGTTGCAGCTCCATCTGGAGTCTCAAATTTTCCTTTAAACAGCGCATTTCTAAAGGACTTGATTAGATGAGGAACATCATACAAAAGGTAAATTATTTTTGTCCCCGACTGATGAAAGATTCTCACCACTCCCTAGTAAAATAAAAAAAACAAAAAAAGAAACTTTGAGCATTAATTAAATATGAAATTAATAACTTCAGTTATTTTCCTTATAAAAAAAACCATTTTTTCATTATACCCCCGACTACTCGAGTATACTCGTGTTTGTCAGGGTGTTAAGCATTGCCAAGACGAGTATGCTCATTGTATTTCCAATGTTTTCGCGATTTGAATTATAAAAAAATATGTTTTCTTAAAAACACCTTCGCCCACCTTAAATTACCTATTATTAAACTATAAAATAGCCCTAGAGGAAGGATTGTTTTTGGCACCCCAGTTCTAAATATGTACATATGTACCAAAATTAATATTGACACTTAGACTTAGTGAATGCCTTTTTCCCTATGTATTTTGCATGATATTAAAAAGTTGTAAGACTTTGTCATACCGAAACTGTAATTGAATTCTTATCCTTGTTTATGGAACAAATGCGAACATGTATCATCTGAAAACCCAGCGATCGACTTCCACCGACCGGAGCACAAATTAAGTTCACCCAATAACATCGCTTATGTCCCACGCACCTGAAATCTTAGGCCGGGAACAACTATCAAAGGCCGGGAAATGCGAAATGTAGCGAAATAGCCTTGAACATGAAAAGTTGTCTAAAAGGAATATTCAATTTCATCTTAGAAATATACTAATGCCTTAAAACAAGAAAAAACAAAACATGACCTGCCACAATTCACGTTTTCAACATATTTCGCCAGCCGAATAATTGGAAATTAAAAACAACCCAACCTGCGGCGCACTGCGCCTGAGCCCTTGGCTAATCAAATACAATTCAAATCCATAGATTATGTCCCGCACACCTGAAATCTTAGGCCGGGAACAACATTCAAAAGGCGAGAAATGCGAAAGTTGAAAAGTTTCCTAAAAAGAATATTCCATTTCATCGGAGAAATATATCTACATATGCCTGAAAACAAGAAAAAAACACTATCATGACCTGCCCCAATGGCAATTAACAAAAAAATCCATCCTGCGCGTGAGCACTGGCTATTCACAAAAAATTGTGTCGTCTGCTGCCTGGCTGGTTGGGCAAAGAGAGTGAGGGGTGGAGCAGACGAAAAAATACATTTCGTCCGTGTGGAATGAAGCTCCGTAGCCACCAAGCCCTTCCTCTCTTCCTTAGTCAATCAACAGAGAACTTGGGGAAATGCGCGGAGAGCTTTGTGGAATGTGTATCCTAAGGCGAAGCTTTAGGATATGAAGTAAATCCTACCCAGCAATTTGCTGGTGCCAAAATTTTGTATGAAGCGGAACATCTGTATTACAGATAGTTAAGTCTGTGGTTCCACCCTACCTACTTCCAAAGTTATGAGTCATCAAATTCAAAATTTTGGTTTTTTTACCCAAAATTTCACCTTCAACAAGGTTTTTCTCCAAAAAAATACGTAGTTAATCTATACTTTTTTTCCAAAATTAGAAAGCTTGCGGAGACATTATTCCTAAGAAATATACAATTTTTTGTGCTTCTATCCAAAACCTGTCAACATGTTTTGACCCTTTATATTTAAAAGTTAATAAATATCGTAAAAAATTAATTTATGTATAAATTGTGTTTATATTGTTTAAACAATATAAATAGTTAATTGCACACATTGAAATGTTTCTGATTTCAAATAATATATAAAAACAAACATTTAAAAAAAGGACTGAGGACTAGAAGTAAAAACCTTCATTGACTCGACTAAAATTAGTTTGAACAAAAACAGATAAATACTTGAAAAATTCGAAATGCTGCTGTAACTACGTTCACATTCAATAGAATAGATCAGTCACGTAGAGGCCCGTCACGTCAAAATATAGTTTCAAACTAATCTTGACGTGCCGTTACGTTGACGGTCCGTGACGTTGCCTATATATATGTGAACACGTAGTGTAAAACTCATTGAAGAATATTTTAACGTGCCGTTGCCGTTCCTTGACGTGACGTTGACGTTCCGTATAGTGCGAATCTACCTTTATTCGCAACCAAAACGCTCGTTAAACCGTCGTACATTTCTTGAGCTTTATGGCCTTGGTCGGGCAAGAAAAATAAAAATCGTTCCCGTTCGGGAAAATTTAAATTACTTATAGTCCGGGGAAATTAGTATTTAAAGGAGACAAAATTCGGAAATGGCTGAAAATTGGTCCACAGCTTCCTTGGGACTTTTTAAGAAAACAATTTCGGAATCACAAAAAAAACATGGCCGCCGGAAATATAGCGGTTTTCCGGTGTTTTCCTTGTATCTCGGTTTCTATAGGTCGTACAACGCCGTACAAAGGCCGTAAATGGTGACAATGAAATTCTCAACAACTTTAGTTCTTACAAAGATGTTGACCCGATTTACCCTTTCAAAGTTATTCAAGGTCAAAGTTATCAAAAAAACTGCTTTTTTCAAAAAATTGTGTTTGATCAGTCAATACGAAACATTATTGCCTCCAAAAAAGCCCCTAGTCATTTTTTCGAAAACTTAACCCTTTCGAAGTTATTCAAGGTCAAAGTTTCAAAAAATCAGTTTTTGGTCAAAAAATGACTAACATTTGATTTTTGCAAAATTTTTCGAAAAGTTTTCGAAAAAATGGCAAGGGCGTCATTAGGGTAGGCAATAATCTTTTGTATAAATAGAACAAAAAAAAATTCTCACTAATCAGTTTCTGAGTCATTTTTTGACCAAAAACTGCTGGATTTTTTGAAACTTTGACCTTGAATAACTTCGAAAGGGTTAAGTTTTCGAAAAAATTACTAAAGGCTTTTTTGTAGGCAATAACGTTTCGTATTAACTGATCAAAACAAATTTTCGAAAAAAGTAGTTTTTGAATGATTTTGTGGCCAAAAAGTTATTTTTGATAATTTTGACCTTGAATAACTTTGAAAGGGTTAATCGGGTCAACATCTTCGTAAGAACTAAAGTTGTTGAGAGTTTCATTGTCAACATTTAGGGCCTTTGTACGGGGTTGTACGACCTATAGAAACCGAGATACAAGGAAAACACCGGAAAACCGCTATATTTCCGGCGGCCATGTTTTTTTTGTGATTCCGAAATTGTTTTCTTAAAAAGTCCCAAGGGAGCTGTGGACCAATTTTCAGCCATTTCCGAATTTTGTCTCCTTTCGTGCGTTTTTTTTTGCTAATTTCCCAGGACTATTATTTCAATGAATAATCTCAGTACGGCGTTTACATCGCCTCGAAAACACGTGTTTTCGTCAAAAACTCGCGTTTTGGGCAAAAACACAATCAAATCAAGCGTTTTCTCATTCAAATCGAAAACAACTTGGGAAGCTGTTTTCGATGAAAACGACCACGAAAACAAGAAAAGTGTGGACAAGAATCCAATTCAGCGTTCAGCACTAGTTATACCCATGTCATTTTCCGCATTCCACTTTTTTTTAATTCTCAGTTTGCCATGGAAAAAATTTAAAACGAAATAATTAAATCAAAATTAAATTAAATAGGCATTAACTGTCACTCGAAAACATGCAATAGGCGATGTAAACACCTCACTCGTTTTCCGAAAACGAGTTCATGAAAACACTTGTTTTCGAGGCGATTTAAACGCCGTATATGTTTCGTTTTAGAAGAATATGATACTAGGAGTAGATTTGTAGCAACAATAATATTTTTCAAATTTGTGAATGCAAATGCTGCACCAATTGATGCTAAACTACTTACATGATTGATTTATTGATTATCAATATTGATATCAATACTATTGATAATGATAGCATTGATTACTATATTAACAAATTAATAACAAATTAATTAATTATTAATTTTTGTTATAAGCCAAACATTTTTTTTGGTATTTGGTGGAGGCCCCCAGTTGGTGGAGGCCCCTGGGCCATGGCCCACTTGGCCCACCCTTTAGTCCGGCCCTGGTCTTTGCTTGGTTTTGCTAAATGTGCTAAGCCTGAAAGAAATTTTGCAAGAACAAGACTGCAAGACTTTTTGCAGACTTATTGCTCATCACTGCCAGACTTTTGGCACTTAAGTGATGACCAAAAAGTCTTGCTATCTTAATCTTGCAGTCTTGTCTTGTCCTGTCTTATCATGGTTTTGCTTTGGTCTTGCTAAATGTTTAAAGTTCGTATAACTTCAATTTAACTCACGTTTCATTTTTTAATATTTACCGGCACGCACCCCCACAATCCCAGCACCCAGTGGCCAATAAAAACAAAAATGTACAAGCAATACAAATTTAAATTTATTGACTCTTTTAATATGGTAAACAATTCATTAATTTTCAATTTTAATAGAATTCAAAATTTATATACAAAAGAAATTCAAATTACTCAAATAAATTCTCTTCAATTATTAATTTTTATTTTCGTCAAAATTCACTCGGCACTTTGATTTTAAAGAATAAATTTTGATAATAAGATATAAAAACTATAATCACCATACCACTCTCGATGCAAAGTAAGGGTAAGAAATATGAAATATACTCAAAATAAAGAAAAACAAAATATGTACTCACCTGATTTTAAACCACCACAGTTGAAAGGAAAGTAAGGTAAATAATGGGTAAAGGAAAAGGTGAATACTCCAATATTGTTGGGTTAGTAACAAACAATCACACCGTATATCAACCGCTACAAGGTGTAATTGTTAATTTAGTAATAGAAAGTCATAACCTTGCATCAACCGCTAAAAGGCATAACTATTAAATAAATACCTTGAGTCAAACGCTTCAAGGTATTTTAATGTTAGTAAAATGAATCGTAACTTATATCAAAACGCTATAAGATACAATTAGTAAAGATTATTATACAAATATCTTGAATCAAAAACTCTTCAAGATATTTTAATGTTAGTAAAATGAATTTTATATTACTAGCTGGGACCCGGTGCGCCTATGCTGCACCCATAAACCAATAGTAGTAATCAGGTGATATGAATTTTAATATACAGTAGGAGAGTTTGAAAAATGCAATTTTTTGGTATTTTTGATTTCAAATAACAAAATGACATTTTGATCAAAACAATAAAAACCATCCATTGATTGACATGGCATTTTTCGAGATATGAATTTTCATACACAGATGAAGTGTCTCCATGAACCACTTATTTTCTGTATTTTGGATAGCTGGGACCCGGTGCGCCTTGCTGCACCCAACGTTTAAACATTTAAAATCAATCCAAACCTTCAAAATTCAACTCTTCTTAACCAGTAACGAAAAACCAACTATTCCTATAAAAGTTCGAGACATTGGATTCAAAATGCATTTATTTGCAGTGTGACCAAAATTACCTATTATTGTAAAGCTCTGGGGCAGACAATATTTTTTGTCGGCGTGGCCCGTAATAAAGTTATGGTTCTTTCTGGTAAAATAAACACACACGAATATCCTTAAAAATATAACTACCCACCAAAAATAAATATTAGTGAAAGACTATTTTAAAATAAGGCTTTTTCCAGCAACTATTAGACACATAGTATAATTTCAAGAAAATATGTCATATCCACAGTGTTATCCATGCTATAATCTTTTTTCGTATGGACTTTTAGTTAAATTAAACACTCAATAATCGACAAATATTATTACATCCTGAAAGAAAAAAAAATTAAAGGATTATATCTACTAATTTAATATTTAGAAATGGACTTTTGACGGTGATGGACATTATACGCTACAAATTACATGTCTTGCAATTGCTTGGCCCCTGGGTTCTCATCTGCAATGTCACTGACTCAGGTTTTATTTGTTTACCCAGATGCCAGCCTCTTCCCGTATTGCAGAATCCTAGACTTATACCTAAAAATTCAGAGGTGATGGGTTTCTTTCCTTCTTATCCATTATACATAAATCATCCCATATTTCCGTTTCTCCTTACCACCTTTCCAAAAAAACCTTGTTGATCAATTCTGAACCTATTGCTTAGAGAGCTTCAGGATACACTACATTCAATGTTTTTCCATTTGTAGCTAGAATGTCAAAATTTTCCGATTTTCCAACTCTTGAACAACCTACATACAGCTAACCGGGAAATGACACTTATTTGGCAAAATTCTTCCGCCATATTGGCCCCACAATTTTGAATAAGTTTTGATCATAAATTCGTTATTGACTACCTTAAAAATTCCCATATACCGATTTTAATTGGAATCGGAATACAATTCGCAAACTCGTCGGCCATATTGGCGCGGCCATTTTGAATTTAAATTTTGATCATAAAGTCGTTATTTGCTACCTTAAAAAACCTCAGATACAGATTTTCATTGGAATCGGAACACAATTTGCAAATTCGTCGGCCATTTTGAATTTATAAGTTTTGACCACAAATTTGTTATTTGCGACCTTAAAACCCCCTAGATACACACTTTCATTGGAATCGGAATAAAATTGGCAAATTCAACCATATTCTGCGGCAATTTTGAATTTCGGTCATATTTCGGCGGCCATTTTGAATTTCGAAAATCGGGCTACGAGGTGCATCATAGGAGACCCCACCGACCTTCATGCAAAAATTCAAAGCTCTGTGATGACTTTCAACAAAGCTCTTCATGACAGCGCCATCTAGGAGTAGCTTTAGAAAGTAATAGAATAGCCTATGTTCTTCCCTTTAATGTAAATAGCATATGGTTAAAATTTCATTAAGATCGGTTACACGGTGTAGGAGCCTATTGCGTACAGACAGACAGACAGACAGACAGACAGACAAACATTCAGTTTTATATAGTAGATATCAAAACGCTATAAGATACAATTAATAAAGTTAGTACTAGTATATAACTATGTCTTACATCAACCGCTATAAGACACAACTAGTGAAAATGAGTGTTAATATTTAATTATGTCTTGTATCAATATTCGCTACAAGACATAACTAATAAGTACTTAGGGTCGACTCCCCAAAGTACTAAAGTTGTTTTAGGAATAAAGGAGTAAAGGGAGTTAAGCAAGGAAAAAACAATTACCTGTTCGGCTGGTGGCTGGAACCCAAGAGCGATCAAAAATTCATCAAGTAACACTTTTGTTCACTTGCCGACTTGGATAACGGTGTAAACCGGTTTGGCTGATAACAACCGAAGTGGGGAACATTTGTCTGTGTGTGTATACGTGATTGATTAGAGTGACCATATCTAATTTTTGTTTGAGTGAAATATTGAGTAAAAAAAGTAAGTTTTTTCTTCGAGTGAATTTTGAGTTTGTTCCAAAATAAGGCTAACTTTGTTGATTGCAACAGTGTTGGTGCAATAAAATAATATAAAATAATATTATAAATTTAAATTAAACAAATTTTACGCTGGGTGTCATGCAGAAAAGTTAATGTTATTCGTTGGTGATGTTGTATGTTGTATTCTGCGATAACAAAGCTGCAATAAAATAGTATTTAGGATGCCCTACTGTGGTATGGTGATAATCGTCCAATCATCATTAGGTTTTCAAACACTAAATGTGCAAAAACAGGGAAGAATGCAAGACCACTGCAAGACGAGTTTTGCTCATCACTAGTAATAGCTATATTATATTAAAACACATAATATTTTGTAGTTTAAAATCTTTAAAATTTACTGGATAATCTAATTTTTGTAAAATTCCAACAAATTTTCTAGATCCTCAATTTGCTTCAGCCTCTGTTTGTGTGCATATTATTTTGCGGGTGCGAAATATAAATGATGTACTGGTGTGGGATAACAGAAGTCGTTTCAACTCATTTGTTACGAGTTTTAAATGGAAATATTCAATGGAAACCTCGAAACAGATGACTTGAAACAACTTCTGTAATGCCACCCCTGTACTGTATTTATGCTCTCTTAGGGCCTGTTTCACCGCTTGCTGATAAAGGTTCAGATAGTTATGTGCCTTATAACAGTATCTAACAGATAAAGGTTGCTGATATGTTTTTTCAGTTTCACCATCGAACTCCCTGATAAGCTAACTGGCAGATAAATATATCTGCCACTTAATTTAGCAGGGTCACTCAATCTTTGCTTAATACGGGAGTTATTAAAAATTGTTTGTTCATGACATGATCAAGGCAATCTGGCAACTACGTGGACGATTTAATTTGGAGTCCCAGTTAAAAAATATCGGAGAGTTATAAGCAATCGTTGCATAGGTGGATTTGCAAAGTTACTGAAAATCAAATCACTGAAAGACATTTTTATTTACCACAACCAAAATATTACTAAAATTTTTAGTTAAATACGGCATCAAATAAATATATTTAGTTGTCGTTATTAAAAAAAAATGCTTCTCATGAGCAGAAAAAATTGTTGGAGTAACAAATATTTCCACTATAGTCGTATAGTAATAGTTCGCGAGAGCCCAGTCCCGCCAGACCTTCGTAATTTTCTTAAAGCTGATATTTCGTATATACATAGTGTGATACGCAGTTAAGAACGTAGGCACACTCGCTAGCCCGGAGAATGGACCCTTTTGTAGATAGAGGGGTTGGGGGTAAAAAAGGGGTTAAAATTGAAAAAAAATTCCGTCGCTGCGTATATAGGTTCTACTAATAATCTAATAACCGTTAAATACTAGTGGCAGACATTTTGGAACATTTGCACCCTCCCCAAGCTAACCATAGCTGAAGTTGTCATTTCGAAAACTCACCCCCGGCAAATTGGTAAGGCGGAATCAAATCCTAAAATGGAGTGATTAAAAATAATTTGGGCAAAACTCGGTTCCTGCGAGGTCTCGTAATATGTTCGTAATATTCATCAAATTCGTTTTCTAAGAATTCAAATAAATCCATCCACCAACCCTTTTGTGACCGCAGTCAACGATTTTTAACGTAAAAATGCTTAAAGAGTAAAAAAAATGTTCTAAAACTATCTCTATTCCCGCTACTTGCAACATTTTTTTATTATCTTCCAGATAAAACTTTTAACAGGCACTAGAATCGGCTGATAAGTTACCAGCAACTTTATCTGCAAGATATTTCTATCCAAGACCTGTGAAACCAAAATTTGTAGTTTATCTTGCAGATAAGTTCTGAATAGGCTATCAGGAGCTTAATCAGCAAGTGGTGAAACAGGCCCTTAGTCTCATAACAGCACCATTAAATCGTGATGGATTATATTCAGAATTTATTGTGCCAAAATTAACCTTTTGTAAATTCAGTGTGAACTCCAACCCTTACAATTGCTGCCACCTTTCCATATAGGAAAATTTATGCGCGATAATTGCGATAACTTTCGTACTTAATGCAAATCTTAACTTTTTCGCATTGCAGTAATGAACGTAAAACCTGAAACTGAGACAAGTCCTGGGCAATGTTACAATAATACCCAAATGTTATACTATTTTCATTTTATTTTATATTTTGTTAGCCTGCACATAATCACTAAGTTGGCTTCTTATTTCTAAAGCTGTTCTGCTGGCATTGTCTGACCGAAAATGTTGGCGTGCTCGTGGAAGGGGCACAACTTGTTGCAGCCACAATCCCTCAAGAACCACTCCATCTACTTCACGATCGCGAATTTTCCACTCGTCTTTCTTTGGGGATGCTATGTACACTGCTGATAATTCAGTCCAAATGGCATCGCAGGTTTCCAGGGCAATTTAACGCACAGTAGAAACACCTAATTCGAAAGTCATGGACAAATATTGTCGTGACACTCCTTGTGATAAATAACTGCAATTAAAGGAAAGGGTCATTTGCTGAACATTTTAAAAGCATCTTACTCACATTAACGTTAGGAATAGCCTGCACTCAGGAGAAACTGGAGCCTTCCAGGATGTCCTTATTAGCGATGGTTTTAATAAATTAAAAAGGGCATCAAATACGGAACTGCTCGTCCTGGTGCGTCCCTAGAACTGTTCGGTGTCTTTTATTTTAATTTGCTCGAAGCTGGAATTAAAAATGCCAGCAATGAGCGATTTAAGTGGACTTCCCGAATCCACATTCTCCGCTCCCCCCGATACCTCATTTTCTTTATTTTTTTTGCAAGTAGGTACATTTGCATCATAAAATAAATAGCAAAAACGTATTTCTTTAATCGATCGTTATCCATTTTTAAGCAAAATAATATTGCTCAAAGCACAGAATAATTTTTCAAAGCACAAATTGATTTATTCGCAAGACAGAATTATTATTTAAATCACAGAATTGTTGTTCTTAACACAGAATTTACTGTTCAAAGCACAGATTAATTGTTCAAAACACAAAATTATTGTTCAAAACCCAGAAAAACTGAATTTTAATAACACTGACATTTCGCATTCAAAAACATTTCCACTTGTCACTTTGATTGTCAAAGTCGGAACGCGCCGCCGACACCGCAACATTATGTCAGTGAAAAATTGCCACAAAGCCAATGCCGCGCACCACAATTGAACCTGATTATGTCAGTAGCTTAAAGCCCAGTGGCGGACTAAGGGTGGGGCGGAGGGGGCGGTCCGCCCCGGGCCTCTGGTTCCTGGGGGCCTCCAAATGTCTACAAGTTCCCTTGATCAAATCCTAAACAAGGCTTTAAAAATATGGTCAGTGCTTACCTAAGTGGTACTTTGGGGTCAGAGGTCCCGTTCAATGTTCCCGTAGATACAAATAAGTACAGCATGTACCGGTGGTTTACAATTTTGAAATCAAAATTACTTTTACTGTTTATCTTTCAATGTCTATTTAGTTTTCGTGTAGTTCCAGTTTTACTGAATTCTACAGCTATCTAGACTTTTTACGCTGTACTAATATTCTTTTATGCTGAACGCGTCCAATACTCAGGGAATTCCCGACTTTGAAGCGGAAACCCTGAATGAATGAGGCGCAAATCATTTACTCTCGTTTGCCTACATTTTTCGTCGAAGTTCATAACCTTTCTTTTTAAATCTATTAAATTTCATTAGGAAACCACTTATATTATAGCTTAAAGTGTAATGCCGGATCCACACATTTGTCAATGCTTGGCAAGCGTTCGCAAATTCAAACTTGTGGAGAAGGCGTGAGTTTGGCTGGGCTTGTGTAAAGGTGAAACCCCAATGTAGGCTTGGCTTGCTTGAACTTGGTGAGCTTTTCAGGTACCACGGGCCAAAGCAAAACAAACCCAAATACACGCTTTGCTTTAGTAACTTTACAGTTTGCTTTTCATGAGCACAGGAAATAGAAGTAGTACACGAAAGAGGTAAGAGGTATGAATTTTGCGGAATCTTTCCTTTGGAATGGACATTATTGTTTCATAAAAAGAACAAAGGATCGAATGTAAATATCTATTGTTGTGTAGAGTGATAAAGAAGCACAAATGGTTTATGGCATTAACTCTTCAAACATTTACGAGAAATTTGTGAAAATGGGATATAGAAATAGTTGCCTCAGATTAATTTTGAACTCTTAAATATTTATAGTTAATGTTATTCCCAAAAAAATAATATCTTTATGAAATAAGTTTTCTCAAACCTCTACATACATTTATTTCTCTAAGCAAAATAAATATTAAACGAACGCGAAAGCATACAAAGCATCAAAAAATTGAACATTGGTCATTTCGAGCTTTGCTTTGCTTTGGCTGTGCTTTGGCTTTGCCGCTTTGTCATTTGGTTTTTTCCCATAACAAAGCACTGGTTTATTTGATATGCCAAAGCAAAGCAAAGCACTAAAGCAAGCCAAGCCTACATTGGGGTTTCACCTTAAGCTTGGAAACGCTTGTGGCCGATCCGGTCGAGTGTGGATCTTCCCCAAACCAAAGCAAACGTTTTGAATTTGTGAACGCTTGCAAAGCCTTGACAAACGTGCGGATCCGGCATAACAGTACGTGCCCGAGTAAAAATAAAAGATGTCCTTACTACGGGCGAAAGCCGGCCGTGATTGAGACGTAGTCCTCGGCCATGTGGCGGTTATCAGAAGGCTCGTTTCAGGACAGTTCGGCCGTACACCACATACACACCGACCGGTATAGGTTTCAATATAATGCGAATAAAAAAATCTCTTTAATATAAATCTATATAGAGATATTTTCACACATCCTAATGCACTTGGGTTCGCCTGTAATAAATCAGACGCATACACACACGGACAATCGTAATCTCCTCATTTTCTGTATATTCAAGGCCGACACCCGGCAAAACTATAAGTTAAATTGGCGCAATTCTTTACTCAAAAAAGAAATCATTTTTAGGGAAAGTGAGACTTTCGCTCCCCAACAAAACTCAAAACTCACCGCATATTTATTGAGAAAAACATCATGAAATCTGGTTCTCGTTTTATTTTTTTCGATTGTTTTTCTTCTTCGAGCGAAATAATAAAGTTTCCCACGACTGGCGAGCTCGACGACTGGCGAGCTCGTTTCCCTTGTGCATCGATATCTTTAAGTAGGATAAATCGAAAGACCATTGTACATAACGAAAATGATGAAGTTCCCACAAAGCACATTCAACAATACATTTAGTGCAGATTCCTTTTTTGGCTCAAATTTCCCGTCGAATGCCCGTTTGTACAACTCAGTACTTGGCCTTTTAAATTTTTTTTGGTCAAATTTGGCCGTCGTGAGGCCGAATGTGCTCCCATTAAAAATAGTTAAAAACTCGACGCCCATCATATGCCCGTTAAAAAGTCAAGCGGCCGGTATTCGCCCTTTGTAAGGCCTTTTTTTATTTTTACTCGGGTGCTTTTGGTTTTTATTGTGACGTATAAGTAAATGAGTTCAGAGTTTGAACAGTGGTCGTATTGTCACGTACACACTTGTACATACAAATGGCAACTGAATAAAACGCTTCTAAAATTACTTCAACTTCTTAGACTGAGGGCCTCATTCAGCTTTGCCGCCCCGGGCCTCTGACGGGCTTAGTCCGCCACTGTTAAAGCCTAAACTACATTGAAAAGCAGTGAAGTGCAGCTCTGCGCAGTATGTTGCAGTGGTTTATTAGAGAACGCGTGTCAAAACACATTGAATAAGCAGTGTTTTGACATTGGCGGTTCATATATAAATAAATAAATAGTCCCTGTGACTTTTATTGTATAGAAAGTCCTTATTTCTAACTAATTCGATTAATTTTTCGTTATTCATTTTGACAACAATGGCAATGGCAACTTCATATGAAGTTTTTAAGAAATTTGCAAGCTGTGCGAAGCAGTTTTTTAGAAATTAGCCTGAAACAAGGCAGTGCAGTGCAGTGCAGTGCAAGGCAGTGAAGTAATGTGAGTTGCCACATTCAGTTACAAGAAGTCTAAATATCACTGCGCAGTGCTGCACTGCACTGCTTTTCAATGTAGTTCAGGCTTAAGGCAAATTGAGACGCGTATAGAGCGTGTGAGTTGACATGACGCGAGCAACATGACACGCACGTGTCACTCGCGTAGTGTGGTGATCCGCATATCAGCTAGCTAGCCTACTACTCAAATTGTTATTATTAATAATGAGTTCAGAATCAGAATCAGAAAATGATGCTGAAGACGAAATTTTACTTTATTAATTAGCGACTAAGAAATTAAAATCACCAAAGTATATTTTGTTGGAAAGCGAAAAACGTGGACAATTTAGAACTACAATTAAGATGAGTGATGCTCATTTTACCATTTACTTCCGAATGAGTCGAAGCCTAAGTGCATGGGGAGATCGAACAAGCCTTTGGCTCAAATGGATGAAATACCCTAAAACCGATCCCAACCGAGGAGATCTAGCAAGATCTACCCAAATCCCATTTTGTGCTCCTTCACCCCCTCAATTAACCTTTATTCTGCCATACAGTGCCGGATCTGGGTCCCCTGCGGCCCTAGGCAGTGCCGATTTGAAAATTGATTGGCCAATAACTTTTGTGTATCACCTCGAATGAGGTTCCTTTTTATTTTATATGTAAGTTTTTTATGCAGCTTATTATGGCGAATCCGATTTTTCGCTTTTTTGGACCTACACATACCGAGAAAAACTCATCTATATTTAAAAAGAACGATCAAAATGGTCGTTTTTTCACCAAATGGCCGATTACTTGCGTAGCGGCAGTTGCTAGAGGTAGAAAATGTCTTTTTCGTATAGTATTCAATGTAACTAACATGTTCCAAAAAAAATTTTGAGACTGGAAACAATTCCTTAAATTAAATAATAAATAAATACAAATAAATTATCTTTCAATTAACCTACACTAAAGGAAGCGGCAGTAGACGCCAATCGCAAAGGCTGGTTTTACTAGCCTGGTCGAACTTACCAGACCCACCATACACTTAGTACATGGCGAGCCTGACAAAGCAAGAAGCTTTAGAAGTAAATAAGGAAGCGGGCCCTAGGCCGATAAGTATTGAAGAATACCGAAAACGAAACAAGAAGAAACGAGAGAATGAAGTAAATAAAGCAGTACCGAAGAAGAGAAATAGAGGAGGTAAGGCAGTTAAATTCAAAAAAGAACAGGCAGAATTGTACAGGTTGGCAGCTCTTGCCACGACAAAAATGGAGAAGCATTAATTAATTAATATGTTAATGGAAAAAAGAAATCAATATTTTGTTGAAAAAAGGCAAAATAAAAAAAATTCTTAAAGATTAATATTAAAAATTTACAAGTTAATATATGTTTATTAGAAATTATTGTTAGGAATTTTATAAAGGATTGGGTATAAGATAAGTTTCTTTTCTTCATACATATTCACTTCTTGAACTGCTTGGAATACGATATACGAATCAGGAAAAGTAAAAATAAAAAATACAAAAAAATAGATAATATTTAAAATAAAATCTGAGTAAAAGTAAAATTAAGTCCCAAGCTATAACTTGGAGCAAAATAAGAGTCAGATATAAGAAAGATATAATAAAGAAAAGGTGTATGGCTAAAATGTATGTATAAACTCCCCAAAAATACTTTAAAAAAAGTAAAAAATTGCACGACCAGAACCTTATAATAACGAATAAATAATTAAACAATAAATAAATAGATAAAATTTTCTTTAACCCTTTCAAATAAGGAACAAATTTTTAATTTTTAATTTCAGTTTAAAATATTTTTAATTAATTAATTAACTTCATAAAAATATATTTTTCTCGTATATGAAGAAAAGAAATTAATAATAAATAAACACAAAAAAAATATATATAAAAATTTTGTTATTAATAAATAAAAATTACAGATAAAAAATTAAACGAATTGAAACTATTGATTTCAAAGTTACATATTTGATCCTCTCAAGTAACTGAAATTAATTAGGGTACGACCAAATATATGTATATATAATCTTAAACACATTGTTTTCATCGGGATCTTGGAAATGTGTATATAATCTGCAATGAAATTTATGAAATTGAAATAACTAATTTTAAATTTGAATCTTATATCTTCTCAATTTAGTGAAATCAAGTAGTTCACGACCAAAATGAGGTATACATATAGATTACTCCAAAAATTAAAGTTTATATTCACATTTTGAACTCATAGAGATTTGACCACCTGAGTATAACACAAATAATTTGGATCTATATTTTCTTGATAAAAAATTTTTCTACGCAATTTTTTCTTTACATTACAAATTGTTTATATGATCTTTTTTAATTGTTTACAAAAAGAATTTTTGAAATATATTAAACTACCATCTTTAATAACAATATCCAAAATTATTTTATATATTCTTTTTTAGTCTCGATATTTTCTTTCAATTCAATGTAATCAAATTATTATATTTAGTCATTTTTAAATTTTGTTTCAATTAAGTAATCAAAAACATATTATCAGTATTACAAATTCAGTAAAAACTGGTCGTCCCGGTGATGTTTATCTTTCTATTGAATATCCTCACGAAATATATTATTAGGAGGAAATAATAATGTCACTTTTAATGTTATATAATTTTCTAATGTCAATTGACAGCTAACTTATCATTAACAAAAGTTAGATTAAAATTATTCATTGTAAGCCTCGTAAGCCTTGAAGTAATTAATGAGTAAGTACGTTTTATATTGATATACAATGTAATATCAGAGTATTGATTTTTTTTTGTGGTGAGTTATTGGGTCCAAAAGTACCGCCGCCATTCGCTTGGCATATTGTACTATACCCCTCTAGGTCATATTTGTGGGTCAGAGCAGCTTCCCTAGGGGCTTGTCGCTTATAGTGTTGAATTGGACGTACATGAGGCAGTACATTTGTTCCTTGCACGATGTAAATTGTACTGAGGCCTCAATTTTTTTAAATGTCCCGGTTCACAAATAATGTCCTACTGGTATATGAGCGTGTAGCGTGTATCGAGATAAATAAAGCGAGGTGTGATTGTAAATTATCTAGTGGAATAGTATATTCTGTAACAAGTTTGGAATGATGCATATTCCGCACAAGTGGAAGTTTGGCGGTCCACGAGTGCGGAATATGCCATTCAAAACGTGTTGCAGACTATACTTTTTCTACGCCTCTAATTAGTTTTTATTAATATTTTGTAAAGAAAAACTTACCTTATGTAAAGCTAATGTCAAAAATATAATGTATAAGGCACAGCAATATAATTTAACGCTAAATAACATATTAGTAGGGAATGTTCATTCATAACAATTTTGTAATTTAATAATTTGTTAATAGATGGCCGCCGCAAAATTTATTAAAAAAATGCTATTATTTTCTGCAATTTAATAATTGAATAGTTTATTTAAAGCAAAAATTTTCTAGCGGAACATCATTGATTGTTTATTATTGATTGAAACAATCCTTTTCTTTCTTTAATTAATAAATCTTTTTTTTCTTTAATTAATAAATCATATTCTTGGATTACGACGAACAGATGTCGCCAATAGTAGTCATTCCATAACAAGTGATGGAATGAATATTCCACACGGGTGTGGAATGGTGCTAATTCCGTAACTAAAAGTAATATCAGACTGCCTGTATTCTAACAGAGGCGTAGAAAAAAAACATTTCTTACTTCTTTTGCGGCAGTAAAATTTCCAATTTGAACTGCGGTGAGGTGAGATTGTAAGCACGAACTGGAGAGACACTTCTCACTTCTTTTGCGGCAGTAAAATAATCCAATTTAAACTGAGCCGTGGTGAGATTGTAAATACGAACTGGATGGAGAGACATTTCTTACCGAGGGAGTGAACTTCTTACATTTAATGAGGGAGTGAAATTCTTACATTTATCGAGGGAGTGAAATTTTGTACTGGAGAGACATTTCTTACTTTTTTTGCGGTAGCAATATTTCCAACTTGAAATTTGTCGAGGTGGGATTGCAAAATATAAATATACGGCCACGGACAACTAATTAGAAATAGTTTCATACAAATTGCATGTATACAGTTTTTACGTTTTTATGGAGGATTCAAATTAAAGAATTTCCACCACCTCCTCTTAATTTTTTTTAAATATATAATGTGTAACGGTCGCCCTCAGCTGGTTACGCCACTTACCAAACCTAGGCATGCGAAGAAGCAATATCAAAAATTTGCAGAGCTTATCCGCTAATGCCTGTTTATTATTCGGTCAACCAAATACTATATCCATTAGTCCGAGGGTGTGAAACAAAAGACTCGAAAAATATTAAGCTCAGTTTAGGTGTTATGCTAAAACTGATTAATCAACAAGTCGTTGATCAAAAAGGCGCTAGAGATATAACAGATGCCTTATGGCTACTTATGGACAATAATCTAGAAGAACTTAAAATTCTGCAAACAATTTTGTTACTTATTACATCAAATATAGTTGTTCGGGGGGGAAACATTATCCAAGTCACTTGTACTAACCCTAGGCTAACTTCGACCCCAATTCAAAAATATCATCGAATATTGGTGACAGAATGTGAAAAAATTTTTAAATAAGAAATTTTAGAAACAAACACACCAATTTGGCAAAAAGCTTTAACTCTTGAAGCTGTCCATAAGGGCCAAAACGGAATGGCGACTGCGACGGCGGACGGCGAAGTCGGTCGTTTAGCGTAAATGTAGAACAGCGTTGTATAACGAAATTGCAACTGTAGCGGCACTGTGCCGTAAAATTGAAGTCGGCGTACAAAACATAATTTTGTTTTAAAAAAACACAATTTTTGGATATACAAAACGTTACGTTTCAAGTAGCGATTGCAATTTCGGTATACATTAGCTGCGCTGTCCAACTATGACATAAATCGCAGTTGTAGTCGGCCGTCGCGGTCCCTATTCTGTTTTGAGCCTTAAATACCCGCAAATCCAGAAATATCAGCTTCGATATGCGGTTATTATGACTTAAAGCATCATGCTACAGACATATTCAAAAAGTTAATAAAAGCAGCAGCAACAAATACAACCAAAATCAACAGCCATCGAGTAGTACTTTTAGGCAGAATCGTCTGCAAAATCGACTGCAGTAAAACGATTTGAATTCTCCAGGAAGCGAGGAATGCAAGTTAACGGGACGCGGCTGGCTCCCTTCGGCGTGAGCCGGCGGGTTTTGAAAAAAAAAAAAAAAATTTCGGAAGCGGGCATGTCTAGTTTTTTTTTGATAGGAGAGTCGGTGCTGAAATTGTTGGGAAGAGAGGAGTCTCGTGTTGGATCCGCAGCTCCAATTTGTTTTCAATTTAATCGAGATAACGGGTTTTGTAATATTTAAAAAAATAATTGAATTACAGCTTATAGTAACTAGTTTCTGGTTTTTTTGATAAGAAAGTAATGTGAAAAATGGAGAAAATCGGCCGGCATAAGTGAATTTGTGAAGATAATTCAGCTTACATACAGCAATATATCATTGCTTTTTTTAAGATTTTTATGGATAGAACCTCGTAAGCTTATAGTAACTAGTTTCGGGTATTTTTATAATAAAGTAACGTGAAAGTGGAGAAAAATCGGCCGGCATAAGTGAATTTGTGAAGATAATTCAGCTTACATACAGCAATATAGCATTGGCTTTGTTAAGGTTTTTTTTTTTTATGGATAGAACCTCGTAAGGAAAGTATCATTGCAAAACTTTATCTCTTATTTTGAAGCAATTTTATTTTTTTTTGAAACAATAAAACTAATTCCACGAGAAAGGCGTGCTTGAATCCGTCGCGGTATTGTGCGAGTGTTTTGGAAGCGAGGAGGAAAAGAATGGTTAGACGCGGGTCGCTTTCTGTGAACTACGCCGATTTTCTTTATATTTTTGTGATAAATTGTACGTAATTTGTTCTTTAAAACCACATCGTTGATCTCCCTTCCGATATAAATTGCTGTGCCAAGTTTTTCACTTCTTTGAGCAGTACGTGACTTAATATCGACTACATAAAGAAAATATAGTGTATCCAAGGAATTCATGCAGGAAAGTGATTTTCCGTTTTCTTAATTCAATGATTTCGTGCCGCTCTTATTATTGGCGGTTTTGTTTACTTTGCAATGACGGCTCTAAAATGATGCCAAGATAAATAAATAAAATAAATTTAAATACATAGATAAAATAAGATTTAGATAAATAAATAGCATAACTTTAACCAAACAAATAACGTAGATCTAAGGTAACAAATAATATGAACTTAAGCAAATGAATTATATAATTTAAATAAATAATTAACATAACCTAAAACTAATAAACAACATGAATTTAATGTATTAAATAATATGAACTTAAACAAATGAATAATATAATTTAAATAAACAATTAACATAACCTAAAACTAATAAACAACATGAATTTAATGTATTAAATAATATGAACTTAAACAAATGAATAATATAATTTAAGTACATAATTAAACTAATTATTAATACTAATTAAATTAAATAACATGACCGAGTAAAAACACCCCCAGTAGGTGTGGCTCCGGACTAGGGATGTCCCAACCAAGGTAAGTGCCATCCAATTGAATTTTGTTTGACATCAGGTAGCCAACAAGGATGACCCGGTGACCCGTGACCACTCTTTCTCTCTTTTCTTCCCCCTTTTGCCCCCTCTCGTCGGCCCAGGACGTAGTTCCTCCTCCTTATCGCCCTATATAGTTTTTGTTGTTGTAAAGGCACGAGGTTTTAACAGTATGACTGTCACCCCCTCCGGCATCCAAGCACCGCGGACCCCACCCCATCTGGCGAGCTAGCTAGCGCACCGCTAGTCGTGCCTGCAACCGGTGCATTGGATGCGTAAATTCGCGACACTTCCCGGCGGTCGAACCGTCCGAGCCACCCTTTTTTTTGAGTCCCCTTCCCCAAATTTTTGTAATATGAGTCTTCTTGGCCTTTATGGCAATTTCACCTTCTTCGTGCCCCGGCACACCCTACCCCGACAGTTACAAATGGCGCCCAACGTAGGTTAGTGAATTATAACGTTGTTTTGATTCTCTGGTCTCGGTACCATAGCTCGGAAAGTCTGTTTTTTTTATTAGTTACTTTTCCACTGCCGAGCTATGTTTCATATTAGATTTTTTTTGTTTATTGTAGTTTATCTTTTAAATTTTGTGGCTCAGGCCAACGAGAGGAGCCAGGAGTGGACTTCTTTCGCTTAGCAGTTCTCCGTCTCCGTCCAAGTCCCTCCGGCTTCTGGTTACTGGGCGAAAGTACTTACCGCGGTACTCTAGCCCTTATCACCTCTATCTTCTTCCACTTTCCTATCTTTCTTCTCTCTTCAACCACTTCATCTTTCGATTTCTTCTGCGGTAGCCTCCCTATCTTATTTGCAGTCCCTGTCAGTGAGGCTCAAAGTCTGGCTAACAGGCGTAATACCGCCTGGCACTGTGCGAGCTTCACTGACAGTGACCATCATTCTTCAGTTCTTTGCTCTACCTTTTGTAGTATGGGCGGATGTATGCCTGAACGTCGGACCTGTCCCGTCAAGGCTAACAGGCGTTCTATCGCCTGGCGCTGCGACAGGGTCGACCTCCTGATATACACCCGCCCCCGGCTATTGGACCGTTCTGACACTTCACCTTCCTGTGACTCAGCAGGGTTGCTGACCAGTTGTGGCTGGGTGTCGGAGCGGTCTACATATTTACTCAACGGAGGCTTCTATCTCTTCTCCTTTCACTTCTTCTCTTCAGTGGTCACTGGGGTCCGGTCATCGCTTTGGGGTTGCCGGATGTCAGACAATAGGGATTCCTTGATGAGGATGGTGCTAGACATTAGCCTGGCACCACCCTCATCATCGATCCCGCAAGTGGAGGCACTTGGTGCTTCTGATGACGCGGATGCCACTCAGTCCTGTGTTCAGGCTGGCTGTCATCGGCGCCATCAGCCACCATAGCCTTGGGGAGGACATCCTCTCCCTGGGGCCACACTCACAAAATAAAAAAAAAAAAAAAAAACAAAAAGGATTTAACAAAAAGGATTTAACAAAAAAAAAAAAAACAAAAAATTATGTAAATTTTTTTTATAGATACTAGGTTTTTCTTTTTTTATATAAATATATATATTTTGCTATAATTGATGGAAAATGCTTTAATTTTTATTTTTAAATAAAATATTTTTTTTAGTTCTTAATTTAAAAAAATAAATAATGTTTTAAATATTATATTTTTTCTATAAATCAAAATCTTTGCAACAAAAGTTCAAAAATCTTCCATTATTTAAAAAAAAAAAACGGCGTCGTGGAAATATAAAAAAAAAATAATTAATTATAAATATGATCGCGAACATATCGCAACTGTTGTATTTTTTTTACCTTTTCGTTTGCGTTTTTTTTAAATTATACGAATAATAAATGCGGTTTTGTGCATAAAAAAAAAAAACATAAACAAAAGAAACTACTCGAACCACGTTTATTATCAACTTCTCGCTTCCTTATCGGCTAGTCGATCTCCTAGCATGCCGAAAAAAAGAAACGATAAGGGGCAATTTGTCGCCGACGGCGAAGATGACGAAGGCAATGATAACTCTCGTTCTGAGGACGGCGAGTCGGAACGGGCCGCGGCGTTGATAGCGCTGACTGAGCAGGTTGCAGCCTTGCAACATGAAATTGAAAGGCTGAAACAGCGAGGACACCCCGAAGCGTCCCCGAATGATACCACGTACAATTTTCTTCACCCTCACACATCGGCCGGAGCTGGGCCCAGTGGCATTCCTCCGCGGTCCAGCAGCATAGGAGAGCGCCCCCCTTACCGCCCAGAACACACCGGCCCTACCTACAGACAGAAGTCGCCAGTCTTGAACTGGAACCTCAAGTTCACGGGTCGGCCGGGAGAAACCTCGGCAGAGGAATTTCTCTATCGGCTCGACACCCGAGCTCGAGATGAGGACATATCGTCACGGGAGCTGGTGCGGAATGTGGCCGCCCTGTTATCAGGACCCGCTGAGGACTGGTACTGGACTCAGTTCCGCCGACAGCAGTCCAACCCCTTGTGGGTGGATTTCAAGTCTGGCTTGTTGGAACAGTTCGGAGGAAGGCAGACCGACCATCAACTCATCAAAGAAATGATGGAGACGAAACAACTCAATCAATCGTTCGACGATTACGCCGCAAAAATCTTGGCCTTGGCAAACCGCCTCTCGCGCCCGATGTCCTCCGCGGAGTTGGTACACCTTGTCATGGAAAACCTGAACACCACACTGGGATCGGCCATTATAGGATCCACCTATGACAATATGCGCCAACTTCGCGAAGCGTGCATCCGAGTAGAGCGATGGCAAAAAGCCAAGAGGGAGGAGAGTCGCCACTCGCACCGAGTGCATGAGCTGACTGACGTGCCCCCACAACAACCGGCCTGGCCTTATATGAATTACGCTAGTGGCACACCACCACCTGCTGTAGAAGAGATGAGGGCCGACGCAACTCCGCGCCGCCCAGTCACTTGCTGGAACTGCCAGCAAGAAGGACATTCGTTCTCTGATTGCCCTTCCCCACATCGGAAAATCTTTTGCTACAGATGTGGGCGCCCCGAAGTCTACACCACTTCTTGCCCAATCTGTTCGGGAAACCGGAACCAGGGTGCGAGGCCCCGGGGAGGTCCGCGCCCGACCTAGTATCCGAAAGTCCCCCTTTTACACTTGATTTGTCAACAAGCATGTCCGACGTCTCTGACCTGTCGATAATGGAATCTCTGCCAGACTTCCCTTCTCCACAGGCCAGAGCCTCTTTTATGCAGCGATGGGCCAACTATCATCGAGTTCGTAAGCGAATCTTTAATGATTCTGCCGAACTGCCACCAACTCGCAAAGCCCCGCGCATACGGTCATGGGCCCTAGAGAAGAGGGCACATACACAGAAGCTTGTCGCCGCCATGTTACATGAGAACGGAGATGATCGACCTTTCGTCAACGTGCGGATCCAAGGTACCAAACTAACAGGCCTGTTGGACACCGGCGCCAGCATTAGCTGCCTGGGTAGAGGGGCAGAGTCGTTCCTCCAGGACAACCCGGCCATTAAGCTACATCGCCTGCGCGCCGATGTCCAAGTAGCTGACGGTACGTCTAAGAATGTTAGTGGTTTCATCACCGTCCCAGTAACTTATGGATCGAAAACTATGACCATGACACTATATGTAGTACCGGACTTGTCTCAGAATCTTTATCTCGGCGTCGATTTTTGGAGGGCCTTTAAATTGGCCCCACACATAATTGGGGAACTCCATCATACCCCACAACCTGATCCCGACTGCCATATCCTTGAGGAGTCCCAACAGGAGCGACTGAACCAGGTCCGCGCGCGATTCCCGTCGTTCGACACCTGTGGACTTGGTCGAACACACCTGGAACAACACGTGATCGACACTGGCGAGGCGGTGCCCATCAAGCAGAGGCACTATCCTGTTTCTCCCGCCATTCAGGCCCTCATGTATGAGGAAATCGATCGCATGTTGAGTTTAGGTGTGATCGAAGAGTCCAACAGTCCATGGAACTCACCCGTGGTCCTGGTGCGTAAGCCTGGAAAGGTCCGCCTCTGCTTGGACTCCCGCAAGGTAAATACCGTAACCATAAAGGATGCCTACCCACTGCCTCATATAGACGGTCTCCTGGGGCGATTGCAGGACACTAAGTTCATTTCCGCAATCGACTTGAAAGATGCCTTTTGGCAAATCCCATTGGAGGAAAAGTCCAGGGAAAAAACTGCCTTCACCGTCCCAGGAAGACCGCTGCATCAATTTACAGTGATGCCGTTCGGGCTTTGTAACGCTCCGCAACGCATGTGTCGCTTGATGGACAAGGCGATACCGGGCTCACTTAGAGAAAATGTGTTCGTCTATCTGGACGATTTATTGGTGGTGTCACCAGACTTTGAGACCCACCATCAACTGCTGGAAAAGGTCGCCGACTGCCTTCGTCGCTCCGGGCTGACAGTAAACCTGTCAAAGAGCCGATTTTGCGTCCGGGAGGTGAAGTATCTGGGGTTCATCATTGGCGATGGGTCCCTGAAAACTGATCCCGACAAGGTGGCAGCCATTAAGGACTTCCCAGTTCCCAAGTCGACCAAACAGGTGCGACGCTTCTTAGGTATGACGGGGTGGTATAGGCGCTTCATAGGTAACTATGCAAGTATCGCCTCTCCCATCACGGACTGCCTAAAAGGCGGCAAATTTGTTTGGTCCGACGAGGCCCACCAAGCCTTCATGGAACTTAAGAAGTCAATGATGTCTGCTCCTTTACTGGTCACTCCAGACTTCACCCGCCCCTTCTACATCCAATGTGACGCCAGCAAAACGGGGGTAGGAAGCGTCCTCTTCCAAAGACAGGGCGATGAAGAACATCCCATCGCATTTTTCTCTAAGAAGCTGAACAGCGCCCAGCGTAATTATTCCATCACAGAACTAGAGTGTTACGCAGCGGTGCTGAGCGTTAAAAAGTTCCGGGCGTATGTGGAAGGACAGCCTTTTACAATAATTACTGACCATGCCAGCTTGAAGTGGCTCATGAGCCAGACCGACTTAAACGGCCGGCTAGCGCGGTGGAGCCTAAAGCTGCAGGGCTTCCAATTTTCTATCGAGCACCGCAAGGGTAGTCAGAATGTGGTTCCGGACGCACTGTCACGAGTCGACTGTGTCGACGAAGTGTCCTTCTGTCGTGACGTGGACCTAACGTCCCCAGCCTTCAGGTCAGCGGACTACCAGCATCTTGTTGACAAAGTCAGCAAAGATGCCGGGCAGTTACCTGACCTTCAGGTTTCGGATGGTTATGTGTTCCACCGTTCGGACCCACGAACTGGCGACCCCGAGACGGACGATCTGATTTGGAAATTGTGGATCCCCGCAGAATTGACCGCTCCCTTGATCCAGTCCGCTCATGAGCCCCCTCAAGCTTCCCATGGTGGTGTCCACAAAACCCTCGCACGCCTTAGGGAAAAGTATTATTGGCCCGGCATGACTAGTCAAGTCAGAAAATATATCGCGTGCTGTGAAGTATGCAAAGAGACAAAAGCTCCAAACACACCCCTTCGGCCCCCTATGGGCAAAGCCATGGATGTGTGCCGACCTTTTCAACTCTTATACATCGATTATATGGGCCCTTACCCAAGGACAAAAAAAGGCCACACTGCTGTGTTGGTAGTGCTAGACGCGTTTTCCAAATTCTCTTTTCTCCACCCAGTAGCTGGCGAAACATCCAAAGCCGACGTGAATTTCCTTGAACATCGAATCTTCCATGCCTTCGGTGTCCCCGAGGCGATATTCTCTGATAATGGAAGTCATTTCACTTCCAAAGAATTCACGAAACTGTTGTCCGATTACGGCGTCAAACACCAACTCACCGCTGTCTATTCCCCCCAAGCCAACGCTTCCGAGCGAGTGAACCGTTCCGTCTTAGCTGCTATCCGAGCGTATCTGAAAGAAGATCACCGGGATTGGGACCTACACCTGTCTGCAATCGAATGTGCCCTACGGAGTGCACACCACACGTCCATTAACACCTCCCCGTACCAGGCCCTGTTCGGGTGCCCCATGATCCTGCATGGTTCCGCTTACCCGGTGCTGAAGACATTAGGTGCCTTGCAAGAGGGAGATATAACAGTACTGCCGGCCGTAGATAGATGGCAAGCCCGGCGTGACAAAATAGAGCAACACCTGGCCGCGGCTCACACTAGACACGAGAAACACTATAATCTGCGCTGCAGAGCAGTAGAGTTCTCGCCCGGCCAGGTAGTCTATCGACGAACCTTCCCCGTAAGCAGCAAGGTCGACCGGTTTAACGCTAAACTGGCAAATAAATTCACGAAGGCTCGCGTGAAGCGAAAGCTTGGGAGTGGGAGATATGAGTTAGAAGATTTAAAAGGCAAACTAATCGGAACCTTTCACGCCAAGGACCTCAAGGCCTGACAGCCTGAGTAGCGGAAAGTGATCTCGTGGACCAGGGGTTCGAGACGACGACTATGTGGTATAGCCGGCGGATCGAGTCCTTGGGGCAGGAGACACCATCCGGAAGAGATACTTCACGCTCCTTGGGACTCGCCGGGACAATGTGGAATTGCCTCGACTTTCCCATGGAAGCGCGAAGTCCCTCCACAGCGCGATCAGTCCTAGGACGCGCTCTAATACAATTTCTGTAAGCAGGTCAACTCCGAGTAGCCCTAATAAGGCATCTCGCCGGCCTAACCGGTTATCAATAGGGTACCCATCGAGGTCCGCTTGGGTAGCTTCCCCAGCGGATGGTACACCTGCTTGTTATACTTGGCTGTCTGGAGCCAAGCTTTAACGTTAGTAACTTCAGGGGTTGCCAGGCCAACCCCCCATACACATAGAGGGGACTCGCGTTTATAGAAAGACACTACCGAGACGCCTAGGTTGCCAGTAGGGAGGAGACCGCCCTCGTGCGCAAACAGTATACAGGCAGAACATAACGACAATCTCCGCTGCCCGCGCAGGTACGGCTATAGATATAGACATAAAATCTCATCAGGTCCGGACGACCCTATAAGACGTTCGCCTAAGATTTTGGTTTGAAAAGGATAAGATAACCTAGCTTCGTCCCAGCTGGACCAGGATCCGCTGGTAGATGAAGCAGCAGGGGACGCATGGTGTAACCCACTCTTGAACGAAAATGACCGAGGACGAGACGATTGTCTTTAAAGTTGGGATGCGCCAATAAAAACACCAGGTAGAGCATAACCTCTATACCTGAGAGTACACGATGGCGACCATTAGAAATAACGGCAATAGCCACGTAATTGCAGGCAGGCCGAACGCCTATGTATCAATGTTTGCGCGCGCGAGCGGCCTTTTCCATTACCTTGGTACTGCCCGGCTAGCTCCGTCGGTAGAGCATGAGACCCTTAATCTCAGGCAGTGGTTGAGCCACACGTTGGGCTAGTGATCAAACAAGCTGCCGTTTGTTTCTTTTCGCACCCCCTCTCCTCTGACGACATCTAGGTGGCGCGTGTTGTAACGGTCGCCCTCAGCTGGTTACGCCACTTACCAAACCTAGGCATGCGAAGAAGCAATATCAAAAATTTGCAGAGCTTATCCGCTAATGCCTGTTTATTATTCGGTCAACCAAATACTATATCCATTAGTCCGAGGGTGTGAAACAAAAGACTCGAAAAATATTAAGCTCAGTTTAGGTGTTATGCTAAAACTGATTAATCAACAAGTCGTTGATCAAAAAGGCGCTAGAGATATAACAGATGCCTTATGGCTACTTATGGACAATAATCTAGAAGAACTTAAAATTCTGCAAACAATTTTGTTACTTATTACATCAAATATAGTTGTTCGGGGGGGAAACATTATCCAAGTCACTTGTACTAACCCTAGGCTAACTTCGACCCCAATTCAAAAATATCATCGAATATTGGTGACAGAATGTGAAAAAATTTTTAAATAAGAAATTTTAGAAACAAACACACCAATTTGGCAAAAAGCTTTAACTCTTGAAGCTGTCCATAAGGGCCAAAACGGAATGGCGACTGCGACGGCGGACGGCGAAGTCGGTCGTTTAGCGTAAATGTAGAACAGCGTTGTATAACGAAATTGCAACTGTAGCGGCACTGCGCCGTAAAATTGAAGTCGGCGTACAAAACATAATTTTGTTTTAAAAAAACACAATTTTTGGATATACAAAACGTTACGTTTCAAGTAGCGATTGCAATTTCGGTATACATTAGCTGCGCTGTCCAACTATGACATAAATCGCAGTTGTAGTCGGCCGTCGCGGTCCCTATTCTGTTTTGAGCCTTAAATACCCGCAAATCCAGAAATATCAGCTTCGATATGCGGTTATTATGACTTAAAGCATCATGCTACAGACATATTCAAAAAGTTAATAAAAGCAGCAGCAACAAATACAACCAAAATCAACAGCCATCGAGTAGTACTTTTAGGCAGAATCGTCTGCAAAATCGACTGCAGTAAAACGATTTGAATTCTCCAGGAAGCGAGGAATGCAAGTTAACGGGACGCGGCTGGCTCCCTTCGGCGTGAGCCGGCGGGTTTTGAAAAAAAAAAAAAATTTTTCGGAAGCGGGCATGTCTAGTTTTTTTTTGATAGGAGAGTCGGTGCTGAAATTGTTGGGAAGAGAGGAGTCTCGTGTTGGATCCGCAGCTCCAATTTGTTTTCAATTTAATCGAGATAACGGGTTTTGTAATATTTAAAAAAATAATTGAATTACAGCTTATAGTAACTAGTTTCTGGTTTTTTTGATAAGAAAGTAATGTGAAAAATGGAGAAAATCGGCCGGCATAAGTGAATTTGTGAAGATAATTCAGCTTACATACAGCAATATATCATTGCTTTTTTTAAGATTTTTATGGATAGAACCTCGTAAGCTTATAGTAACTAGTTTCGGGTATTTTTATAATAAAGTAACGTGAAAGTGGAGAAAAATCGGCCGGCATAAGTGAATTTGTGAAGATAATTCAGCTTACATACAGCAATATAGCATTGGCTTTGTTAAGGTTTTTTTTTTTTATGGATAGAACCTCGTAAGGAAAGTATCATTGCAAAACTTTATCTCTTATTTTGAAGCAATTTTATTTTTTTTTGAAACAATAAAACTAATTCCACGAGAAAGGCGTGCTTGAATCCGTCGCGGTATTGTGCGAGTGTTTTGGAAGCGAGGAGGAAAAGAATGGTTAGACGCGGGTCGCTTTCTGTGAACTACGCCGATTTTCTTTATATTTTTGTGATAAATTGTACGTAATTTGTTCTTTAAAACCACATCGTTGATCTCCCTTCCGATATAAATTGCTGTGCCAAGTTTTTCACTTCTTTGAGCAGTACGTGACTTAATATCGACTACATAAAGAAAATATAGTGTATCCAAGGAATTCATGCAGGAAAGTGATTTTCCGTTTTCTTAATTCAATGATTTCGTGCCGCTCTTATTATTGGCGGTTTTGTTTACTTTGCAATGACGGCTCTAAAATGATGCCAAGATAAATAAATAAAATAAATTTAAATACATAGATAAAATAAGATTTAGATAAATAAATAGCATAACTTTAACCAAACAAATAACGTAGATCTAAGGTAACAAATAATATGAACTTAAACAAATGAATAATATAATTTAAATAAATAATTAACATAACCTAAAACTAATAAACAACATGAATTTAATGTATTAAATAATATGAACTTAAACAAATGAATAATATAATTTAAATAAATAATTAACATAACCTAAAACTAATAAACAACATGAATTTAATGTATTAAATAATATGAACTTAAACAAATGAATAATATAATTTAAGTACATAATTAAAATAACCTTAAACAAATAAATATCGTGAAATCAATAACATGACCGAGTAAAAACACCCCCAGTAGGTGTGGCTCCGGACTAGGGATGTCCCAACCAAGGTAAGTGCCATCCAATTGAATTTTGTTTGACATCAGGTAGCCAACAAGGATGACCCGGTGACCCGTGACCACTCTTTCTCCCTTTTCTTCCCCCTTTTGCCCCCTCTCGTCGGCCCAGGACGTAGTTCCTCCTCCTTATCGCCCTATATAGTTTTTGTTGTTGTAAAGGCACGAGGTTTTAACAGTATGACTGTCACCCCCTCCGGCATCCAAGCACCGCGGACCCCACCCCATCTGGCGAGCTAGCTAGCGCACCGCTAGTCGTGCCTGCAACCGGTGCATTGGATGCGTAAATTCGCGACACTTCCCGGCGGTCGAACCGTCCGAGCCACCCTTTTTTTTGAGTCCCCTTCCCCAAATTTTTGTAATATGAGTCTTCTTGGCCTTTATGGCAATTTCACCTTCTTCGTGCCCCGGCACACCCTACCCCGACAGTTACAAATGGTGGGCGTATTGAAGGAAATCGGATTGCTACATAAAAACATAAAAAATGTATAAATGCATTTTTTATGAAACTGTTTCTAATTAGTTGTCCGTGGCTGTATATTTTGGAGGCATAGATTTTTTGCTCTAAGGCAGTTTAAGGTAAATGTACCATATTCCGGCCTATTAAGGGTTTTCGAAAATTGTAGATTAGTTTGTAATTGTTGGAATGAAGGGAGCCACGTGAAAATTAATTGATCATAATTACATAACGGTTCTATTGAGAAATTAATGCATTTCAGTCATATTAAATGGCAAATTATGTTTTTTATTGATAAAATTTGAAACCACTTGTTTGTCTCTAATTCCGTCCTACAAAATTCAACTCTGTAACTAATTCCGTGCTAATAGGTCCCTAATTCCGGCATATTTATAAAAATGACAGTTCTGCAAATGATATCAGCGTTAAGTGCTTATTTTATTTACTTAATTTAAAGAATTAAGTAACATTGTCAAAGTCTGTGATACCCTCTGGCTATAACTAGGGTTTCTTTTTAAAAATTCTCATACAAGTGCCTGCTGGGTAGACCCTCTTTAAAATTATGAGGACTTTTGAGCTAATTTTGATAAAGACTGAGCTGCTGATCTTTGGTGATTCGAAACCCAATTTCTGCCAAATGCTTCACCGATTAACCTATTAGGTCCTCTTCATTTTTATTTTACTATTGAGGCACAGTATATTGTCATAGTTCCACGCTGGATAGACTCCAAAGCTTTTGTACACTGTTCTTCAATGTATTTTTGGGCATTTTTACATGGGAAACAGGTGTATTAACGAACTTGTTGTCAGCAAATGCACTGGCCGTTCAATCAAGGTGATATTGGATGGCGTCACATCTAAACCTCACACCATTTCTGCCGGAGGTTCCCCGGGTCCTAAAAAACAAAGTAGGTACTGTCTCATCTTAAGTAAAACCTGCACCGACCTTTCTTCTGTCTTAGTGGACGGTGTGAATCTAATGGCTGATCCATTTTTTAAAACCTTAGGCATAACTTTAACTGAGGATCTGTGATAGAAAGATCACATTTTCCAAATCGCCAAAGAAGCCTCCCAATGCCTTGTATTTCGAAGGAGACGCGCGCTCGCTCTCCAGCTAGCTGGCCCGGCCACAACCTACATGTTCTACTTTCGGTCCCGTTTTGAATACAAGTCGTTTATCTACGCAGGTAAGTCAAAATCCGCTATAGCACGGCTGGATAAGGGGCAAAACTGCGCCTCGGTGATGGCACCTTTTGCGCCTCCATGGGGTCAGTAAGCCACGGTAGACGAATGTAACAACCAAAGTAAAGTTTGGAAAGTTTATCGCTATTCCACTGAAATTAATAACTTTCTGCTGGCATGGCAACATTATTTCCGCAACACAAGACTAGCCCACTCGGCTCACCCTCGCACGCTACTGAGCTCCTTTTCGCGCATACTACGGTCAGTAAATTATAAATAACTTGATTGTGGAATAAGAGTCCAAGCTTACTACTTGACATTGCACCATGAGTTGAACGACCTGACAGGGTAGTTGGTGATCCTGGTACAGATTTGTTATTCCTGGTAACATTTATCCTGCAAAACACGTACAGTAAAATGCCGTATGAACCCAGCCTAACCTTGAATTTCTCACAAAAAAATTATGAATATACTTGGAGCACAATTCGGAGCAAAGTGTGCTTGAAAATATTATAATTGTTTAAAACTTGTGTAAATACCTTAGCACGGAATTAGCTCTCACTAATCACACACATTTTTCTCAATTCCGTTCCAAGAACGGAATAACGTACATGCTTAATAAAATCATGAACGTAATTCCGTCCATCAAACTATTGGCTTTTTTAATTATAAAAACACCTAATAACATGTTTAAATTACTATGAGTTATTAAATAAAATCGTATTTAATAGGAAAAATTAAAATACTGCAAAAATATACTTCCTAATGCTACTTATGATCTTATGAAGAGGATCCCAATTTTTTGTTATTTTACCAAACACAATTGCTTCGCATGAGGTTTTCGCGTTGAGCGACTGATTCAAAAGGAGGTCATGCACTCCAAATTAAAAGGACGATTGACTAAGGTCAAATATTTTACACCCAGAATATCATAGATTATTTCTGGTTATTTCATTTTCCAAAATATTCAACGATTTCCTTATTTTATAGCTTACAAAAAAATAGACCGTAATTATGTACTAGGCCGGAATATGGTACATTTACCTTAATGCATTTTAGAATTAAACTTGTAAAAATGCCTTCATTGGTATTTATATTCTTTCTCTTTTTAATTTGCTTGGTTTTTTCATTTTGGCATTACAATAGCACCTCACCTCATTTCAAGTATGACACTGTACTGGCTCAAAAGAAAAAAGAGGCACCTCTTACAAACTCATTTTATAATGGTGTCCTACCCAACACTAGTCGCTTACACTTGACTGTTCAAGCTATTCATGCAGCCCTCGACACGATAACTTCACATCTTGGCTTGGCAGGCCCCATCATATTATCCCATCCCTTTCAGGACAGCTTCGAGTGGCCACCACGATTAGGTTATGATCGCACTTCCACCAACCAGTCCGTCATTTCTTCTTCTTATTTTCCTTTTAAAGAAGTTCCTCAAATACAATACAAATGCAATTAAAAAATATCAGTATGCTCTGCTGTGAATAGTATTATTTTTTGTTACTGAAAATGAATTTACAATAATTAGACTAGAAATTTATGAATATATGAACGTATTTTCTTGCCTATTATTTCCACACCACCCAAGAGGTAAATAGGAAGGTGCGTTTTTTTTAATGTGGTGTCCCCTGTAGGCCTACTCCACTTTAGTAAAAATTAAGTATGTAATAGTGATAAAATACAATACTTTGATTTTTATATACATAAACATAATTATGTATTATAAAAAACAGTAACAGTAGTAGATTATTAGATAATTACCTAACATTCTTAATAATTTAATATAAACGTATTATTTTTAAATTTAGCGATTATAGTACCTAAAATATATTTCGTGAGGATATTCAATAGAAAGATAAACATCACCGGGACGACCAGTTTTTACTGAATTCGTAATACTGATAATATGTTTTTGATTACTTAATTGAAACAAAATTTAAAAATGACTAAATATAATAATTTGATTACATTGAATTGAAAGAAAATATCGAGACTAAAAAAGAATATATAAAATAATTTTGGATATTGTTATTAAAGATGGTAGTTTAATATATTTCAAAAATTCTTTTTGTAAACAATTAAAAAAGATCATATAAACAATTTGTAATGTAAAGAAAAAATTGCGTAGAAAAAATTTTTATCAAGAAAATATAGATCCAAATTATTTGTGTTATACTCAGGTGGTCAAATCTCTATGTGTTCAAAATGTGAATATAAACTTTAATTTTTGGAGTAATCTATATGTATACCTCATTTTGGTCGTGAACTACTTGATTTCACTAAATTGAGAAGATATAAGATTCAAATTTAAAATTAGTTATTTCAATTTCATAAATTTCATTGCAGATTATATACACATTTCCAAGATCCCGATGAAAACAATGTGTTTAAGATTATATATACATATATTTGGTCGTACCCTAATTAATTTCAGTTACTTGAGAGGATCAAATATGTAACTTTGAAATCAATAGTTTCAATTCGTTTAATTTTTTATCTGTAATTTTTATTTATTAATAACAAAATTTTTATATATATTTTTTTTGTGTTTATTTATTATTAATTTCTTTTCTTCATATACGAGAAAAATATATTTTTATGAAGTTAATTAATTAATTAAAAATATTTTAAACTGAAATTAAAAATTAAAAATTTGTTCCTTATTTGAAAGGGTTAAAGAAAATTTTATCTATTTATTTATTGTTTAATTATTTATTCGTTATTATAAGGTTCTGGTCGTGCAATTTTTTACTTTTTTTAAAGTATTTTTGGGGAGTTTTATTTCATTTGTTTTTTTTTTTGAGATGCTCTTCCTCGGATCTACTAGCGATAAGTATATCGTCTAGGTAGACATAAATGAAGTCTAAGTCTCTTGTGACTCATTCATAAACATCTGGAATGATTAGGATGCATTTCTTAAACCAAATGGCGTGCGAGTAAACTTCACACTCTAGTAAAAAAATGATAGACTGACCGCTCCAGGGGCCCTGTTTATATTGGGAAATGCCCATTATTTCCAGGATTCCAGTGTGGAATCGGAAATATATTATATTAATAAATTTTAAATTTTGATTTTAAAATGAATCTTGGGTCCTGGGCATTCCCTTTCCACTTCCGGAAAAAATCTCGGGGCTCGGGCTCGCCTGAATTTTGGGTTGCAAGGACCGGCTTGACAACCCTCGGCCACATTTTCGGAATTTCCGGAGTGGATAATTATAATAAATTAATTAGCCGTTGGAGCACGCCCTGTGTGCTGGTCAGTCCCTCCCGTACCCTTTCAGATTTCTAAATATGAAGTTCGGGAAGAAATCCTCATCCGAATGTGAAGGAGGAGAAGTGTCCTACTAATTAACAACCTAGGTAAGTCTTAGTTTATTGTAATTGTCGTGTGATGTCGGGCCAGTTGTTCCCAGCGTACCCGCTACCAAATTGGGTTCTTATTAGTGGAGAAGGCTTCCTGAACCCTGCAAAGAAATGATACCAACGAAAAGAAAATGAGTTATATGCATAAACTACTTTTTCTTTTCCTGTAATAAAAATATGCATGCATTTTTAGAATTTCTTGGCCAAACTTTATTTAATATTTTATCGTTTTGAATATAAGTCCAACCATTTTTTTCATTACGAGTCATGCAAACATACTGATTATTTTCTAGGAAAATGGCACTAATAATATGAAATACTACATCTAAAATAGTAATTTTAAAATTAGGTACTCCTTTTATATTAATCTTAGAAGTGTCATTTTGTTTTATTAGCTTTTCATTAAAAACATTAAGTTCAAAAATTAATAATTTATTGCACATTATAAATCTTTTTTTCATTATTCCATTAGTTATTGCATTATTACAATTTTTACACTCACTTTTAATTTTAATTGGATCAACAAAATTGAATTGAAAAATTGCATCCATAGAATATACTTTTAAAACAGGTACATCTATGGTAAGTATAATATCATTAATTTCTTTCACTGTACTTATATCACAAGAATCACATTTAGTTATTACAGCTATTTTATTTTGAAACAAATTTTTTAAAGGTTCAAAATTTATAATTAAAGAATTAAGGAAATTGAACAAGTTTCGTTTAGAACTCGGATCATATACTGGTCCTGCTGATTCTTTTAATTTTAATAAATCTTTTATTTGACCAGATCGGTATTCATTTAAAATAATTTTTAAAATGTTGTTTTTTGGTAAACTACTTATTTTATTTCTTATGATAGTACTATGAAAAAGTATTTGAACTGATACGTTAATATAACAATATACTTTCTCTCTATTCGGAAGTCCTTTTATAATCCAAGATTCGTAATTATCACTTTCTAAAAAATTTTTTTGAGCTTCAAGTACTCTTTTAGGAACTGTCCAAATTCTATCTATTTGTTTACCACCACGATTTTCAGGCAGCTTATAAAGTTCAAGTTCTGGTTTGTAAGTTGTGCGAAGGCGATTGTATTCTACAATAGCATCTACATTAGCACAAATTTTATCTGGGTCATAATTTATCAAATGAAGTCCATCTAAAGTGGTAACTCTTGATAGGCTAACATAAATTTGACCACATGAAAAATTTTTCTCTCCAGCATCTACAAGAATGCTATCCAAACTTAAACCTTGGCTTTTATGAACAGTGATTGCATAACTTAAGATCAGTGGAAATTGTTCTCGAGTGACCGAAACACCTTTATTAATTTCAAATTTAACTTTAACACGATTGATAGCTGCAACAGTACCATTGTTGAGTTTAAGATTGATAGAATCTATCTCTCCATTAACTGACCTTGATACAGAATCTAATTTACATATTGTGCCATTTACAAGCCCTTTAGTAACATCAATATTCCTACGTATCATGACACTGGCACCAATTTTCACTTTTATAGCTTTTGCTAAACCAGCGGTTCGAGAAATTATTTCATCATTTTTTGACAATTTTTTTATAGCTTGATTTCTCAAATGATTGATTTGAGTGTCAACGACATCTTGGGCAAGCAAAAGTATTTCTTCATTATTATTTTTGCTTAACATTGCATTATTCAGAGAATTGCACATATCATTAGTTGGAAGTATGCAAACAGTATTAGCAGGTAGGTTATTTATTAAGTATTCAAAAAGTTCATTTCTCCGGTCGATAATATTTGAACTATTAAAGTTAATGCGTCTACTGTTTAAAATTGTAGTGTCTTTATTCAAAACTATTCCTAACCGAATATTTGCTAATATATCTTTAAAAGTATGATCATTTCTTTGGCGCATATTGATTCTTAATTCGTCGAACTTGAATAAAGACCATAGATTGAATGTTCCTATAGATGGCACATACTTTACGAGCTGTCGCTTATATATTTTTTCAAAAACCTGTCCTTCATTAACAGGTGGTAATTGTAGAAGATCTCCAAAGACCAATATGTGCTTTTGCCCAAAATACCCATCTTCACCAAAAGTATTAAAAATTTCCACTAACCTCAAGTGAAGATATAGTAAAGTAATGTTGGAAACCATTGATATTTCATCGATTATAATAACGGAAACATTTCTCAATTGATTTCTTATAAATTTAAGTTCATCATCACTTAATTGATAGTAAGCAGGAGTTCGTTCGTGCTCGATTGGTAGACGAAATAATCGATGAATCGTGAAACCATTAATATTAAATGCTGCTATTCCAGTAGGTGCTGCTATAGCTACATCTTTATTGCAGAGATCCTTAATAGCATAAGATATTATTTTTATTAAAATTCTTTTTCCAGTACCTGCTTCTCCAGTTACAAAAAGTCGACACACTCTGTCAATACTAGCTACATCATTAATGAGTGTATTATATACTCTAGTTTGATCAATATTAGCTGATTCAAGTGCTTTTTTCCAATCAAAATTTTCCTGCTTTTCTATCATTTCTGTTGCATCTCTGAAATCATTCATTATATTTTCAGTTTCAGCGGGTATAGAGTTTACTACTTCATCAATATCTTTATTAGGATCATTACATTTTTTTTTATTATCATTTTGCAATTGCATCAAATTTTCTTCTTCAATTAAATTTTTCATTGCCTGCAAATTTAATTCTCGGCCAATTATTTTATCATGGTATAACAATGCATCTGGAATATCATCTTTTAAAAATAAAAAAGCTTCTGTATAAGATTGAAAACCAGAATTTAATTCATCGGTATCTCTCCATGGCTTGAAAAGTAATAATAATGCATAAAAGTATTGCTCTGGTTGTGAATCAACTTTAAATTTAAAATGATTTATAAGATATTTCCTGTTTCTTTTTTTTAAGAATTTTCCACCTCCAATTTTATAATATTCAACATTTTCCCGTTTAGGTTCATTATTTTGTACATCATACCAGCTAGCAAAGTCATATAAATTCATCGAATTCAACTCTTCAGGACGGTTAGCATAGTGTGTATCAATAAAAGATTCATAAAAAATATCAGTACTATTATCATTTATTGATTTCAAAGCTTTGATAGGTTTTATTTTCTTATTTCTTATCATAAATACATTCAACCATCTAATAACAGTGTATGTATCATTCCCGCATAAAGAAAATCCAAGACATGTATCTGCCGCCTCGATTGCTCCGCATTCTCTATGACTCAACATTCGCATACCTAGATTCCATAAACGACTGCATAACGAATCAGTCGATTGAATATTTTCAAAGATATTTTCGGGGCCAGTTTTTTCTGGTTTTAAAATGTATTTTGTTAAATATATAGTTAAAGCAGTAGATTTGTCACCAACATATTGCAAATCCATATTTCCATTCCACATTAGTAATATTGTACAATTGTAATCATTAATATTACACTCATTTTTATTTCTGGGTAGATAGTATAACCTACTATTCGATTTTAAATTTCGTCTTCCACATACCGATTTTTGAACATTGTTTAATTCAAATATACTCCTTTCTGGACGGGGAAATCCAAACCGACAAATTTTTCTAAAAGCAGTTTGTGTTTTTTTTGTTCGCATGCAATAATCGTTATGTACATGACGTTGACATTTCCATACTCGTTCATATAACAATGGAGAATTTGTTTTGTCTGGTAAGGCACAAGTAATGTACTTTTGGATAAACTCTGAAACTTGAAAATCAGAAGACTGTCCAAGTGATGGAGCATCTTTAATCCAAATTAAAAGATGAAAATGAACCATACCTCTTTGTTGGTATTCACGCCGCCAAAAATAATTAGTTACATTTCCTATAGGTCCATTTTTTGTACAAATTGCAGAGAGTAAAGCATGAAATTGAATGTCCATAAAACGTGCGACAGAGACAGGATCAAATGCGATCAATTCATTTATTGACATTTTAGAGGTATCCAAATCACTATTTACATCTTTAAGATATTGCACCAATTGTGAGTTTGTCCATTCACTCGGACTTATTGTCAAAAACCACGTAGCAGGTCCATAGTTAAATATCATTGCATTAAGATCACACATTGGCTTTTTCCAAAACTGCTGAGTATTTCGAAGTCGAGAGAAAACGTTATTTAAATTTGATTCTAAATTCCCACGATCTAAATTTTCTAAGAACTGTTTTTTTGTATATTTTGATTTGGGGTTTACTATATTTAGAGATTGAAAAATTCCACCGTTTAACTGACGCATGTTACAATCATTTAATAAGTAAAAAAGATATTGTTTATTTCTCCGATAACGCGAGTCTTTCGACATTAATACATTTTTAATAAAATCACAATCACGAAGGCGTCTTGCTCTGCAACAATTTTGACCGTTTATTCCAAATGGAAAAAGATCGGGGAAACACATTAAATCTAATTCTTTTATGGTTTTATTTAGAGGCATTTCGTGGACTTTACATTGCTGGTATAAATTTGAAGCTGTTTCATTTTTTCGTGATTCTTGAATTGGATAAATTGAATAATGCTCATAAAAAGGATTTGATTGCGATGCTAGCGTTAATAAAGCTTCACGATCATAATCGTTTACATTAATAATTTTCGTACTTTTATTTTTACTAGGTGTATTTAATTGATCATCTTGAAAATTAACCTTTATTTGTTCTTCTTTATTAACGAATTCTTCAAATTCTACTGGAGGAGCTTTATTTAAAATTTCCTGTAACTTTTCGGCAGAGCCTGGAAGAACTATTTTTGAATACAGAGGATTATTCTTTTTAAACCATTCTAAAGCACTCAAGACTTTATTCATGTTAGCTAAATATTCCCAAACAACTTTATTTTTATTTGGTACTGTACGCACTAATATATGAATTTCATGATTAACATTAATAGGTTCACATTCTTTGCAAATTTTTGTAATTTTTTGTTCTATTGGCAATGGTAAATGAACAACTCTACCAACAACTTTTTGAAACGTTTCTTTGTTAGGTAGATTTTTATTCATAACAGTACTCATTTTTTGAATAGTCTGAAAACACTTTCCTCTCTGAATTAACATTTTCTCAATTTCATTTAAACAAACAATTTCTTTTGGTGTATCTTGAATTTTAAGGTTGTTGAGAAAGCAAACTGAAGGTACTTCATCTGAATGAATTTGAGAGTAGCAATAAGTACAAATATATTCTAGTTCATGATCAGACAATTCTTGAACTATTAATTTCCAGACAGCTTTATCTTGAAGGTTCTGTATCACATTAGAAACTGTATTAATGTTATGTTTAATTTTAAGTTTGTTGCACGAACAGCATGGATATATAGGGAGGTCCATTGATATTTCTTTGAATTTTTCTAAAGTAACTGAGTGTATTTGTCTCAAATTTCTTTCATTTAAATCATGATGATCATTACGTTTATTCGGATACGCTACAGATTTTATTTCAGCTTCTTCGGCAATTTTTTTTAATTGAAGAAAGTTTGCAGTAGTTAATGCTTCATCAATGAATTCTATTTGCTCATATAGTCTTTTTATGTTATAAATTAATTTCTTTATTTTACGTAATGCTGGAAAATGACAGGAAAGAATCTGAAGTGGTAAGAATTTAGATTCACATGATGAAGGTTTTATATAACATGCATGAGAATGACCAAGTTTATTTAATTGTAAATTTACCGAGCACTTCAAATTATTTAAAAAAATTTGTAAATTTTTAAATTTACATGAAGCTATATTCATAAAAACATCATGTAATTCGTGTATTATGTATATATCACTAGTTTTACAAAGCCTATTACACTTCCATACATTTTCCTTTCCAAAAATGTTAGTTGCTTGGCCAATCTCGTTTAATTCAATAGCTATATTAAAATTTTCCTGCATAGATTCATAAAGTAAATCTTTATTAATTGATTTAACAGCATGATAGGCACTATCGGTAAAATAAGGCTCTGTCAAAGCAGTATGCTTAGATAGTCCACAAAGGGCATCTCGAAAATTATCTTTGTCTTCTCTTGAAAATAATTCTGCCCGTGACAAACAAGCTTTCACTTGATTCTTACAATTAATATACTGTGAGTATAGTTTGTTATTAGTGTCTTTAATAGTGTAAATGCATCGATCAACTATTCTTTCAGCATCAACTCTTATTGAAGCATCACTTTTATGTTTAAAATTATCCTCTGATTTCATGCATCTTTCAATATTACTTATAAACTTTTCTTTATGAGTTAGTAACCACTCATCATTAAACCATGAACTTACAAGTTCCTTTTTTTTTACATTTAAAGTATTTTTACCTCCTAGATCTACATTCAAGAAATCAGTATCGATTAATTTTATTTTACTTTGACTTATTTTATTAATTATACTATTTTCTGTAACATTTTCTTTAATGCTATTGTTATTCTTATTAATTTTAGTTGAAAATTTTATGGATTCATTTTTGTGGCTTAAACAATCAACAATGTTCAACAAATCAGCGGTATCAATAACATAATTTTCTTTGCTGGATTTCTTAACCTCTTTATTAATATTATTAATTGTTTTAAAATCAGTTAAATCAATGCAGTCAATAGCAACTTTGTCCATGAGCCGAAAACTTACATTAGTGTAATCATTAATTTTTATCTGATAAATTTTGTATTCATGTATCCTTGTATTTTGAACGATTGTTGCTGGAAACATTTCCAAAATGTTTTCATCAAATATTTTTAACAAATGAGATCGTAACACATTTTCGTGGAATTGTACATCTGCCGGGTCATATCCTAATAAAATCGAAACTGCAAAGGCGATAGTATAAACACCGCAATCATTAAAATTTGGCTGCATATGCACATTTGGGAAATATATAATGGGCATGTCAGTTTCAAAATAGTACGGATGTAATTTTAATAAAAAAATTTCATTTGCTGGTTTAAGATATTTCATATTTAATGAATCATAAATATAAATTGATTTAGTATCATAATAACTGCAAATCCAATGATTTTCAGCGTGTAATATTTGAATGTGCTTACAGTTATTAGATATTGTTGGTATTCTATCAGGATTTGAACTAAGAATTGTATCAACAGGCATAAAATAAGAATAATACTTCAATAAACGATTAAAATAAAACATGTGATAATCGTCCAACCATCGCAAATTTAAAATTTTATTCCTAGCAGAATGAAACAAACCTACCTCTGTATCCGATCTAAAATTTGAAAGATTAGAAATCTGATTACTAACAAGCGAAAAATGGCGAATCATTTTATATTTTAATATATCTAATAAAAGTGATTGGATTTCATCCACACTATACTTTATCGTGCTTGATCTTATGTTACACAGCAATGAAACTAAAATTGCAATATTAAAAACGCCCGAATAGCAAGTAGCTGCATCTGATTCGAAAAAAATATGTTGTACAGTTTTTTTAGCGGAAAAATAGTAAGGGTACAGTTTTAATAAAACATTATTAAGTTGTTGTAACATATCCATGCATTGACAAGAGTTGAAAATAATAATTGATTTAGTGTCATAATAAGAGCATATAAAATGATAATCTGATTCAAAATCATTTTCACTATTACGTGCATAATAAATTTTGAAATTCTTTTTATTTTCCGGCCAAGAGTTATCAGTACAAACACTTGAGTTTTCTATGAGTAAATTAGAACAAAAACTGAAGTTCAAATTTTTAAAATTCAAATTAATAAAATTTTGTTTCATGAAATTAAAAAAGGTATCAATATGATCGCTTCTAATTCTATTATTTGATATGTCATTCAATAAATCTAATTCCATTAACTGATCATTTATTTTGTTAGTACTATTATGATAATCGGTATCAGATTTCAAAGAATTTTCAAAAACCCCTCTCTTTATTTTTCTTTGTTCAATTATTTCAGTTTTATGAGCTTCATAGTATTTTCTATTTTTTTTATATATTTTATTTTTATGAGCTTCATAGTATTTTCTCTTTTTTTTATATATTTCATTTTTATGAGCTTCATAGTATTTTCTCTTTTTTTTATTTATTTCATTTTTATGAACTTCATGGTATTTTCTCTTTTTTTTATTTAGTTCATTTTTATGAGCTTCGAAGTATGTTTTATCATGTTTTTTTCTATTATGTTCAGCTAAAAGATTATTTTCTTGCTTTTTTTTGAGAACAGTTAATTTATCATCATTATAATATTTATTGTTGTCAAATTGTTTTCTACCTTGGAGAACAGTATTATTTATGACTTTTTTTGTCTGATCAAAAATATCCTGATAGTTACTAATTTTTGTAAACTTGTTTGACTGATTGTAAAAATTAAAGTTATTAACACGGTTATCGTATTCTCTTTTAGAAAGAGTACAAGAAGGAAATATTTCAATGAGATTTTTGAGATAAATATTTAATAAATGGTTTCTCATTAACGCAACATTGTATTCAATTATTTCAGGTCTAAGCCCATTTATTAACGAAATGGCAAATGCGATACTAAAAACGCCACAGTCAACAGAATTAGTTTGACATTGAACTGGAGGAAAATTTATATTTTTTCCTGCATTAAAATAAAATGGAAATAATGTTTTTAATATCTCATCAATTTGACAAGAATAATTTTTACAATTTAATGAGTCATATACAAAGATATTATTGGTGTCATAATAAATGCAAACAAAGTGACCAATTTGGTTATAAACATCTTGACCTTCGATGGTAAATAGAATTAAAACATATTTTTGATTTTCTGAACAAGAAAAATCAATGTACTCAGGGAACTGTAACTGAATTTCCGTTAAAAAAATATAACTGTAAATGCTCAATCAAAAAATCAAGTTGCAAGATTTGTTTACATAGAACATACACATACAACATATGCATACAGGGGAAGCTAATATAAAGCGTATAATAAACATGCATTTTAAGATTTTTTTTTAAAATAACAGGCCAAGAAATCTCGTACGACGACGATGAAATTTTTATGCGCAGGCGCCGATATTTGTAGGAGATTTTTGTGGATTTTAGTTTATAATATCCATATCTCAAGAATGGCTAAATATTAAGACCTGGAATATTTTTTAATCGAAAGAGGGTCATAAAATTAGCTTATAAACCAAAAATCATGCATCATAATTAAGCCATTAATTTTTAAAAAATTATTGAATTTTGTGATTCCGAATCTTAATGTATAGTAAAGCAGTCAGTAGTTTGAATTTGAACTGGTCGTTCAACAACTACCGCTGCTGTACAATATTTTGTTAAGTTATTGAATTTTTATTTTATTTAAGAAAAAAAGACTGAATTTTTATATTTTATTTTATTAAAATGAATTTATAACATTACTATTTTGTTTAATTTTAAAATCTACTACTTTCAATGAATGGAAAATTTTGTGTCATGTAATCTTTAATATGGTCTCTTATTTCACCGGCAGATAACTCCTCATAACTGTCGGAGTAATGCGGTTGCGGAGATACTCCTGCGTTTTCAGATGTACCCCTGGCAAAGTCTTCTATATTTACAAACCATGCACTAGAAAAATATTGAGAGCCTATTTCCCCTGAATAGCACTTCAAATCTCCAAATTACACTAACAACATAACTTGACTTCAGAGATTTGAAGTCCTATCGAGAGGAAATTTTTAGAGCCAAATTTTTTAGGGCATGGCTTGTAAATATAGAAGGCTTTGACCCCTGGAGTCTGTTCAAGATTTCTGCTATGCTGCTTTGGTAGGAGCTATTTTCAAATTGTCAAATTCTCCAAAGCAGCAAAAAGCTGTTATGATATCTTGGACACAAAAAAGCTGCTTTTAGTCAAACATATGTATGAGTGTATCATGATGTCCATTCCTTTGATTTATTAAAGAAATATTTACCACTTGCATCACATTTAATTAATACCGTAATTTATTATTAATTATTAGCCCAAACAAAACAGCATTTGAACCAATCATTTTAATTATTTTTAAATGACAGTTACGCACACATATAAGTTTTAAAATAGCTGCTTTCTTGCTACACTCGAAACTGCGAGCAACAAAAAGCAGCTACATGAACTGCTTTTTTCAAATCTTACACAGAAAAAGCAGCTTTTGTAGCAGCTTTTATTCTGTTTTGAACAACGAAAAGCATAAAAAAGCAGCTAATAGCTGCTATAGCAGAAATCTTGAACAGACCCCGCTAGTGAAGAGTTTCCTAATTCCATCCAATTTCTTATGGAGATAAATTATGACATCTAGTTAGTTTTGATATATAATTCAACGTGTAGAAGAAAAATTTAAAGTATTACGAAAATGTTGGTTAAAACATCTGTTTAAATGTCATATTTTGCATCGCAATTTTTTCAGAATATTAAGTTAAACTGAGAATTGTATCCCAGGCCCGACAATATCCATTTATGGATCTGATTTTATACAAACGTTACCAAAATGTGAAATTGAAAAGTTAAATGAAGGATTTAAGCCTCGAATTTATGCATGTGGAGTGAAAATGCCGCACTATTGCTCTGCTCAAGGCGAATCTAGTGAAAAGCGAAGGTATCACGTAGTGTGACCCAAAGCAAATCAAAATGTGATGTTTTGGAGTGTGGAGTTGTAATGAGCTGGCGCTCATCACTTCGATACTCCACCCACTAATTAATTCACCCTATAATAGCAAGAATAGAATAGCTTTTACTCATGCTCTTAATTTTCACCTTTTTAATCACGAAAGCCCAAAAACTCTTAATAATCCTTACATTACGCGAAAGCTAAAACTTTTATTCGCGCTTTTAATTTCTCTTCAGGTAAGCTTTCACCTGATAACTCCTCCCAAACATTCGATCACGCAGTGATCTGAAGCTACTGACAGAATCAGGCGCAAACGCCGTGCGGACATTGGCTTCGCGGTGTGTGGCGACTTTTCACTGACATGATGTTGCGGTGTCGGCGGCGCGCTCCGACTTTGAACACAACAACGAAATCAAAGTGACAAGTGGACGTGATTGGAAAAAAAATTGAAAAACCTGAATGATTTACATATAATTTTTCTATCCTACAGGGTTTGTCTTTTTTTTATGTGCTAATTTAATTAACCCAATTTGGAAAAATAAAGATTTTCATTAAAAAATATAAAAATCAACAAATTTGCTATCACAGCCAACACCAACACACGACTCCAAACATATGCCCACCACCACCAAAACACGACTCAAAACACAAACATCTCTTGACACACGCGGCGGCAACGCGCAGAAAGTAGAAAGTAAAGCAACTTGCGCGGTGTGTGCGTAGCGAAAATCAGCATTTCGTTAGTGCGCATTTGAATACACTACTTCTATTCTCTCTGTCATTGCCCGCACGGCGTTTGCGCCTGATTCTGTCAGTAGCTTTAACGTTCTGTACGAAACCAAAAGCTTTTTCTCATGTTTTAACTTCTACCCAAGTAAAATGGCTCTCACCTGATAACACCCAAAATACGATCGCATGGCGATCGGCATCACCTCGTTTCTTGCGCAAGAATCAGAGCTTCACGCTTTTTACTTCTATTAGGGTAATCCATAAAAAACTCGAAAAAGCTCCCACTGATAATTTTCTCCCAACATTTGATCGCATGCCGATCAACATTACCCCTTTTCTCACGAGAGAGCTAAAGCTATGCTATAAGCTTCCCTTTAGAAATCACTTAACATGCTTGGTAATATTCCCATTCTCTCCGGAGAATTTTCCCTTCCCCCGACTTCGTTGGATTCCAATAATACCGATCCGAATGAACCGACCGAGAGAGAGTTTATAGATATACGACGATTTTCTGACCCACAATTAATTTTAAATGTTATAAATTGAGAAATTGAAAATGTAAATTAGCTGATCACATCAATTATTATTTGTATAAATAGAGGTAAGCCAGAATAAATTAGTCAGTCGATTCTTATCAGACGCTTGAGTCAGAAGCCAACACTTCTCGTTTTATTTCAAAAAACCCTAAAAACAAAACCTCTAAGGATTTCACTCTTTCTATGCGGAAGAGATCCTGAGAGATGTAAATACACTGCGGACTCTTCTGCAAATAATAATCAACTTTCCTCTAAATCCAAAAAACACTAACAATCCTCTCAAGGTTTCACTCTGCACTGTGCGGAAGAAATCCTGAGAGATGTACGTACTGCGGACTCTTCTGCAAATAATACATATAAAATAAAACTTATATACTAAAACAGCCCTTCCAATAAACAAACAAATAAAAAGGAAGAACAAAGGAAACGTTTAAAGCTAAAGAAAATGACAAATATATAAAGGTCAGGTGTACTTCCCTAGATTTCTAGAAAGCACTCCCTGTCCTTGTCGTACTGATAGCCAGTCACGACAGAGTTACACCACTTTTACAATGAGCGACATATATATTTTGTTAAGTCATTGAATTTATATTTTATTAATCAAAATAAATACTGAATTTTTATATTTTATTTTATTAAAATGAATTTATAACATTTACTATTTTGTTTAATTTTAAAATCTACTACTTTCAACGATTGGACAATTTTGTGCCATGTAATGTTTAATATGGTCTCTTTTTTCACCGGCAGATAACTCCTCGTAACTGTTGGAGCAATGCGGTTGCGGAAATACTCTTGCGTTTTCAGATGTACTCCTGCTCCAAGTTTCCCGAACAGGCATTTTGCGGTTCTCAGCGATGTTATGTAGTACACAACAAGTAGCAATAATTTTTGGGGCAAATTCAACTTTTGTATCAATCCGCTTTTGCAGCATTCTCCAACGGCTTTTGAGTCTTCCGAAGGCATTTTCAACCACAATCCGTGCTCGGTTTAAATGGACGTTGAAAGACTCCTCTTCGTTATTTCTTGGTCCAAGATATCCTTTTATAAGCCAGTCCATAAGGGGATATGCGGGATCACCCATGAAGAATGCTTAAATTTCTCTGCCATTTATTGTTTTTTTTGGCTGTAGGAATAAGGAAAAATTAATAATGATATAGCATTGTTAAAATATTTTTTACCATTGAAAGGTTATTAATATTCCGATATAGTGCCGAGTCTCGTAGCACTACAGCATCATGGGTTGATCCAGGATGTTGGATAGTCCTATTAATGAATCTGTGTGTAATAAATTGTTCAGTAATAATGAAAATTAGAATTATGGAGTTACCTATAATTGGCGTCCACCACACCTTGAAGGACTACGGATGCCCATGACTTCCTATTAGTATAATCGCGATATCCATCCGCGGGGGGTTGGACGGGAATATGACATCCATCAATAGCTCCTAGTATCTGCGGCATGTTACTTTTCCTCTCAAATTCTGTACAAATCAGTTTGGCTTCATCCATTTCTGGCATTTTAATTTGTTCCTTTAAAAGGACTTTTAAAACGGCTGCGCAAAATTGCCTTAGAATTCTATAAAACTGACGTTTTATGAACACCAAACTGATTTGCAACCACTCTATATTCGCAACAAGATGATAATTTATAAAGTGCAATTGCAACCTTAATTTCTGTATTTAAGGGTTGGCGCACATAATTTGTTGCAGGTTCTAATTCTGTTCTTAACTTATCACATAAAAAAATGAATGTTTCTTTATCTACGCGAAAATTATCCACCCACTCATCAAAATCATTCGAATTAACGATTTCATTCCACCAATTTTTTGATCTTTCCTTAATCCACACTCTAGGGGAATTTCTCTTAGAAACAGAATGTACAATTTTGTCCACATAATTAATTAAAAGTTTATTGTTTATTTTTGCAGCTTCAATTAATCTTTTACGAAGTCGGCTTTGAAATAATTTTCGCAATTTGCGAATTTTTTCAAAATATCGTCTTTCGAAAATCATACAAATTTCACTATTTTTTTTAATATGTAATAATAACAATTTTATTTTCCGGTTGTCCATTTCTGAATACTTGACTTTTTTACTCCACAATACATATACCAACAGGGATACAACGTAAAATTAATTATCTGTCACTTCAACCCAGAACTGCCATGGAAACGGAATCGAGTTATCGCATGGGAAAAAGCTTTCTGTAAACTTAACGAATACTCTACCCCGGCTCATGGAAACACAGTACAGGTAAAGCTAATATAAAGCGTATAAAAATAGGTTAACACTAAGTGTTAGTATATAACAATCTTTTAATAGAATACTAGATATTTGTCCATAGGTCAACGAAATAAGACACATTCTTTGTGGGATGTTTTCTTAAATTCTAGGGAGACTATTTAAAATGGTTTAAAGTGGTTTTCATTAGTGTATTACGTTAGATTTTACTTCTTCTACTTAGTCTAATATATTGAGTGGAAGTTATTGTGATTCTACTACGGTGAAGGTTTACCCAAGCTTTGAATTTAGTTTATCCTCTAATATTGGGATTTATTTTGTTATTATAGAAAGGTGGTAGAAAACTACCATCGTTTATTATAGATAAAAACCTAGCTGAGTCTGTGTGGAGAAGGTGTACTGGGGAAATATAAGTTTTGACCCAGGATTGATTGGGCCTCATTGGTAGTGGCTATTTCCCTAATCAGGGAGTTTGGGTGTGACACTAACTTCGCGAGTCTTTTTTGTAGCATTGAGAGTAGGTAGCTTAGAATCGGCGTCACTTTCGATTTTTCATAGATTACCTTATTGGAGAACCATTTGTTTTCCGTGGCCATATACATTGATGTACAGTGCCTAAGTATTTTCCTTTCAAACAACTGAACTTCTTTCGCCACATTAGAGGAACACGTGCACCAGATAGAAAAGGCGTATGAGAGTACAGGTCTGATGATAGTTTTATACATTAGTATTTTTGTCCTGGTGTACAGTGTTTTAGAGTTTATCAACGGTTTTAGGTTTGACGCCACTATCTGTGCATTTTTTAATTTAAATCTAACGTGAGGATTCCATTTTAGCAAGTTATGGACGTGCACCCCCAAGTATTTAATATTATTCTTTGGGATCAATAGATGACCTTTTATGTTCACTCTTATGTCTCTCGATTCTTTAGGGGCATTTCTGTGACCTTTACCCGACGGATTCCTAATACATATTAGCTCACATTTCTCGAGATTGATGTCTATATCCTACTTATTTAGATAGTCTGTAATTATATTAATATGTGTTTGGATCGATTCAGTTGCCTTTATAGGTGACGTGCATGACGCCCATACCAACGTATCATCGGCATACTGTATGCAAGAGGAGTTCGCATAGGGGATTTTATGCGGGAAGTCGTATAAGTACAGATTGAATAATTTAGGGCCCAGGATTGATCCTTGAGGCACACCAGATTTTATGTTGAAGGGTGTTGATTCGACCTCGCCTAATTGTTTTATACCTAGGCGGTCTGACAGGAAACTGTAGATTATATTTGTAAGTGGAAAAGGGCACTCCATACTTTTGAGCTTGTATATCAAGCCACGGTGCCATACTTTATCAAATGCTTTACGCAGGTCAAGGGCGCAAGCCACGGTACAATTTTTGCACTTCAAGTTCCTAATTATCGAATCTTGTAGATAAAGGAGAGCGTGCTCCGTGGAGTGTTTTTTTCGAAACCGAATTGGAATCTTGGGATAATAGCTCGTTCTTCACTGAATTTTTCTAGCCTCCGCAGCAACACCCTTTCAAGGATTTTCCCTAGGTTTGAGAGAAGTGAAATAGGTCTGAATTCCTCCACATCCCTTGCTGAACCCTTTTTGGGTATCGGAATAATTTTGGCTTTCTTCCACGTTGTAGGAAAGTGACTGTTATTTATACAGTTATTACAAATAACTGACAGATAGGTGTCTATAGAGGATAAGCTTTTTTTTAGAATGAAGTTGGAGATTCCATCAAGACCCGTAGATTTCTTGGAGTTTATGTTGGATCCAATTGAAATTATTTCAATCGGGGATGTAAAATATGTGCTGTCTATGGGGTGAGAGGAGGGGTTAGATTCTGAAAAAGTTGTGAGGGGTGCATAGTCACACTCGAACAGGGAAAGGGTTTCGTCCACCTTGTCCTTGATGTGAGTGCTTCTCTCATAGGGTGCGGCTTCGTAAGTAGACTCGAATAGCTTTTTGAATTCCAGCACTTTATCTTCAAGGTTGTCAACGGTAACACCCTTCACCGTTATTGGGGAGAGAGACGGGTTTTACTTCATGCGCTTTCTTCCTGTAAGGCGGTCTATTTCCTTAAAGGCTCGTGGTGACGGTTTAATTTTCAGAAGCTTTTTGGTGTACCATTTGTTCGAATCCTTTCTGACCATTTCCTTGATAATGATGCTAAGGCATCTTATTCTGGCGGAGAGGTCACGATATTCTTCTACCTGATTGTTCCCATACCTGAGATATACCCTTCTTAGAGCTTGGAGCCATTGTCTTCTGGTCTTCAGAAGCTTAAGTGTGAGGGGGAGATATAGTTATATTTTTTTATTCTATCAGTGTTGAGTTCAGAGTGTCTGGTTGCACACTGTGTAATGTTATACGAAAGTTTCTCTATAAGAAGATGGATTTCTTCATTAGACAAGTTACGGTCCACTATCAGGGGTCCGCTCATCTCAAGTTCTCTGCTGAGGTCTCGCTTAAAGTTTCCCCAGTCTTTGTTTTTAAATGATCTATGCCCACGGGGTGTTTCTCGTGACGGTAAGAGATTAGTTTGGATATTGAGGGATACACCAAAGTGATCCGAGGGGTACGCAAAGGTGTCGCAAGACATTATCGGTTATTCGTGGTTAGAGATAATGAGACCCAATAAAAATCAAGATGGGAGGATCCCCGGGCAAAGGTTGGCGTGCCCGGAAATATTAGGTCAGAATAGAGATAGGTGTGTGAAACCAATCGTACATGGTTTTCACGTTCTTATTAGTTTGTGAGTCCCCCCTGGGGGTGTCTGGAATTGAAGTCCCCACCAATCAAAAAGTCGTCGTAACTTCTTACTAGTGTTTCGAGCCTAACCAGGTCATTTCTCCAAGCTACGTTCTGGTTACACGGCACATAAATGGAGCCCACCAGGATTTTGCGTCGTCTGCCGGCATCCGTGACTGTCCATTCGAGAAGACATAAGTTGAACCAAGTAGAGGCGAAGCCGATTTGTTTATATATGAAGGAATCTCTGATGGCAATGGCTGTTCCGCTACCCTCATCTTTTCTGATTAGTGTATATCCTGTCAGCTTAGGTTTATTTCTGGTCTTCAGTCTCGTTTCTGATAAGAGAGCGCAGTGCGGTTTTCTAAGGTTTAATTCGTTTGACAATGCAATAGCTCTATCTTTGTTAACCAATGAGTTAACGTTTAGCGCGTTAAATACTAATTGGAGCATTGGAGTTCTATGAGGAAATTTATATAGGCCTCCCCTTTGAGGTCTTCATTTAACTTTAAATATTCGGGCCAGAAGCCCGTATTTTTCTTAATAGGGTCCCTATAGAGACCCCAAATAGTTTTTGTGATTCTCCAAGGAAGTCCCCTAGTAGTGAATGTTCCTTATTTCCTAACGCAACTTTTGCGTACGATAGACCTTGTACTGATTTATTATTAAGGAATTGGTGGACTCTTTCTCTTCTGTCCCTTTTAAGCTGTAGCATCTGTTTTTTATTTTCCTCTTTCTTTTTAATATATATTATAAAATTTGGGGCAGCCAAGGTAATTAGCTGGATGGTCCCCTCCACAGTTAGCGCATTTGGGTTTTGTATCACCTGTTCCTTTCTTAGGACATAGGTCATCGCAGTTTTCCCCACATCTGACATATTTCGGGTTATTCGCGCAGTTGGCGCTTACGTGGGCAAATGTCTGACACCTGAAGCATTGAACGTGCGACCTCTTGTTTGGTTTCTCGAATTTGATGATGTGATGAGCCACCGTTCTGATTTTTGTTAGTTCTTTACCGTTTATTCCCGGATCAAGCTTGATAATAAAAACTAGTTTAATTTCTTCCTCAGAGTAGCCCCCTGAGAGGCCTTTTAGAATAAATGTTTAGTCTCTTTGGCAGTGAAAGAAAAGGCCCCCGCGTTTGACTGCCTTGCTCAGAAAAGGATAAGTCCGTGAAGGGTTGGATCGTCTACATAAATTTTTGATTTAAATGTATTTAATTTTACGACTTTAAAATTGAACTTTTCCTTATGTGCTTTACATAAATTAAGAACAGTAATCGGTTTAACACCCGACATGAAAATAGGTGGACACCATTTAATTCTTCCCCCTGCGCCTGCGGGTGGGGGGACTTGTACGTTTTGGGAAGGAGGGGGCTCGTTAGGACTACTTTTTTTGGGATTGTCTGCTAGGATTTTAAATCTATTTTCGGTTACTGGATTTTGTTTTTTTTCAGCCCTAGTACGCATCCTGGCACCGTTGGTAAGTTGGGTAAAACTTCCCAAATCTTTATCGAAATTATCAATATACTCAGGGTTATTAATATTATCAACATCTACATTAATGAAAATACCATTAAGAATAAACTTATCTTTATCATTTTTGTTAGGCACTGTAGCCTCATGTTGGGTATCCATGTTAGATCCCGTTTCATCCAATTCCATACTAGGCTCCTTTAGTATTGGTGTGATAGCCGGTGATTTGTTAACCTGCTTTGGCGCTGCATTGTTGCGAGCATCTGTCAAACTCGTTTCGTTCCGATTTTCCACTTTATTGTAGATTTCTTGCGTAAGACTATTTTGCATTAAAGCCTTCAAGTCTGCATTTTTTACTTCATATGACTTCTTGCCGATCTTCTTAGACGTGCTTTTATTTGGCGGGGGACTGGAGCCTTCGCCCCTCCCGCCGACATTTTTTCCTGACTCCGTTTTGGCGCCATGAGACCTCCGCCTCGCTGAGCGTAAAACTTTTACTTTAATTGTTTCCAAAGATCGCTATCCTGGGCACTAGTTTTTATTATTGTATAATTTGTTTCCGTCCCCGTACGGGAAATAATACTACTTCGTAGCACAATTAATAGCCGTGTTCCTTTTCTACTTTTAAGTACTCCGGAGTAACAAATTAAAGGAACGCAAAATTTGTCGATATGAGCAAATCCTATGAATTTTCTGTGAGAGCAGGAGTAGTTCCAAGTAAATACGAGTAACAAAGAGCAGAAAAGGAACACGGCTAATAATCACAGCTCAAATCTGCAATTCACCAACAGAAGGCAGAAACGCGTCCAAGCAGCTTGGATGCCCGGTGCAAACTCATCAAATTGTAGATCTAGGTATTGTCCTGGACAACAAATTAAATTTTAATTTGCACTACGATAATATTATTGCCAGAGCTAGCAAACTTCTAGGCTTTATAAAGAGAAGAACCAAGGAATTTGACAACGCACGAGTTACTAAAACCCTTTTCTGTTCGCTAGTCCGCCCAATTTTAGAATACGCATGCCCGATCTGGGATCCTATATACAAGGTAAGCAGTAGTAGGTTTGAGTCAGTGCAGTTGAATCTCCCTTTGTTACTCTTTTGTTCTCGTTATGTACAATGAAGATATACTCTGTAATCACTTTGTGTGGCAAAAAATAAATTAGATACCAAAGTTGACTAATATTAATAAGACTGCAACCTGTTACTTTAACTGATATTTATAAGTTATCCCTGTGTGATATAGCTTAAGTTGTCTTGTTTGGCGTAATAAATAAATAAATAAACTTAACCTATCCGAGGTTGTTAGAATCTTTTATCACGACTGTAGTGGTATGAGAACCAAAATTAATAAATCTCTTCATTGACTCCAAACATGGTTAAATGGTATCTTCTTAAATGAAGAGAGCAGAGATCTACAGGTGCGATAGGGACTATAGTTCCACTGGTCTCGCAAGAGGAGGTGGAGTCCTTATAGCTGTCAAAGACTCTTTAAATAGCGAATTGATCACGACTAATTGTTCAAAATCTTTTGAACTTGTCTTTATACGGATCAAATCTGTCCTGAAGCATATATTCATCGGCACGTTTTATATCCCCCTAATTTCGACGAATCCAACTATGATGATCTATTAGATATAGTGGAGGAAGTTAACGAGGCACTCTGCGGTAATGACTTCATATTTATCCTTGGTGACTTCAACCGGCCGAATATTTCTTTTATCCCCGAAGATAATAAACTACTTCGCTCCTCTTGCCCCCAAGTTATTAGTAGCATGTTCGCTGATAGGTTTAGTGAAACTTATAGCAACAGACGATCTAACTGATTCGCACACTGATACCTCCCTTATAAATGGCATATCCTTCTCTGTCGACGAGATCATGACGGGTCTAAATAATCTTGACATCAAAAAAAGTAATGGCCCCGACAATCTCCCTCCTATTTTCTTGCAGTGCTGCTCAAAACATATCGTAACTTCTTTTCACATTAGCTTCAACAAATCTTTATCGTTAGGTAAGTTTCCTATGCTATTGAAGAAATCCTACCTAACGCCAATCTATAAATCCGGTGATAAACACTCGGTTGACAACTAGAGAGGGTATTGCCATTTAACCATCAATTCCTAAGCTTTTTGAAAAACTTGTTTATGACAGGATTGCCCCTCTAAGCGACCCACATCTAAACGAACATCAACACGGTTTTCGGAAAGGGCGTTCAACAACTTCTAACCGTATGGTCGTTATCTCCGAATTGCTATGCGGTATGAAGAGTGGCCATCAATTGGCTGCAGTGTACACTGATTTCAGCAACGCCTTTGATCGAGTAGACCACGACATTTTAATTGCAAAATTATTAAAATTTGGCATATCAGGTTCTGCCCTGAAATTATGAAAATCATATCTGAACGGAAGAGCACAGGTTATTAGATTCCAAGGATTTCTATCTAATGAAATCGAAGTAACCTCTGGCGTTCCTCAGGGTAGTCATCTTGGTCCTCTTCTCTTTAATATTTTTATCTCTGATCTATCAGAAAAATTAGTAAATATTTCACATCTCTTCTAGGCGGATGATCTCAAAATTTATAGTGTCATCAATACCTAAACTGATGTGTCCTTCATGCAGACGAAACTCAATGTCTTACAAGACTGGTGATCCGCGAACAAATTGCAACTTAACACCAGAAAATGTCATGCAATTACCTTTTCCCGTAGAAAAAACACACAGAAACAGTACTATTATTTCAACGCGATGATGTTGAATCAGGTTGGTCATATCGTTGGTCTAGGCGTGGTCCCAGACCAAAAACTCAATTTCAACCAACACTACGATAATATTACTGCCAGAACCAACAAACGTCTTATTTTCATCAAGAGGAGAGCCAAAGAATTCGGTAATGTACGGGTCACAAAAACACTCTTCTGTTCTCTAGGCCGCCCTATCCTGCAATATGAGTGTCCTATCTGGGGTCCTATATTCCAAGTAAGGAGCGGTAGGATTGAATCAGTTCAGAAGAGATTTCTCCTTTTTGCCCTACGACTACTATGACTACGAAAGCCTACCGCACTACTTGGACCGGCTCAAATTACTTGATCTCATGCCGTTATCTAGCAGAAGAAAACTGCTCATATATTGCGTTGCCTTTGACGGTTTAAGTGGAAAAATGATAGTGCAGTTTCTGTCGGACAAGATCAAATTCAATGATGAAGTCCGACACACACCTCATACTAAATTACTTAGGGAATACCTTCATCGCACCGATTAAGCTAGGAACGAGCCCGTCAACAGATGTTGTATGGTTTCCTGTTTCTGCCCTTCACTCAACTAGGCATCCTATAAGAAAATACTCAGATCTCTACTAACATAACCCACTTCTTGACAATTAGTAGCTAAGTTTCAGTAGTTGTCAATAGTTATTAATTTATAGTTGTTAATCAATTATTTTTATTAAGGACTGTTATACTACTGTGTTTTTTTAATTTTAATGTGCCTTGTTTAGGTAAACAAATAAATAAATAAATAAACAGAAATCGAATAGAACATCCAAGCATAAATTCATATCATCTGAAGATGTAGGTTTTGAAATTTTCAATCTTAATATTGTATCAAGTAAAGGAACGTGCATTTCAAGCAACTGAAAAAGGAAGTTTCTGAGGTGGAATTTTCAATTTGAAAAAATTTACTGAAATTGACAGTTTTGTTCAGTGAATCTCTCAAAAAGCAAAAGAGAAAAACTCCACAATTATTAATCCAATAGTATAAAAAAAATTTTTAATCGTAGCAATTTATCAATATTCCAAAATTACCTCCAAGGATATTTCATTTGCTATATAGTGATAAATTAACTGCATAAAAATACCACAGATTATATACATGATTAGAATTTTATTGTTACTGCTAAATAACTCTCCTTTCTGATTCTAAAATAAAAAAGTTCCATAAAAATAATTCTTTGTAGATTTTTATAGTCTTACCTCCATTAGTTGGTATAGTAGAAGAGACATCAAGAAAGAATACATAACAAAATCAATGAATACTACTGCAGACAAGAAAGACTGGATTCTCCGAACGAACCTAAACAGAAATTATTACGATACCATTTTTTTTATTAAAAAACTTTAAGGTGTTTTTTGTGCAATTTTAAAGCTGGACAAACTTCCAAGTTAGCAACAATCGGCACTCAGATAAAATGATTTAACTGAAACTAAAACCTAACATAATCACTGCAAACCCCAGAATATTTTTTCCGTGTGCATTTAACACACTACACACTTCATAAGGGTGTAAATTCGGCTAATTGTGTTAAAATATTGCGTTTTAGGAATAAACCCTAAACCGTGTTAAAACATTGCGTTTTAGGAATAAACCGTGTTAAAATAATGCGGATAAAAAGACATTACGTGTAAAAATCACACACGTGCAGAGTGTATATAATTTTTACACGCTAAAGAAATTGTAACGTTTTATAGTTTTACGTCTTAAACGTGTGAAAATCAAACATTAGGTCTGTTCCAATAGAAAACCTGTCCTGTCGTAGCCTGCGAAAAGTTACTTGATTGGTGGGGGAAAATTTAGTCAAAATCCTGAAAAGTGAAGGAACGCTTTCGTGCAAATCAAGAAGACCATAACCTAAAAGTCACTTGTGTCTTCAAAATAATGACATAAAACTATTGAAATTAATATATTATTTATGAAATTATTCAAAATCTTGTAGTAAGGCACCAAATGAAGAAATTATTTTCAGCACATCGTAATCATTTTTGTTTGACATGACAAGTAACAGCTGTTTTGGACATGTTGAAAACCTCGTAAGATTTCACTCCACCTAAAAATCTCCTGCGGTTTCCTGGTCGAGGGGAAGTAAAAATTTCCCCGCTTTTCCGAGCATGAGATTCTATTGGAACATAAATTGGGTGATTTCTTGGTCCCGCGGGATCCCGCATTCTCTATTGGAACAGACCTATTATGTGTTATTTCGCACACTTCACTAAATTAACACACATGAGAGGATAACTTAAATTAAAGTTACGACAGTTTTTAGATACTCGATAACGAGAGCTCCGCTACCTCTCTTACAGCCAGTCGGTAACAGAAGGGCGTCGAGACAAGTCATTGCAGTTTACATCAATAATTTTAAGCTTACGGTGACGATTTTTCTAAGGTTACTCCGCGCAAAATGACGCTAAAAAAGCTTCACTCAAAAGCTCCAAATTAATACATATTTGGTGTGTTAAAAACACACGCATCAGTGATTTAAATTTACACACTTTTCGCCTGTTAAATATTAACACATTTTAAAATCGTAAAAAGTGACTACACGAGTTTACGCGCGAAATGCGTTTTAAAATCACACAGTTGGGTTTGCAGTGTAGATGCAGTCATTTCAATACAGTTTTTGGATCAGCGATTCTTCATAAAAGGGCTTTTAACTGCCCTCAGATTACTATCATCTCTGTTAAGGCTGGTACAGACTATGCCACTATTTTAGTCGAGTGAGTAAGTAAACCAGTATGGACAAACAAATTTAGTCGAGTAATTTACTAAAATCATTTAGGCGAGTCAATCCATTCCTGTTCTATTTTTTCGGTCGAGTAGCGGCAGGATGCCATGACTCATTAATTACTTTATAAGCCACTAGATACAAATTTATTAATTTTTACTTTGTTATCTTGTCATCTGTTCATTTTGACACTTTACTTACTATTGCACTGTGTTCGGACACTTTTTAGCTACTAATTCGCTTTAAGACGTTTAGTGGTAAGTAAATTACTCGCCACTCGACTAAAATACTGGCATAGTCTGTACCAGCCTTTAGAAATACTATCATCTTTGTTCGACTCGAAAAAAGCAGCGTTCACATTGGCGAGTACAAAGGGTGAGTGCGTGGCGGCTACTGGTTGTTGCCAGTGACTGGTATGCCAGTACCCGCCTCGTTTGAACACTTGTTCTAGTGTACTCTCTTACTTACTCCAATAACCTAGTCAGTAGTGTCCTTGCCAGTAGAGAGCCCAGGGGGTTATTTACTAGCCCACTATCCTCCGCTTCTCTAAATTGACACTTAACTCGCCTCGTGTGAACAAGGACAACGTTGGTTTGTAAACAATTATTTGATTATTTTAATTGATTTTCTGTAAGAAGTGATTTCTGATCTGAAAAATTGAGCCTAATCATTTTTTTATTTTTACTTGAAAATGAAGTGGTCAGAAAGTGAAACTATTAAGGCGATAGCCCAATCACGACTTTATTCGCGTTTACGCGCGTCAAAGCGTTGACGCGCTTTGACGTCGATATTTGATTGTGTGTAATTCAAATCGAGCTGTCCCATTCACGACTTTGCGGCGTCAGCGGCGTCAAGGGACGGCAAAAGTCGACCAACTTTCAACTTTTCGCGCGTTGGCAGGCGTTGAAAATTGCAAAACTATCAAACTGTCGAAATTAAAACTTTATAAAGACAAAAATCCATACATGAATTTAAATCAAAGCAAGCTTTTTGACGTCCTGACGCTATGAATGAACGTTCAACGGATGTCAACGCGCATGAAGCACCTGCCACGTATAACGTGCCGTCGGGATTGGACCATCGCCTTTAAGTTTTTAGGACTTTGATTGCTTGTGGGACAATGATTCTGTATATTACAGAAATACGCAAAAGCGGCAGGCAGCATTGTAAACTTTGGTTATGGAAATTAGGCATTTTATTTTGAGTAATATCCACAACCAGTCCACTAACCTGTCTAAATTAAACTACGTCTGAACATCTACTCACCTGTAACTAACCTCAGCCTTGCCAGTACCTACTAACCCCACACTAACCACTAGCCCACTAACACAGAGTTGCACACGCCAATGTGAACGCGGCTCGCTTTACGAGACCACAATATACCTCCGCCTTGCAAACTTGAATGTAGAACATCCATCCAGAAACTAGCTAGTGTTCAGCCAATATCCGGAATGTTGACAACGCAAGCCCCTTTGACAGCCGCTCAACAGTAATTGCAAGTTTTTTTCACAATAATTAATAATAAGAACTTGTATGTTGCTAGATCTTGTACTACAATGCTTTTGATTCTCAAATATTGCGCTTTCTTTCCAGTGTGACGTGTCAGTCCCTATTGTCTTGAGTATTTTTCTTCATATTTTTTTTTATAATTTTCTCTATTATACCCTTGATACACGGGCATTTATCGAATGATCATTCTTTTAAGAATGTTCATTCGCGGCCCGTGTATCACCTAAAATTAAGCTTGAATAATCATTCATAGCTTCATTCATCATTCGAAAGAATGAAGTGAAATCTGCTTCATTTATGAGAAACGAAACTGAAAGCGGGAAAAATTTCCATCAACTTTCCATGAAATTTCCATTACTCTCATAAAATTTCCATTCCTATCATAAAATTTAAAAATAATAGAACTGTCAAAAAAAACTAAAAAAATTATAAAAAGGATCGGATTGTTTTATGTATGCCAATCGCTTTAATGTTTTATATTTTCACTTCAATACATATTCATAAAAAACGCCTTTGAATCCATTGTGCAAATAATTGTGACATAATAAATTAAATGAAAATGAAGTACCGTGTATCACCTCGAATTCGAATGTTCATTCAAGGCCAATGAAACTGGAAGAATGATCATTCGATGAAGCCCGTGTATCAAGGGTATTAGTCGAGTCAATGAAGCGTCAAAATCCTTAAAACTTGATAGTCCTAAGGGACAGATCCGATTTTGATGATTTTTACTTTAATGCCCATATTCCCAAATTCACTCACCCGTCGAAATCCGGCGAGTGACTGAAATTGGTATTCCCGATATTAATCCGCATTCACCCACATTCACTTTTCCATACGTTCATTTCACTCGCAATTCACCCATAAATTTTGGGCGAATTATTTTGCGAATGGAGGAGAAATATGGAAATATGGTAGGCTTTGGAACAAACAACTACTGAAAAATCTCATCAAATTTTTGTAAACAGAAACACGAAATTCTGACAGCTATTAGAGTAACGCATTGCATCGCATCACCTGAAAATAAGTGAAAACGGGAATACCGATTACAAAGTGAACGACTTTTGAGTGAGTGAAAAGAATTTAGGTGAGTGAAATCGGGAATGTGGGCATAAATGTTTGTTTTTATACACGGTGTATTGGCTAAAGTTTCAAAGCGGACGGTTGTGGGTAGGCTTTAGGCGCCCATTACCCTGTAGGTTTTGCTGTCGGTTTTGCAACAGTTTTGCCTATGACTGACGGAAAACCTAACGTCTAACGTGATGACTGACGTAATTCTCCGTATATTTTGATTTCCATTAATCATGACTGATGGAATAGATTGCCGCTTGCATTTACACGTTCACGCCTTAGAGTGATGAATAAAAAATCGCGGTGGCGGAGGGGGGATTGTGAAAATCGTAATGGTTTAGCCGCTAGGGTATTTTAAATTTTTTTTTGAGTTTTGCATATCACCCTGTAATTTTGTAACCCTATGACCTATTTTCATGAATAAGATATCAGTGTACGCAGAATACTCCCAACTATCTAAGTGGACGTGCAGTACGCAGCGTAGATGATAGAATAGAGCGTAAGCGCAACTTCAGCTAGGGGTGGCATAGGGAAGGTACAAATGGTCAAACATTTCTGCCATTAGTATTGAACGGTTATTCAGCCCAAATAGAACCTACATACGCAGCGGCAGAAATTTTAACCCTCTTTTTACCCCCCCCCCCCCCAACCACTTAACTCTATATGGGTGCACTTCCCGCAGAAATGTCATATTATAAATGTCATATTTTAAATGTATGTGTGTATTTTTTTTCTTTAATATTTTTGTATAACGGAAAAAAGTAGTAGAAAAGTAAAAATAAAGGTATATTTAAGATTTTATTTAACCAATTCATATTTAGTATGATTAAATAAAAAATATTATTTGGAATTACCATAAAAAATTTTTTTTATAATTTTCAGGAGATTTTAAATTGTTAGAATGCATCTAATTTTTCATTTATATGTTTTCATTGAACTTATAAAATAAAATTCAATTACTGAGGTGAAATTACATCCACGATACCATGAACGTTATTTTTTTGAAATTCAAAACATTTTTCAGTACCTATAGTTCTTTTTTTTAAATAATTTACTCTTATATTTACTCTCTCCACTATTGCTGTGTAATAAAAACCACCTGACAGCATCCTGCAAACATTTCGATTCGGAAACGATTCGAGAACGATTTGCCAAAAGCGAAAGCTTGCTTCGATCTCGGACTCGTTAACGACTCGTAAACGAATTCGAAGGCAATAAAAGCGGAGCAAGAGATCGAATCGCTTTCTCGTGCTGATAACGAATCGCATGCTCGTATCGATAGCAAATCGCTTCTGCGCCGAAAATCACTCCGCCGAGCAAAACAAGTCAAAAGCTCAAACTTTCCAAACAAATCGTTGAAGAGAAACCAAACTAACTAACTAATTGCTCCTTTAATCCCTCATGGGACATAGGGCGGAAACAGTTGCCCTCCAGCGGACTCTGTTTTGCGGTTGTTGCGGCCTCTGCTAATAGGGTTCTCCTCCACGTTGTTCTAGGTCTTCCGACTCGACGGGTTCCTTGCGGATTCCAGTCGAGGGCCTGTTTGGCTAGATTCTCGTTTTCGAGTCGCAAGGTGTGGCCAATCCAATTCCATTTCCTTCGCCTGATTTGGTCGTCTATCCTTTCTTGGCTGGCGCGGCGCCATAGTTTTTCATTTGAAATTCTATCTTGCCAGCGGATTTTTAGGATACGATGTAGGCATCTGTTGATAAAAACTTGTAGGCGCCCTGTGATGAATTGGGTGACTTTCCATGTTTCGCAACCGTACAAAAGAACTGCCTTAACGTTGGAGTTGAACAGCCGCAATTCGGTGTTAATTGAGATCTCCGTCCATCTCCATATGTGAAACAGGCATGCATATGCGCTTCTTGCTTTATTTATTCTGGAACTGACGTCTTCTTCTGTACCGCCGTTTTCGGTAATAATACTACCGAGGTAACAGAATTTGTCTATCAGTTCCACGTCGCGGTTATTTAGCGCTGTTCGTTCAAGGGTCTTTGCATTTATCCGCATTTCTTTGGTTTTAGTCGGATTTAACCTTAAGCCTGCCGAGCTACTTTCTGTTGCCAAATTGTTTACCATGTTTTTGAGGTCCTGGTGTCTGTGGGCCAGCAAACAGATATCATCCGCGTAGTCGAGGTCCTTAAAGCGGTCTAACAATCCCCATTGTATGCCACCTGTTCTAGTATCTAGAGCGCTGACAAGGATGTCGTTTATTACTATAAGAAATAGTAATGGTGAAAGTAGGCATACTTGCCGTGCTCCTGAGCTCACTTCAAAGCTGTCGGATAGTTTTCCATTGTGAAGAACTCTGCATTTGGAATTGTTGTATAGAGCTTTTATCAATTCTATTATTTTATCCGGCAATCCCCGTTGCCGTAGTGCCTGCCATATAAAGCTCCTATTAACCGAGTCGAACGCTTTCTCATAGTCTACGAAAGCAAGGTAAAGAGGGGATCGGAATTCAGTAGACTGCTCCACTATGATTCTCAAGGTGTTAATGTGGTCTATGCAGGAGCGGCCTTTTCTGAATCCAGCCTGCTGTCTTCTAAGCGTTCGATCTACTGCCTCTCTTATCCTTGATAGTAATATGTGGGACAAGATTTTTCCCACAGTAGATAATAGACAGATGCCTCTCCAGTTGTCACATATTGTTAGGTCCCCCTTCTTTGGTATTTTGACTATGATACCTTCCGTCCAATCCTCCGGAAAAGTACAGGTGTTCCATGCTATTTCCAGCATTGGCTGTAGCGCATCTGCTATGAGGCTTTTCCAGCTGCTTTACCATTGGCCATTGCATGAATTGCGGTTACTATTTCAGTCTTGGATGGAGCACGAGTGGTTATTCTTATTGGCTGTGCATAGTTGTTGTTGTTTTCCTGGGGTTCCTGTGTAAATGAACCATTCAGGGCGGCGAAGAAGTAATCTCTCCATCTTTGGAGTTGCCCCTCGTCGCCGCACAGCAGCCTTCCATCCGCACTCTTTACTGCATGCTCTTTAGTAGAGAGCTTTCCCGAGAGCTGTATAGTGATTTGGTACAGCACCTTATGCCGGATCCACACGTTTGTCAAGGCTTGGCAAGCATTCGCAAATTCAAACGTGTGGATAAGGCGTTTGGCTTGGCTTGTGTAAGCTTGCCGACGCTTGTGGCCGATCCGGTCGAGTGTGGATTCTCGGCAAACCAAAGCAAACGTGCGAACGCTTGCAAAGGAAGTTTGCGGCAAGCGTTTGTGATGCGTCCACACATTTGTTTTAAAAAGCTTCTTCAATTTGCGAACGCTTGCCAAGCCTTGACAAACGTGTGGATCCGGCATTACTGTTGCCTGTGTTTGCCGCGTTTTCCGCTTTCTCTGCGAGCTCATTTATCTGCCGCCTTTTATCACGCCGGACACTTCTCTTTACCTCCTGGTGCAATTGGGAGTATTCCGTTCAAGTTGTTGTCGTTTTTCCGGGTCGCTTGTAGAGTTCACGTTTTTTTGAGGGCCTTTCTGCGTTCAATTTTTTGCCAGGTTATGTCCGAAAGGCTCTCAAAATTTCCTCTCAATAGGACTTCAAATCGGTGAAAAGACGTTATTGTTGTTAGTGTAATTTGGAAATTTGAAGTCCCATTCAGGGGAAATCGTCTCTCGATATTTTTCTACAGCATGAAGCCTTTGGGAGAAACAAATCAACCAGGAAAGCTTTCATTTTGCGTTTTGAATCTTTTTCTCGTACCCTTCGCAAGCATTTTTCGATTTGAGAATGGTCCGAGAAAGCGAGCCTCCGAGAAATTGTTTGCAGGGGTAATACCCGCATCATACACAAACCGTTTTGATGTGAGTATCGAATGATGGCTAGTGTAATTCGCACCATTGAATTGTGATAGAGATTATAAATGAAGTATATTACACGTCCTATCACTTTCCAACCTTCACTTTCCAATATTTCAAATAAACCGGTTTTTTTAGACAATCCTATACTTGTAAATCCAAAAAAATTTCGGTCTCACCCAAGGCCATCTTAACTACAGGCCTGGAACAAGAGTTTTTCGTTTCGTAGGTGCCGGGCTTAAAATTTTGACGTATTCGTAGAAATAGCATGGCGGCGAATGTGTACGGGCCAATTTTTTAAGTTAATTTCGCAGTAAAAAGTGATAAAATATTGTATTTTATCACTTTTCACTGAAAATGGATTATCAGTGATTAGTGATTTAGTGATTTAATTAAAAAACAATCTCGGTGATTAAGTGTGTCAATTGTAAAGGTGACCAATTTTTTTATATTCGCGGCAGTGTTTTCGTGTTTCTTTAGGAAAAAAATGTTGAATTTTTCATATTCATATTGTGTGTGGTAATCGAATTATCTGTGAGTTTAACGTGATTAAATAAAATTGCACATAAATGTGTATAATTATTAAAAATAGAAGTGCAGAAAAACCTGAAAAACAAAGTGAAAAAATTATTGTTTTGATTGCCATTTAAGTTGGGGTATATTTAGTGTATTTATATTTAGTCTTGGATATAAAAGATAAAACCATCGTGGACTGTGGATATAGCAGTAATCGGCAATCGGTGATCTGCCTATCACTTTCTATTGCAAAAGTAAAGTTAAAAAATTGCCATTGCAGCATTGCTATTGTACTATAAATGTCAAAGATGTAGGCCCGGCTACAGTTGCGTTAGTGTTAGTAGGCGCGGGAATTTCCAGGCCTGTAGTTGAGAGGTTCTTGGCTTACCGCAAATTACACTAACACAAGCATAACTTTGTTCTCTGAGCTTGCCAACTTCTTTTTGCTTCGAGTTAATTACATGGAACGAAACTTTGTTATACATAACTACATATCCATTTACTATCGTTACATTTAAAAGAGGCAGAAAATTAGGTGCATGTGTAATTCTCAAATCATACACAAACAGGATTGATGTGTGTCCAAAGAGGATGGGCGTGTAATTACACTCAATGAACGGCTGATTTGGGTTTTTAAACAAACAGAAGGCCTTGCGCGCATTTCTTTTCGAATCTACTTTTGTGATGGGACTTGAGACTCTCACTGCGCCACTAGAGACTGTCACTACGAATGGAAATAGCGCTTTTGATTTTTCCCTTTTTTTGGTGAGCCCTCTATCAGATTTACATCAACTGGAAGTCTAGTAGGCTTATATTTGAAGTTGTTCCACCCAGATTGTACACGATTGATATTGAATAAAATACAAAATTGTTATACTATAGTAGCAAGAGCGCGAACGAAAAAAAATATTGTGCGCTTACACTGATCTTCTTAACTTCGGCTCCGTTTGCATATTTAATTGTGCGTTTTGTAGATATTTGCTAATTTTACTCACAAGAGGATTTAGAACCTATACAGTTTCCAGTTTTAACTTGGACTGAAATATGATTTGTAGGGGAAGATCATCGTTGCTCGCGACTGAGCCGAAAGACTGGAAATGGTTGCACTATAGACCATCAGGAGAATCAAAATGTAGCATTTTCAGTAATACTAATTAAAATACCATTAGTTGTGGGCTTATATCGAGTCCCAGTGCGTTCACTAGCGCTCTCGCAGCAGTAATAGTTTTCCAGGTTATAATAGTGAAAACGTTCTTCAACCATTTGTTGAATTACTCCATGATGACCAATATGACATTACTGCACTATCTAAATTTTCCAATTTGGTAAGTAGTGCAGAAAAAAAGGCCAAAAAGAGGAATAGATAGGTATAGTCTGGTAACAGCAAGATTTTGATTTTATCCTGTTTGGGATATTCCTAAATCTTGAACCTCGTTAACCCTGTGCTACTTTTGTTATAAACAATTAAAGTTTTTTTACCGCGTTTTTCGAGCTTAAAATGTGAATTACTCCGGTTCTATATATCGGATCAGGGCAAACCTAATATCAGTCTCTTCGTAATAAATTTCCAATAAATCCTCGTTGGTTTCAAGTCTCTGAAGTACATACATAACATACAAAACTGAAAAAACGAGAAAAAAGCAGTAGTTTTTTCATTTTAGTGCCCAAGGCCGTCAACTAGACCAATCTGCATCAAAATTTCAGAAAATATACTTTCTGATGTTATAAAAAGACCCTGAAAAGTTGGTGTCAAAATATTGAACCCATTGGAAAAATGAAATTTGTTATCTTAAATTTGAAATGCCCGCCATTTTATGCCATTAAGTCCAAAATTAAAATTTCTTTTTTTAAAATGTCAATGTCGATGCCACCTTTCGAATGCAAATAAAAAAATTTTTTTTAATTAAATTTTGGTTACTTTTTTTTCCTTTGTTTATAACTCAAATAATACCAAATGCATTTTTTTGGCCGTTTTGAAAAAAAATTAAAATTTTTTATCAGATCTGGTAGAGAATTTTGGGACCTTTAATTTAAAAAAAGAAGATGCATTTTGGTTAAAGTGAACTCGAAATAGTGGAGCAGTTTTCGCAGATTATTTTTCTTGTAAATAAGTTATAATGCTTGTAAAAATGTTTCCATAAAACTTAAATTTTTTTTGAATTTATCACATGAAATTAATAGGTTTCAAAATGATACAGTTCAAATTGTAGCTCAAAATATGGGTTTGTTAATTAACAATTGGCCAAAAGGTAAAATGTTAAATATCTCGGGTTTACGTTAACAAAAATGAACTTTATTAAATTAAAGGTCCCAAAGTCTCTACCAGATATGTTAAAAAATTTTAAATTTATTGTTCAAAATGGCCGAAAAAATGCAATTGTTGTTATTTGAGTCATAAACAAATGTAAAAAATGTAACAAAGCTTACACTTAAAAAATATCTTTTTCATTGCATTCGAAAGCTGGCATCGATATCTACATTTTGAAGCCAAAAATTTTCATTTTGGACTTAATGGCATAAAATGGTGGGCATTGCAAATTTTAGATAACAAATGCAATTTTGGCCAATGGGTTCAATATTTTGACACCAAGTTTTCAGGGTCTTTTTATAACATCAGAAATTATATTTTCTGAAAGTTTGATGCAGATTGGTCTAGTTGACGGCCTTGAGCACTAAAATGAAAAAACTTCTGCTTTTTTCTCGTTTTTTCAGTTTTGTAGGTTATGTACGTACATCGGAACTGGATACCACAAGGATTTATTGGAAATTGTATTACGAAGAGACTGGCACTTAGTTTGCCCCGATCCGACTTATAGAACTGGAGTAATTCACATTTTAAGCTCGAAAAACGCGGTAGAAAACTTTAATTGTTTATAACAAAAATATCACAGGGTACACGAAGCTCAGAACTTAGGAGTATACTCCTGGTGATACCCCGAACAGGATAGAATCATAATCTTGCTGTTACCAGACTGTGCAAATTAAAATGCTTTTTTTACTGCACTAAAGGTTTCTGGTCGAATTTTCGCAAATTTTAACACACCCATATTCATACTATTCGACAAATCTACCAGCAAATTACGAAAGCATTTCTTCAAATTAGTAAATTTCAAATGACTTATTTAATAAATAGCTCCGAGTTTTTCATTCTATAAGAAATAAACTGCCTATTAAAGACTTTATAATACTAAAGCTACATCATGTTCAGAAGCTACATCATTTTTAGAAGTTGCTAATTACTCAACAATGACAACAAATACAAAAAATATAGTTTAAAAAAACTAAAGAATACGCTTTTATTTTAAAATGAACTAAAAAGTTAAAAATAATTTTGAATGTAAAGTTTTTATTGCTCCAGCCAGTATAAGAAAACAACCTACCTTGAAATGTAAAAAAGCGTGGGGCTCTCTATATTCTTATTTTATTAACACCGGAACTTTTAGCTAGCGCCCCACGCTTTTTCAGATTTCGAAAGGTAGGTTGTTTTCTTATACTGGCTGGAGCAATAAAAACTTTACATTCAAAATTATTTTTAACTTTTTAGTTCATTTTAAAATAAAAGCGTGTTTTTTAGTTTTTTTAAACTATATTTTTTATTTTCTATTTTGTAGTCTATTATATGTATGTGTTCGGCCATTTTGTAGTGACCGCCATATTAGATTTAAAACGACATCACAAAGCTTACTATACTATACTCGTCATACACTTTCATTTGATACCCATACCGAGTGGGTTGTAAAGAAAAAGGTAAACCGCCATTTTGTGGTGGCCGCCATTTTGAATTTGGAAAGACGCCCCACAGCGAAAAGTATTCTATTATCACATCCTTTTATTTGATACTCATACCGAGTGGGTTGTAAAGAAAAAGATAATCCGCCATTTTGTGTTGGCCGCCATTTTGAATTTGGAATGACGCCACACAGATAATAGTATTCTAATTGTCACACCCTTTCATTTGATACCCATATCGAGTGGGTTGTAAAGAAAAAGGTAGTCCGCCATTTTGTTTGCCGCCATTTTTAATTTGGAATGACGCCATACAGCTAACCTACCTGTCATGCCGTTTCATTTGATACCCATGTCGGGGGTTCGGGGAACACAATAGCAAAAATCTACCGCCATCTTGGAACCGCCATCTTGATTTTCTTACAAAATGGTCAGATTGCATTGTCACGCGAACTATGCATATGTGCAAAATTTGAAGTTGATCGGTTATATAGAAGTGGGTCAAAATCAAGTGGCAAGATTTGTTTACATAGAACATACATACATACATACATACATACATACATCTGGTAAAGCTAATATAAAGCTAAAACATACATACCTACAAACATACAAACAGACATACATGCATACTTACAGAGACACATACATACAGGTGAAGCTAATATAAAGCGTACACCTTAAAAATTTTGTGTAATAACTGAATAATTTCAAAAACCTCGTACTTTTTGGTTTGTATTTGCAATCGTATAAGAGACACAAGTTCTTCGTTAACTGGTGTAGTATTCTGAAAATAATATTTTTTGAATTAAAATATTACTAATTTAATTTATATTAATATACATTTGTTTCATATTTTCACTTTTACAATAATTTACGGGTTTGCTAAAAAAAATAAAATTGTTCAGCATACCATGTCGACCTATACGTCAAGTCTCTTTAATACAATGACGCATGCCAGTAGATAATCTGGAATATAAAACAACAGCAGACAGGGAAGAAAATCTGCCAGACAGAGGTCATGATCGTGTGTAGCACTACAGCCTATTATTGGCCTTGGCTTCCTCCCGCATTTCTCTCCATGCCGTTCGGTTCCTGGCTAATGTCCTCCGCCTAATTTAACTACGTCTTCCTCAACGGAGTCCATGTATCGCTTCTTTGGAAGACCTGAATTTCTCTTTCCATCATCATCATCATAAATAGCTCCACAGCCTGTTATTGGCCTTGGCTTCCTGCAACATCCTCCTCCAGAACTGTCTGTCCCTGGCTTGGGGTCTCCAATTTCTTAAACCTAGGGTTCGTAGATCCTCCTCTACGCTATTTGTATATCTCTTTTTTGAACGTCCTGTGCCTCTGTGTCCGTCTGGTCTCTTGTTCATAATAATTTTTTTTATGCTGTCATCACTGCTACGTTCAACATGTCCAGCCCATCGAATTCTGCTAATTTTTATAGTTTTTATGATGTTTGGATCTTTATACAACTGATACAGTTCGTGATTGTATCTTCTCCTCCAATCACCATTTTCGTTCACTCCTCCATATATTGTGCGCAGGATTTTTCTTTCAAAGCACCCCAGGAGGTGTTCTTCATTACTTCTTAGTGTCCAGGTTTTGGATCCATACAGTAGTATTGGCCTTATAAGGGTTCTGTATAGTTTAACTTTAGTCCTCCTTGATATGTTCCTTGTTAAGAAGTGTTTACGTAGCCCAAAATAGCATCTATTTCCCAGCGCCAATCTCCTTATGACTTCTGCCGTCGTGTCGTTATCTTTTGAGATTAGCGACACTAAGTATATAAATTCTTTTACACCTTCGATGTTATATGTATCAATTGTCATATTCTGGCGATCATTCCGTCTTTTAGAGATGCACATATATTTCGTTTTCTCTTCATTAATTGCTAGTCCGAATTTCTTTGCTGCTCTTTCTAGCGATATGAAGGCTTCTTTCATTGCTATGCTGGATCTGGCTAGTATTACGATGTCGTCAGCGTATGCCAATAGTTGTACCGACTTGTTGAAAATAATGCCCTCGGTGTTAATTCCTGCGTCTCTTATCACTTTTTCCATAGCTACGTTAAATAGTAAGCACGATAGGGCATCTCCTTGTCTTAGTCCTACTGTGGCGTTGAATGGTTCTAACAGCTCTCCTTCAATTCTTATTCTGCATATGACCTCTTTCATTGTCATTTTGGTCAAATCTACGAGGTGTTTGGGAAATCTTAAATACTCCATAGCTTTATATAATTCTTCACGTTCTATTTTATCATAGGCGTTTCTGAAGTCTATGAATAGCGAATGTATGGTAATATTAAATTCATTTGCCTTTTCCAGGACCTGCCTAAGGCCCAAAACATATAACCGAACCGAAACGAAAACGAAGCGAAACCGAAACGAATTCCAATATGATTGCGATTATATAGCAATCTGACCGAATCGGTTTTTGACATTTCTTGACAATTTTCATGTTGTGTGAAGGAACATCTTTTAATTAAAAGTTTTGAATTTAAATAACATATAATATATTTACAGCTGAACAGTTTTTAGTTTAAATAAATATAATTTAAGAAAATAAATATTATAAAATAATATGCCGGACGTTGAAATGGATTTGCTAGTTTTGCTTTTAATTAAAAAGCTACAAAAGAAAAAGAGGAAACAGAACCGTCGGTGGAGTGTACGACCTGTAAATAGGAGCAGAGACAAGTTGGGGTTTTTCAACGTAATGTTTTTAAGTATTAAAAACAATGATAGTGAACAATTTTTTAAATACACCAGAATGACAGTGGAAAGTTTTGAATATTTATTGTCATTAATAAAAAGTGATTTAAGAAAGCTATCAAGAAAGGCAATTTCACCCGAAATGCGGTTAGCTGTTACATTACTGTAGGTAAAAAACATATAAATTCATTCATTTATACTAATTGTTATATTCATGTATTGTAGATATCTTTCTCAAGGGAATTCTGTCCAATCTATTTCTTGGAGCTATCACCTTGGCAAAAGCACAACGAGGCAAATTATAATGGAAACTTGAGAAATAATTCACAAAAATTTGAGCCCTTTATATATGCCTCAAGTTAGTGCAGATGAATGGACAAAAATAGAAGCCGGTTTTGCAGATGCAGATCACTGGAATATGCCTAACTGCGTCGGTGCCATCGATGGAAAGCATATAGCCATAGTATGCCCTGAAAATTCTGGCTCAAGTTATTTTAATTATAAGAAATATCACAGCATTGTGTTAATGGCTGCGTGTGATGCACAATGCAAATTTACGTTAATTGATGTGGGGGCACATGGTAGCCAAAGCGATGGTGGCGTCTTCCGTAATTGCGGCTTTGGAGAGCAAATTATTAATAATACCTTAAATTTACCAAGGGAAAAGTGTCTGCCTAATACAACTGTATATTTTCCTCACTACTTCGTAGGTATGTATAAATATAATACATTTTTTGATAGAAGTATTTAATAAAACGTCCTTACATTAAGCCACAATTTTATTTCCCACTTTTTAGGCGATGCTGCATTTCCATTAATGGAAAATTTAATGCGACCGTATCCAGGATTAGACAAATTAACAGATGAGGAAAGGATTTTTAATTATCGGCTATCACGAGCGCGAAGGACCATAGAAAATGCTTTTGGCATTTTAGCTGCACGGTGGCGAATTCTGCATACGACCATGCATCTTCTGCCAAGAAATGCAATTTCAGTAGTGTTCGCTACGACGTGCTTGCACAATTTTTTAATGAATACAATTTCTTCCTCATCTTTTCAATATTGCCCGCCAAATTATGCTGATAGCAGTTTGATGGATGGGCACGTTATACCAGGACAGTGGAGGGAAGAAATCACACCCCTACAATCAGTGCGCAGAACAGGATCTAATAGATCGAAGACGGCAGCATATAACTTCAGAGATAAAATGAAGGACTATGTAAATAACATTGGCTCTGTTAGTTGGCAACGAAATATTTTCAAATAAGAAACTTTTATGTTAATTCATTTATATTTATTCATATTTTTTTTTTAATTTCTGTATAAAACTATATATATATTTCATTGAATAAAATAACAAAAAAAATTAACAAAAACAAGTTCACTTATATTTATATTGTAATATACTATATATTAATTCATTTACTTTAATGCAAATTTATTACATTAAAGTATATTTCATTAAATAAACACAAGTCAGCAAAATATCTGATGATAAACCAAACCAAGGCGACAAACACATCAGAATTAATAACGAGCCTAATAATGATATCATTAAAATGCTCAGTCAGATTCAACAGACACTTAGTCAGTTAGCAGAAAGAGTGGATAATTTGGAAATCAATTCTAAGCCGCCAAGCAAAAAAAGACAGCAAAAACAAAAATGACTAACTCGTTCCTGCGCATAGTAACATGGAATGCAAATGGGCTCAACCAAAGGGCCCTGGAACTGGAAATATTCCTCCATACAAACAACATAGATATTGCATTAATTTCTGAAACGCATTTTTCTAACAAAAGTTATGTTAAAATAAATGGATTCGATTCCTATTGGACAACCCATCCAAGTGGAAGAGCTAGGGGTGGATCAGCTGTACTAATTAAAAAAAATATCAAACATTACCAACAAGAAGACATTCGTGAAAGTTACATTCAAGCGACAGTTATTTCAATCCAATATAATGGTGCAGATCTAAATATTGCGGCAGCATACTGTCCTCCACGAGATACACCAACGAAATCTCAATTTAACAACATCTTCAATAAACTTGGTCCAAGATTCATTATTGGCGGAGACTACAATATAAAGCATACAGCATGGGGTTCCAGACTAATCTCACCCGGAAAAGGAAATGAACTATTAAGTGCCATTAACGAAAATAAGTGTGATTACCTGTCTTCACGAGGACCAACGTATTGGCCTACGGATGCAGCAAAGATTCCAGATTTACTTGATTTCTTTATCATAAAAGGTATTTCTTCCAGCTATACTCAAACAGTAGGGATTCATGACTTAACATCTGATCATACACCTGTACTACTGTCAATAAGCTCAACAGTCATCAGGAAAAAGAAAAAGCAGAACCTCACAAATAAGTATACGGATTGGGATCTCTTCAGAGAAAATTTAGAAGAGCTAATCAACTTAAAAGTGAGTCTTAAAAGTAATGAAGAATTGGAACAACAAACAAGTAACTTCATTGAACACATTCGAATGGCAGCCAGCCTAGCAACTCCTGAATTAAAAGACAAAGAAGAGTGTGAAATCAAATACCCGGCCGAAATCAGGGAACAAATCAAGGAAAGAAGAAAGGCAAGGAGAATATGGCATCTTACCAGAAATCCTGCTGATAAGACAGCGTTCAATAGAGTAAGTAACAATGTCAATAAACTAATTAAAAGTTACAAACAGGAATGCTTTGACAATTACCTGAGCGGACTGAGTCCAGAAATGGATAAAGACTACTCATTGTGGAAAGCAACAAGAAAATTTAAACGACCCGTAACTCGAATACCACCGCTAAGAAATGCTCAAGGCAGATGGATTCGACAGGACAATGAAACAGCAGAACTCTTTGCCCAACACCTTGCAACAGTGTTCCAACCTCATAACATACAATCCAATATTGATATAACACCAATTTATCAACCAAATCTAGTTTTTAAAAGGATTACACCAATGGAGGTTGCCGAAGTGATCGACAGGAATCTTAACCCAGGAATCGATGGAATATCACCTGGTCTATTCAAGGAACTTCCACGCAAAGCAATCGTCATGATCACATACTTATTTAATGCCTGCATGCGCTTGAAATACGTGCCCAACTGTTTTAAAACGGCCCAAATAATTATGCTGAAGAAACCAGACAAACCTGATGAAGAAGTAACATCATATAGACCAATTTCATTGCTTCCCATCATTTCTAAACTGTTTGAGAAATTGTTACTAAAACGTCTCAAGCCGTTAGTAAACATTCCTGATTTTCAATTTGGATTCAGGAATAACCACTCCACAATAGATCAAATCCATCGAATCACTACTGTCATAGAGCAAGCGTTAGAAGAAAAGAAATATTGCCCTGCCGTATTTCTAGATGTAGCTCAGGCCTTTGACAGGGTTTGGCACGAAGGATTGATATTCAAGATGAGTAAACTCCTACCACAAGATTACTGCCAATTGCTTGAGTCATACCTATCTGATCGCAAGTTCAGGGTCATCCATGAAGAAGCACATTCTGAATTTTATCCGATACTAGCGGGAGTTCCGCAGGGAAGCGTATTGGGACCCTTCCTATACCTACTCTATACTGCGGATATACCAACAACAGCTAACACATTTATCGGTACATTCGCTGATGACACCGTAATTATGTCAACAGACGTATCCCAACCAAAAGCAGTAGAAAAACTCCAACGAGCTTTGAATCATGTTAGCAAATGGACAGCAGATTGGAAAATCAAGCTTAATGAGGTTAAATCAGTCCATGTGACATTTACGCTGCGTCGCAAAAACAACAGCTTACATACATACCTCAATGGAGTGCAAGTACCCCAGGCAGAATCTACAAAATATCTTGGTCTCCATTTAGATTCAAGACTAAACTGGAAACATCACGTGAGACAAAAAGCTGAACAGATTCGACTAAAACAACGTCAAATGTACTGGCTAATTGGACATCACTCCAAAATGAACCTGTATTGTAAAAGACTAATCTACCAGTCTATGCTCAAGCCGATATGGATGTATGGTGTGCAGCTCTGGGGTTGTACCCATAAATCTAATCGAGACGTAATCCAACGAAGCCAAAACAAATTTCTTCGAATGATCACCAACGCTTACCGCTATGTGACTAATAAAGAAATACATGCTGATCTTGAAATAAAATGGGTAGAGGATGTCATCCGCGAATATGCCATTAAACACGAGAAGAGACTTCTTGCCCACACCAACGTTGAGGCTATACAATTATTGGATACTACCAACGAAATAAGACGGCTCAAAAGATTAAAACCACATGAACTAACTGTATAACAATAGATGAATACTATACCTACAGGGAACTGGACACTGGTGCAGAAATCCCATACAAGTTATACTTACACGTTAAGTGCTATTGTTAATCATACTAATAAATTAATATTGATTAAGATTGTAGTAACCATACCAATAAAGGTGTTTTTAAAAAAAAAAAAATTAAATAAACTAAAAAATATATATTTCATTAAATAAACTAAAAAAAAAGTTACCAAAAACAAATTCACTGTTTAACAAAATTCCTATATACTACACTAAAACATATTTTTTTTATTTTGCTCCAGCATGTAATTAGTAATATATCCTATGCTTTCATCTTGGAGATGAGGCGGAAACTTTTTAAGATAACATTTTAAAAAGCTACAAAAGTGGTCTACTGGATCATCTTCACTAATGTATTTTTTTTTTATAATTCTAATAAGCTCGGCAGTCTCATCGTCGCCATCATTTTTTCTTTTAGCAGGTCTAGCAGGTTTGCTGCTACTAGATCCCGAATTAGCGTGATCCATTGCCACATTTCCATGGTCGTCGTCACTAATTTCCACCTGTTCGTTTCCCATGTCACTCGAACAGTTGGAATTTAGGGAATCTGCCAGGACTTCTTCAATTCTAGGGTAATTACCATATGTTCTGTAATATTAGGAAAAAGTTATGTGGTAATTAACTGATATGTATGTGCTGTGCATATTGCTTACTTGTGTGTTTTTACACTATCTTTTAAAAACATGAGTTGCTCAAAAAATCCCCATGTTGCAAGGTCCTGAGCGCCACTGCCTGATGGATTATTCCTTTTAATATTTTCTTTTTGGAATTTATCCCGGAGGTAGGTCCACTTCTTCTTGACCTCTGAAACTAGGAAAGTATAAGACATTTAAACAATAAAATAATTTAGAAATTTGTTATTAGTAGTACATACCAGTGCACTCAAGCTCTTCAGAAATTCGTTTCCAAATAATCTCTTTTTTTCGCGCATCCCGATATTTTTATACGCTTTATATTAGCTTCACCTGTATGTATGTATGTATCTATGTATGTATGTATGTATGTATGTATGTATGTATGTATGTATGTATGTTACCGCTTTATATTAGCTTCAGCCGTATGTATGTATGTATGTATGTATGTATGTGTGTATGTATGTATGTAGACAAATCTTGCAACTTGATTTTGACCCACTTCCATATAACCGATCAACTTCAAATTTTGCCCATATGTAAAGCTGGCGTGACAATGTAATCTGACCATTTTGTAAAAAAATCAAGATGGCGGTTCCAAGATGGTGGCCGAATTTTGCAATCGTGCTCCCCGACCCCCGACATGGGTATCAAATGAAAGGGTATGACAAATAGAGTACAATTCGCGTCATTCCAAATTCAAAATGGCGGCCAACACAAAATGGCGGACTACCCTTTTCTTTACAACCTAATCGATATGGGTATCAAATGAAAGGATATGACAAGTAGAATACTTTGCTGCGTGGCGTCATTCCAAATTCAAAATGGCGGCCAACACAAAATGGCGGACTACCTTTTTCTTTACAACCCACTCGGTATGGGTATCAAATGAAAGGATATGACAAGTAGAATACTGTGCTGCGTGGCGTCATTCCAAATTCAAAATGGCGGCCAACACATTTTAAAATTAGCTGAAAATATTGCACAAGCCAGAAATGCTTAAGTGCAAATTCGATGATTTTGAGTTTATTGCATTTTTCTATTCCGTATTCCCTTATTTATCATTGCTTTCTTGTCTTAAACTGAGCTGCGCTTGCTAAGTTATCGGACCGGCAAAAGTGCTTAAGTGCCTAATTGCGTATTTACAAAATAATTTGGCTTTCCGAACCCAACCAAATATGCACAAGATACTTTGAACTGTTTTGCTGAGGATTTTCGAAGAGAGAACAAAGTGAAAAACACAAGCAAATCATAGGCCAAAACAGTCCAAAATATCTTGCGCACATTCACAAAATAGCGGCTTACCTTTTTCTTTACAGCGCCCTGGTACGGGTATCAAATGAAAGTATATGACGAATACATAACAGTAAGCTGTGTGACGTAATTTTAAATCTATTATGGCGGCCACAACAAAATGGCGGAAGATATATGATAGACTAAAAAGTTGAAAATAAAAAAAAATATATGTATGTTAAAGTTAGATAAAATTGTATGTTAAGTTTTATGAGTTAATATATTCGGATGGGGCTTAATAGAGAAATAAAAACACTACTGATTCCACTACGTTATAATACTTTAATACTTTTAATATTCCGTTAGTAAGTATACAAGAGTTAAGTCGCGGACACTGTAGCGTGTGAACTCTAGCACGGCAAGGAAGAGAAGAAAAGTTTTTCGAGAGAATCAAATGCAATTTATCAAAAGTACAGTTTATGGTTTGTTTTAAAATTTTGACTTAAAATTAGGTTTGTTGCCAGCTCTCGGTCCCTAGTATTGATACTGTTGTTGATTCAAAATTGACATATATAATTATTGCTGTTGGTTCTAAACATCCCGCCCGCCTCGTGTGGAGCACGAAATCCAGAGGTGCAGAACGGCCGCCCGCCATGAGGAAGTTCCTAGTCCTGAGCCGCCCGCCTTAGTAAGGTGCTGATAAAAGTTTAATAAATCTACGGACAGAAAAGTGATTATTTCATATTTATTATTATCAATTTTTTTGTAATTTGTTTAGTATCTATAGCTTAAAGTTAGATTAATTGGGTTAGAAGTCGATGGGAAGGATGCAGAGTTTCGTCACGGGACGTTTACAGTATCCATCTTTGTGTCGTATGGTCACGACTCGAACTTGCGCGTCCGCTCCTGGGTGAAGTTCTGTGACGCGTCCTAGCCGCCAGTGTTGGGGGGGTAGTTTGTCTTCCTTGATAACGACGAGGTCGTTGACGGTTATAGATTTAGTTTTATGTTGCCACCTGTAACGGGACTGCAAGTGGCATAGGTACTCCTTGTACCAGCGAACCCAGAAGCTTTCATACGCCTGCTGTACTAGTTGCCAACGATCCAATCTGTTAAGTGGCGTACCTAGTGTATTTGGCGTAGGCACGGCGAGCAAGCTTTCTCCGACTAAGAAGTGCCCAGGGGTTAGCGCATTCAGGTCCGTGGGGTCATCTGTGATAGCGTTTAGTGGCCTCGAGTTGAGACAGGCCTCGATCTGTGCGAGTAGGGTGAACATCTCCTCCAGAGTGAGAATTTGACTGCCAACCACTCGCTTTAGGTGATGCTTAAAGGACTTTACTCCAGCTTCCCAGAGACCACCAAAATGTGGGGAAGCGGGGGGTATAAAGTGCCATTCTGTTCCGTCCTTGAGGGTGAGCTGCGGAAGGTCCTTGCTGTGAGTAAGTTGGTAAAGATATTTTGACAGCTGCCTATCTGCGCCCACGAAGTTTTTGCCGTTGTCACTGTATAGTTTTGCGCATCTTCCACGACGACTTACGAATCGACGGAACGCTGCGATGAATGCCTCAGTGGTTAAATCAGTGACTAATTCTAGGTGCACTGCTCGCGTAGAGAAGCAGACGAAGACTGCTACATAGCACTTGAGTCGAGTCCGTCCTCGGCCTCGATTCGGTTTGATCATAAAGGGTCCAGCGTAGTCCACGCCACTATGAAGGAAGGGTTTAGTTGGACGTACACGATCTGGAGGTAAGTCGCCCATAAGCGGGGTAGAAGTTTTAGCTCGCGCTCTGCAGCAAATAACGCACTGATGTATAAATTGTCTCACTTTTCTTCGACCATTGGGGATCCAATACCTTTGTCGAAGTTGTTGGAGTGTAGCTTGTGTGCCTCCATGTAGAGTTTTTGAATGGGCATTGGCAATTAGAAGTTTGGTTAAGTAGCTATCAGTTGGAAGTATGATAGGGTGTGTTTCGTCTTCTGTTAAGAGCGCATTTTTTAGTCTGCCACCCACTCGTAATATATGCTTGGAGTCAATAATAGGGTTCAAGGCTTTAAGTTTAGTTCTTGTGGGGACTGGTGCTCCTGACGCTAGGCAGTTGAGCTCACTGGGATATGCCTGTCGCTGTTCAACCTTAATCCAGTGCTCTAAGGCTAAATCCAGTTCGGCTAGGCTTAAGTAGCCTGTATGTCTTAACTTCGCTGGAGTTTTGCTGTTGTGTATGAATCGAAGGCAGTAGGCGGTTGTACGAAGGAGCCTCGACAAGTCCGAGTACCTCGGCAGAAGGAATGTCCTTGAATCATGCACGCTGTGTGCGATAAAAATAGATGTTGACTGGTTCGGGCGAATAGCTTCATAAACTTCCGAAGGTATAGAAAGGTCAGTCATCTTGGGCCAATCGACAGGATATTTCGCTAGCCACTCTGGTCCCGACCACCAAAGCTTATAGTCTCTTAGTTTAGCCGCTGGAATACCTCTGGTTATGCAGTCTGCAGGGTTTTGCGCTGTAGGGACATGATGCCACAATGTTTGTGGAAGTTTTTCGTGGATCAGAGCAACACGGTTGGCTATGAAGACCTTCCATTTAGACGGATGCTCACGGAGCCAAGCTAGCACTACGGTTGAATCCGACCAAGCGTGTGTGGGTATCGCCTCCAGATTTAAGTTATGTTGAATGTAGGATATAAGTTCAGCTAAAAGAGCCGCTCCACATAGTTCCAAGCGTGGCAACGAAACAGTACGCAGCGGACTCACTCTGGTTTTGGCTGCAATAAGTGTTACATGTGGATTATTCGGATCTTGTGCAATGCGTAGATAGACGGCTGCTCCATATGCAGCTTGCGAAGCATCGCAAAAGCCGTGTAGTTCAGCATTGGAGAGAGATTTTCCTGTTCCTAACCAACGTTTGATGTGAAGATCGTTTATGTGCTTTAGTTCGGACTTATAGTCCAGCCATGAAGAATTGAGGTCGGCAGGGATTTGGTCATCCCAGCCTATCTTTGCAGTCCACAATTTTTGCAAGAGTATCTTGGAAGTAATCGTCACTGGGGACAACCATCCTAGAGGGTCGTAGATTTTGCTTATATCGGAGAGAATAGACCGTTTAGATGAGCTCGTAGTGCTGGGAAGAGTGATGTAGTAGCGAAAGGTATCGAGCTGGGGGTTCCAACCAAGGCCCAATGTCTTTATTTGGGAATCCGTGATGAGTTTCTCGTTTATACCTGTAGTCTTGTCCGCTTCGGGGATGTCTGTCAGCAATTCGGGAGTGTTAGACATCCACTTCCGCAGGTTGAAGCCTCCATATTTGAAGATCATTCTCAATTCGTCACGAACACGGATTGCGGTCGCCTTTTCATAAGAGCCAAAAAGAACGTCATCTACGTAAGTGTTTTCATGGATGATTTTTGCACCTTCAGGATGTGTTAGTAGGTGATCGTCTGCCAGTTGTTTGAGCACCTTGCAAGCCAGGTAGGGTGCCGCGGCGGTGCCGTAAGTAACAGTGCGAAGACGGTAGCAGTTGACTGGTTGTGATGGAGAGGGTCGCCACAATATCCTTTGTAGGTCTATATCTGCCGGGTTTATCAAAATCTGCCGGAACATCTTCTCCAAGTCACCGGTAAAGACGTACGGGAAGAAACGCCATCTCGCTAATACTATGAAGACGTCGTTTTGCAGCTTTGGTCCAATGTGTAGTAGGTCGTTTAATGATACTCCAGTACGAGTCTGCTGTGAGGCGTTGAAGACCACTCGTAATTTAGTCGTCGAGCTAGTTGGTTTCAATACGGCGTGATGAGGTAAATAGTATACCGGACCTTGTGCTTCTCCCTCATCCTGCACCAATTCCATATGATTAAGAGATAAGTATTCCTCCATGAAGTCCGAGTATGCTTTGAGTAGCGGTGGATCTCGGTTGAACCTTCTTTCCATACGGATCAGGGCATTCAAGGCAGCTTCACGTGAATCTCCTAGTTGGAGTTCAGTATTCCTTATAGGTAGGCGTACGACGAATCTACCATTTGCATCTCGATAGTGAGTCTTCTGGAAGATCCTCTCACATTCAGCGTCTTTCGGGTCCAGCAAATGTTGCTGAGGCGGTTCTTCAATTTCCCAGAACCTTCGCAATAGGGTGTCAAGGTTGATTGTGGTAGTAGTGACGTGATGACTCGTTGTGAGTGAAGCCTGTTCTGCTGCTTGAGCCATGGGCCCTGATATGATCCAGCCTAAAGTTGTAGCTTGTGCTACGGGAGTTCCAACTGGACCTTTACGAATGTCGGCTAATAGAATTCTTGCGTGTAAATCAACACCAAGAACCAGATCAATTCCAGATGGCTTGTCAAATGAAGGATCTGCCAGCTGCAATCCTGCTATATGTGGCCAGTTTCGCTTATTAATGCGTTTTGCTGGCATCAGACGGGTAAGTGATGGAAGGACCAGAGACTCAACTGTATAGATTTGTGAAGGATCAATGATAGATATAACTTCATGAAGAACGACTGCATTAGCTGTACCTACAAGAGTATTGCCCATTCCATAGATTGAAATATCCGCAGTACTTTTGGCAAGTCTTAAAGCGTTAGCCAAAGACGAAGTCATGAAGCAAGATTCCGATCCCTGATCCACTAATGCTCGGGCGCGAATAGTTCCACCTTCAGCTGATCTTACCAGCACCATGGCTGTAGCTAGTAAATTGGTGGCTTGTCTAGGCTTGTTGACGTGACTGCTGGCTACGTGGGCAAGTGTTTGACTAGATGTAGAGGTTTCAGTTCGCATAGGGTTGGCTGTCATGCTAGCAGACTGTTCTGATTTGTGCCATTGTTGGCTTTCCACTCCGTGTACAGGTGCCTGATGGATCATCGTATGGTGTCTTTGGTTACACCGCTGGCAGGTTTTCTCTGAAGTGCATGTTGCACTTACGTGGCTCGACTTCAGGCAATTTGTGCAGATTGCCTTCTTCCGTAGTAAATCTATGCGCTCTTCAATGGTCTTGGAGCGGAACTGAGGACAGAACATGATGAAATGGCCACGGCCACAGCAGCCGCATTCGTTAGATTTGGTTTTCGTAGTGTGATGGCTGCGAGTAGTAAGTTTTGGATGCGATGGCTGTTGACGCAGTACTACTGGTCGCGGTAGGGCTTTCACACAATCTTTTATGGCGCTTAAGGCTTGCAGGCGTGATTCCAAGAAGGTCTGGAGTGATTTGAAGGGGGGCACGTCTGTAGATGAACTAAGGGACGTCTCCCAGTCCTTGCGTGTACAACTATCTAGTTTGTTCGAGAGTAGGTACACGAACCAATCACCCCAATGTTCAGTAGGACGATCTAGATTATTCAATGTTCGGACAGCTAAGTTGAATCCATCAACAAGTCTACGAAGTTCCGCAGCTGTTTCCCCAGCCATGGCCGGTATGTTAACCAGCGCGTTTAAATTGGAGTTGACCAGGACTCGCTTGTTCTCGAAGCGCGTGGACAGGGTGTCCCAGGCGGCGCTATAATTGGCGCTAGTTGTCGCGAAATGCTTTAATAATTTTGCCGCTTCTCCAGTAACAGCTGCTTTGAGGTAATGCATTTTGTCAATATTGGTTAGATTGTGGTTCTGATGGATTAAGGAGATGTAGGTGTCTCTAAAGGAGGGCCAATCGTAGTAAGAACCACTGAAAGTTGGAAGATTCACTCTTGGTAACTTAATGGGCTGATATGATGAAGTGGTAGGATTATGGACGGTGGAATTTAACAGTGATGCGTCACGAGGGCTCTCTCCATACTGAGCGAGGTGCTCCTTCAGCCAACCTAAGGCGTCCATGTAAGCGCTCTCCACGGTCGAGAACACGTCAGCAGTGAAGTAGTTTTCTCGCTTCTTTTCATCATCCGAGACTAGTTTATACAAATCATCATTTGCTTTTATAAAATATTGCCAATATGAATCTAGTAATTGCAAACGGTTGCGAAGGAAGATCTCATTTCGTTTGTCTTTGCCGACTTTATGTACGTTTGTTAAGAAGTTTACAATACGCTCTTGGGATGCTTTAAGTTTAGCCTTAGCTGCGTTCATAATGTTGTTAATAGTTTAATATTTTGTCGCAATAGTTTTGTTGTAATAGTTTAATATTTTGTCGCAATAGTTTTGTTGTAATAGTTTAATATTTTGTCGCAACTACGTTGGAGATATTTATTTAGTTAAAGATAAAACCACTTGCTTGTTTCTAAAATATTTTATATTATTAATATATGTAGATTATTTAAAGTGATGTTAGATTTATTAGTTATCCAAAACAAGTCACACAAAATTTTTTTAATCTTTATTAGGTACATAAAATAGAGGCTACTTTGTTTTATGATTTAGCCAACGTAAAGACCGCATAGTCAAAGCGCGACACTACCGAGTCGTTTTCACAACCATAATAATTTATATTTGCAAAAGAGTCGGGTTTTTTATCTAGTAACATAAGTCCACAAAATTCGATATTAACCACTCCGGTTCTATTTTCATTTGGTTTTAAGTTGCACTTTGACACTTTGTGCGTAGTAATACAAAGTCTGAAAACTTCTAAAATAATGGAATAATAATCTTCTCAATAAGTTAAAAATAATTGTAATATTAGTTCCAATTAGTAAACTTTTAAGTAGCACTTTGACAGTTTATTTGTAGCAAAGTCTAAAGTCTGAAAATCCTTAATTTATTTAAAAGTAATAAATTGTTGCTTTACTTTCTTGTATATAAGAAACACATATAAATTTCGTTTGCTAATTAATATTGGTTTTAAATGTTTACGCATTGTTTACGAGAATTGTTTCATGTTTGTTTTAATTATAAGTCCATGAAGTCTATGCAGTGAATGGAGTTGCATATATAATAGCTTTAAGTTGTGAGGCTTTGAGAATTTCCTGCCTTGAGAGTGAAAGCTTTTCTTGTAGTATAAGGAGTATAAGAGTATCAATCAGTTGAAGCTCTTTTCTCGTAGCTTTAAAGTTTATTATTTTGACTTCTCTCCAGAGAGCTTGTGACACTGAGTATTAGAGTATTAGTAAGTATAACTTGGAACGAACTCACCGATCTTTAAAGTTCAGGAGCTTTCCTTCATCTGTGGGGTAGCTTGAAGTATAGAGCTTAGAGCTTGGAGCTTTTATGCTGCGATCTGCATAAGCACATGGAGTGATCGTGTGGACCATAAAAGCTTTCACGGGAATATTCCCACTACACAGTTAGAAATTTGGAATAAAATTTGAAGCTAATTTCACTTTTAGTTTTTTGTCGGAAAAACGTTTCACTTTAGCTAATTTGATTAGGTATTTATCAAATTTTAAAGACACTGCGATTCACTAGCGAACCATTAACCGAGAGTATGAACCGTTATCCGTTATCACTAGCCCGATCCGGCTCGAAGGACCAAAACATGTATGTTAAAGTTAGATAAAATTGTATGTTAAGTTTTATGAGTTAATATATTCGGATGGGGCTTAATAGAGAAATAAAAACACTACTGATTCCACTACGTTATAATACTTTAATACTTTTAATATTCCGTTAGTAAGTATACAAGAGTTAAGTCGCGGACACTGTAGCGTGTGAACTCTAGCACGGCAAGGAAGAGAAGAAAAGTTTTTCGAGAGAATCAAATGCAATTTATCAAAAGTACAGTTTATGGTTTGTTTTAAAATTTTGACTTAAAATTAGGTTTGTTGCCAGCTCTCGGTCCCTAGTATTGATACTGTTGTTGATTCAAAATTGACATATATAATTATTGCTGTTGGTTCTAAACAATATAGTTTAAAAAAACTAAAAAATACGCTTTTATGTTAAAATGAACTAAAAATTAAAAAATAATTTTGAATGTAAAGTTTTTATTGCTCCAGTCAGTATATGGAAACAACCTACCTTTCGAAATGTAAAAAAAGCGTGGGGCGCTAGCGAAAAGTTCCGGTATTAATAAAATAAGAATATAGGTTAAGAGTCCCACGCTGTTTTACATTTCGAAAGGTAGGTTGTTTCCATATACTGGCTGGAGCAATAAAAACTTTACATTCAAAATTATTTTTTAATTCGGATTTAACCTTAAGCCTGCTGAACTACTTTCTGTTGCCAAATTGTTTAACATGTTTCTGAGGTCCTGGTGTGTGTGGGCCAGCAAACAGATATCATCCGCGTAGTCGAGGTCCTTAAGGCGGTCTAACAATCCCCATTGTATGCCACCTGTTCCAGTATCTAGAGCGCTGACAAGGACGTCGTTTATTACTATAAGAAATAGTAATGGCGAAAGTAGGCATCCTTGCCGTACTCCTGAGCTCACTTCAAAGCTGTCGGATAGTTTTCCATTGTGAAGAACTCTGCATTTGGAATTGTTGTATAGAGCTTTTATCAATTCTATTATTTTATTCGGCAGTCCACGTTGCCGAAGAGCTCGCCATATAAAGCTCCTATTAACCGAGTCGAACGCTTTCTCATAGTCTACGAAAGCAAGGTAAAGGGGGGATCGGAATTCAGTAGACTGCTCCACTATGATTCTCAAGGTGTTAATGTGGTCTATGCAGGAGCGGCCTTTTCTGAATCCAGCCTGCTGTCTTCTAAGCGTTCGATCTACTGCCTCTCTTATCCTTGAGAGTAATATGTGGGACAAGATTTTGCCCACAGTAGATAATAGACAGATGCCTCTCCAGTTGTCACATATTGTTAGGTCCCCCTTTTTCGGTATTTTGACTATGATACCTTCCGTCCAATCCTCCGGAAAGGTACAGGTGTTCCATGCTATTTCCAGGATTGGCTGTAGCGCATCTGCTATGAGGCTTGAGTCGGCTTTCAACAATTCTGGCGGGATGCCATCTTTTCCAGCTGCTTTACCATTGGCCATTGCATGAATTGCGGTTACTATTTCAGTCTTGGATGGGGTACGAGTGGTGATTCTTATTGGCAATGTTCCCTCTAAGCTGCGCAGATGCGCGGCCGCGCACTAAGTTTTCGAGAGTTGCGCAGCCGTTTTTGAATTCTGCGCACAATGGGCTTGTTCACCATTTTTTTTATTTCATTTTATAAAAGATTTGCATCTAAAAATGACAAAAATCCAATTTTCACAAAAAAAAGTAAAATTTGCTTGGTTTGCTTTATATTAAGAGAGGGTAGTTCGTTATTGTGTAAGTTTTGTATGCAGCATAGGGTGCATGCCTGCAGTCCAGCGTCACAATCTTAGTGGTTTTATCACTAGAACTGGTGGCTTAGACTTGCCTTTAGTGGGAATAAGTCGGGTAGTGGGTTTTTTTTGTGGTAAGAGGAAACTATACAAGTATTCAAAATTAGTGTTGGCCATGCACTAAACTAAACCATAAAAAGACATCAATTGCTACTGACTTAATGATTCACTTAAATAAAAATCGATAGTTTATTGCCAAAGTTGATGAACAATGGTGTCAAATCCATCTTCTGAAGTGGAATGAAATCAAAAAAGCCAACAAACTTTCGTCTGAAGTTTAGCAGTTTAAAGACGCATGATAGTTCAAAGAATTGAAAAAAAAATTGGATAGGTTAAAGGAAGTCTAGGGTTACACGACGAGGTGGCGGTAAACTTGGCGTTTGAATTCTTGGATGTTGTATAAGTTTAAAGGCAAGGCAAGTTTGAAGAACTTTACATTTAGTGGAGTATCTAGTTACTTTTGGTGAGGAGGAAAATATTTTAGTGGTTTTCTGGTGGTTTTAAAAGTCGAATCTAGTGGTCTCTCGAGGAAAGCTGTTGTAGTCACGTAGTTGATAAAGTCACCGAGCGTAACATATGACTAGTCCCTGTTTTTATACTTTTCTTGTTTTTATACTTCTCTTAGTTTGTCGTTCAATCATAGTAGATCTTGCCCTAATAAAGAAAGAATATAAACAAAGATATGAACAGTAAAATAAAAATCCTTTTTTATTTGTGTGTTATTAAAATTCTTTAAAATGTAATTTTCAAGGGTATTATTAAAAAAATCACTTCAAACAGAGATACAGGACCTTCCCCCCCCCCCCCCGTTGCACTCTTTTACATAAGTTTTGAATATTTTTGCTCACATAAATTTTGTACCGCGCAGTAAGTGAAAAAATTAGAGGGAACATTGCTTATTGGCTGTGCATTGTTGCTGTTGTTTTCCTGAGGTTCCTGTGTAAATGAACCATTCAGGGCGGCGAAGAAGTAATCTCTCCATCTTTGGAGTTGCTCCTCGTCGCTGCACAGCAGCCTTCCATCCGCACTCTTTACGGCATGCTTTTTAGTAGAGTGCTTTCCCGAGAGCTGTTTGGTGATTTGGTACAGCACCTTACTGTTGCCTGTGTTTGCCGCGTTTTCCGCTTTCTCTGCGAGCTCATTTATCTGCCGCCTTTTATCACGCCGGACACTTCTCTTTACCTCCCGGTGCAATTGGGAGTATTCCCTTTCAAGTTGTTGTCGTTTTTCCGGGTCGCTTGTAGAGTTCACGTTATTTTTGAGGGCCCTTCTGCGTTCAATTTTTTGCCAGGTTGTGTCCGAGATCCAGTGTTGCTGGTTTCTTTGGACATAACCGATGCTTGTTTCCGCTGCTGTTATTATAGCGCCCTTTGTTGTGCTCCACAGCTCTTCAATATTTGTGTCGTCAGAAACGGTTTGCTGGTTTAAGATTTCTTGCAGTTTGCCAGCAAATTCTCGCTTTTTGGTGCTCTCACGCAGAAGGTCTACGTTAAACCGTCGACGGTTTATGGCATCGCGTTGGACGTTTCTGATTGCAGCGATTTTTAGGCGGATAGTTGCTACTACCAAATGGTGGTCACTTCCAGTGTCTGCTCCCCTAAAGCTCCTGACATCCTCCAGAATAGTTCGCCATCTGCGACTGACGGCCACGTGATCTATCTGATTTCTCGTTCTACCATCGGGCGATACCCAGGTCTCCTTGTGTATCTTCTTGTGACAAAAGTAAGTTCCACCTACCATGAGTTGATGGGAACTACAAAAGTCAACGAAAAGTTCACCATTGTGATTGGTATCTTGGCTTAGGCCTTGATTTCCAATTGTGTTTTCAAGGCCGGTGTTGTTGGGGCCGATCTGTGCGTTTAAGTCACCCATCAAAACAATGATGTCTCCCCTTGGAATAGAGCGAAAAACCTCATTCAGTCGCATATAGAACTCGTCTTTGATGTCATCGTCTGCGTCTTCAGTTGGAGCGTAGCATTGGATTATCGTAGTACTTCTTAGTCTGGTACGTAAGCGCACGGTAATAATCCTCTCAGAAACTGGTGACCAGCTAATGAGGCTGGACCTGGCTTCCTTGGTGAGTATTACGCCAACGCCATTCCTACGATTTTCAGTTTCGTTTCTCCCAGAATATAAGAATGACTCACCGTTTGGGCAGATATGTTCCCCCGCATCGGGCCATCTGGTCTCGCTGAGTCCCATGACCTTGATTTTATAGCGGTTCATCTCGTTGAGCACTTCATTCCATGATCCGATTCGTGTCCTGTTTCGAAAAGCAAAGGTCGTCGTCGTGTTGTCCGTCCGGTTCCGAGGCAATGTTTGCCAATTCGTAGCAATTGTGTGTTTTATGGGAGCGGGTTGCTAACCCTCAGCCCAACCGACTTAAAACTCTGTTTTGTGGCGCAGAGAACTCGCCATTCGACCGTCTCCCGTTAGCTCCTTCCGAAGAAGTACCCCAGGGGGCACCGCGGGGAGGTGGGATTAGGACTTGCTAACAGAGCTGCTAGGTGTTCGTCTGCAGTGACTCTTCTCGGGTTTTGGCAGAAGTGACAAATCGGGTGCCACCACCTTCCGAGGTCTTTGTTAGCCATTCGCCCCCCTTGTTGTAACATAGGCTAATGTCACATGAGTCTGAATTCAGACACTGAATTTTTCAGTCTCATAAAAATGCACAGAAATGTATTGTGCCATGTCACATGACTCAGAAATTCCAAACGGTCTGAAAATATTCCGACTAAGCAGTCTGAATTTTTCAGAATTGGAATAAAAATTCGGTTTAACAGCATGTAATCTTATCGCGCCCTGTCAGATGAGTCTGAATTTTTCAATCAAACAAAATGCTTGCTTGCGACTGCAAAGTTATGTGTTCTAAAATGTGACGGCGAAAAATTAATTTCGTGCTTTGAGATCAAAGAAAATTTATGGAAAGTAGATCATCCCGATTATTTGCACCTCAAACTAATAGTCAATCTTTCTTCTGCTGCAATGCTTTCCCTCGGTCCTGCATAAAGGGGCCTATCCTCTATCGAGCATGCATGACACGCAAGAACGAGCTTTTAGATGAATGGGGTAGTGGAGATGAGGCCCCTCATCATCTCCACTTCCCCGTTTATCTAAAAGCTCGTTCTTGCATGTCATGCATGCTCGAAAGTGGATGGGGGCCTTTAGACTTTGTTATTTTGTGTAGAACCGTCGATAACAATTCATCAAAGAATTCCATCGACATTCCGAAATATTTGATCACGATGAAGTCTTAATTTTTCATACAACTGATGGAACTTTCCTTCATGCTTCCGCGACGGATGAGCCCAATGCTTTCGTTTTTTTTATTATTTTCGTCCATTAAAATTGAAAGGCGAATAAGTTCCTCATCAGAGAAGTTTAGCGTCCATAGTGCCTATTCACACGGGTGGTCACCACGACCTTTCAACACGAAATTTATGGGTGCGGGGAGCGTTCGGGTGGGAAGGAAGTACGTCTCAATTTGAAAGCGACTGACGTTCGCTTTTCTGACCAGCTGACTGTTTCAATTTCATTTTGTATCACCTTACTGTTCCATTTTATTTTCGTTTCACCCGTATTGGGAGCAAACGTGCGATAGGACAATTTTCAGGCTTCAGTTTTGTTGCACAGATTTTTTACTAAAATTAATTATATTCAGGTAATCGCAGTTTATAAAAATTTATGTCACTTTTATGATAATCACAAACTTTGTTCCCGTACCGTATGTTCCACCTGTCATAAACCTGGACACAAAGCGAAACGTGTAAACAAATATTCGCTTTTTCGTTCGCTTTGTCGCGCCTCAAAGCGACCTGTGTGAACAGGCACATAGCGAGCAAGAAAACAATTTTTCTAATTTAAATTTAGAAAGTTTGTATTAAATGTACAACCACTTTGTCAGTGGCGTAGCTACCTGACCAGGGGCGCCGGTGCGAAAAAAAAGTTGGGGCCCTTTCTCAAGTGGTGAGGTTTTATTTTATCAAGTAAAAAACATAATACTACAGGTAAATTAAGCCGAAAAAAGCGAAATAGCGAAAATGATTGGGTACAGGCTGAAATTTGGCAGAGAGCTTCCTTTTCGGGTTATTAATAAGGGGTTATAAAGTCTACCGATTTTCCACCCCGGTAACTGAAGAAGAAAGACGCGCCCGGGTCGCCGCCAGTCTTTCACTCCTATCCTCTGGTGCCGGCTGTTTTTGAAAATAAAAATGGCGTCGAATGAATGCTGTAAGAAAAGTTGAATATTTTAAATCATAGATTTTATTAAACAGAGACAATGTTTATCATTTTAATTTCTCTTACATCAAAAGTTAATGTCTGATGATGATGAATGTACAAGCATTTTTTTTTGGTACGCCTCTATTAATATATATCTTCAATTGTATAAACATCAGTGAAAATTTTACAACTTATAACTTCCAGTCAAATTTTCTATGAGAAAAAAAACAAAAAATTAAAAACTAATGGCTTTCTTAGAAAGCTTAGAGTGTCCTCTTTAAAATGTTTTTTTTTTATTTTTATTTTTGCGTACATTTTAGGCAAGGATACTTTAGTTTTTCCCCGAACGCCTCGCTAGAATATTTTAATTCAGTTTTTTGGCGCGCTTAGATTTTTCAAATTTTCTTCTAATTTTTAATAATTTTTTATAATAATAAAACAATTTTTTTTAAAATAAGTTATAATATAAATTTTAGTGAAATTTTCCGCTCTTTCACGTGGCGCTATTAGTTTTTCGAATGCTTTTTTTATTTTTCGATATATAAAGCAAAAACCAAATTTTCGAATTTGTTTTCGAAATTGTGAACTTAGCATACACTTTAGCGCAGCAAAGATTTTTTTATCGTTTTCTACACCCTCTGACGACTGGGCTAAACATAATTAGGCTCATCTTTTAGGTAAATGTGTATTCTTTTATTTAGTGTGAAAAGCAAACACTTGAAGGACTCCATTTAGAAGATACAGTAGGTTTCATTAAAGTGTGAGCAAAAACCAAATATTCTTCAGGTCCAAGATTTCACCCTGCCCCAACTTCCAGAGTTATGAGTCGTCAAAGTCAAAATTTAGTTTTCATCAACAGATGCCTACGTCGTATCCTAAAAATCCGCTGGCAAGATAGAATTTCAAATGAAGAACTATGGCGCCGTGCCGGCCAAGAAAGGATAGACGACCAAATCAGGCGAAGGAAATGGAATTGGATTGGCCACACCTTGCGATGCGAAAACGAGAATCTAGCCAAACAGGCCCTCGACTGGAATCCGCAAGGAACCCGTCGAGTCGGAAGACCTAGAACAACGTGGAGGAGAACCCTATTAGCAGAGGCCGCAACAACCGGGAGATCCTGGTCAGAGCTGAGAGCTGTCGCGCATAACAGAGTCCGCTGGAGGGCAACTGTCTCCGCCCTATGTCCCATGAGGGATTAAAGGAGCAATTAGTTAAAAGTCAAAATTTTGATTTTTTTCACTAAAATTTCAACTTCAACTACCTTTTTCTCCAAAAAATACGTAGTTAACTAATTTTTTTTCTCAAAAATTGGAGAGCTTGGACTATTTCCTATGAATAATGTCTGAACAATTTTTATGCTACGACCTTTACTTTTGAAGTTTTAAGCAATTTTGATGTTAAAATTGGCCTTATTTGCTACTTTTCGACATAAGCTCAGTTGAAAAAGTACTAAAAGGGTACGAAATAGAGCCAATTTTAGCATAAACTTTTTTTATAACTTTAAAAGTAAAGACCGTAGCTGATCAGATTTAGCAATTTAATCTCTGATCTTAAAAGAAGGTGCCGGAGGGTGTGTTCAAATAAAAGATGTTCCTTTCAATAATTCACTGATACTTTATTCTTTAATAATAATTTCCTATTTAATATTAAATTCAATATTAACTTTATTATAATTCAGTAATAAATCCACTAATAATTATTCGAAATGTCCGAAATATCCTCTTTTTTAATTATTGTGAGATACCTTAAATTATTATTCTTTCGGAATCACGCCACCTGTATGTCAGCCGTTGACTTGCTTTCTGTGATTTTCCTTTGATTTCGCTGATGTCTTGCTGCTTGCTGCTTCGCTCTACCAGGAATTTCATGCAATCGCTGCGATATAATGTAAGCCAAAATTGTCCGTGTAATGGTTTGCTGTAAATTCGATTTTTCTTTATTAATGTTTACGAAGGTCCCACGACCTCTTTGATGGAGATGCTGACTCAAGCTCGTCAGTGGATCTCGAATATGATGAGAAAAAACCTTCAACTCGGTTTTTTTTCTATTTGCTATGGGTACTGACTCAAACTCGTCAGTATGGTTATGATGAAGGGAATTCAACTCGATCCCTTTATTTAATGATTGAAGCCAGTTGTAATAAAATTCTCAAACTCGAATTTTATCTTATCTATGAACGATGGAGGAGATGCTGACTCAGGCTCGTCAGCGGATCTCGTATCGGATAAAGGAAAAAACCTTCAACTCTGGTTTTTCCTGTCTGCTATCTTGACTGACTCAAGCTCGTCAGTGTGGATATGATAAAGGAATTTCAACTCGATCCCTTTATTTAATGATTGAAATCACTTGGAATAAAATTCTCCAACTCGAATTTTATTGATATCTTCGAAGCTCAAAGCGCGCTTGAAGATCTAGAAGTGATCTGACTCGAACCTCGCCGTCTGTCCATATTTATCGAAGTCTTGAACAATAAAAATTGGTGGGGAACTTGGTTTAATGTACATAATTTTCGGTTCATGTAGTTACTTGAACAGCTGTTTATCTTCTTCCTTCCCACATCTGTCAAATGGAGTTGACTTCTTGTTGGTAAGTTTGTTTGCTTTTAACATTCTTGTCTAGTAACTAATTTTATTTATTTCAGGGATATTTGAGGTTGGTGGGATTTTCAGGAGGCGGAGCCTGGAGTTAGTGTGGTGAGGTATGTATTTTTTTGTGGAATTTGTTTATCATTTTCTTCATTTGTTATTGTTTTCAGATTGGCGATTTGCCGACGGCATTTTGACGATTTTCAGGATGATGATGTCGGTTCATAGTTTTTATGTATTTATGTGATGTTTGTTTAATTCGGTGTTGATTTGTTTAAGGTTTTTAGTGATTAGATTTGTATGTATCTACATATTTGGTGTCATATTTGGTTTTTTAATAAATAGTTAATCGTTAAATTTGTGTGTTTAATTTTTTGGGATTTCGTCGGGGGTTACTTTTTAGGTTTGATTCTTTTCAGTTGTTCCGAGACGGAACAGTAGCATAAAAATTGTTTTACATATTTCGATATGTAGGTGGGAGTATTCTGCGTATTTCGCACTTTGTTATAAAAACGTATACAGTTCCCCATATATTGAGGTCGGAGTTTGGACCTACGTACTGATAACAATTCATTTTATAGTTTATAATGTCCCCTTAGCTTTAGTTTTCTCTAGGCTTACTTTGCTGATGCTACTGTGACCAAAGGCACGTGGTCGCGCAACTTAACTTGTCGTACACTTGGGTATCGTATATTTCTGCCCCGTTCAGCAAAATGGGAACAAAACAAAACGAATCAAGAACTTGTATTAACAAATTTTAAGTTTTTACTTTACTGCTGCGATGCGGCTTGTCTCAATTTCAGACCGGCCATAAAATTTGACGCGGACGTGTGGGTATTTATTTTGTATTTAATCTTGTAAGTGCATTGTGCAACTAAATGGTTTAAATTTTTAAGGGTGTAGGAGTACTGTAACAATATTTTGTAGAAGATGTCAAAGATATGGAATTTTGTCAAAAAAGGAGTGCAGTTCAATATTTCTGTAGAGGAAGCTAGTATTCATAAATCGGTCCATAACAGCTGATTGGTTAAAGTGGCTAAACACAAGAATTTATGTTCTGAAAGAGGAAGAAATTGTTTGCTAGGTCAGTTCGAGGTTTGCTGGGCAGGGGCCGAGGGGCCCCCTGGGCTTGGGGGGCCCGGTGCATGGCACCGCCTAGCCCTCCGATAGCTACGCCACTTCACTTTGTACAAAATTTCGCATAACACTGGTCTCAAAACTACGTTTTATGAAGCATTCAGACTCATGTAGCACTAAAATATGAGCTGAAAAAATCCGAGACTGAAAAGTTCAGAGTCTGAATTCAGACTCATGTGACATTAGCCATACCAACTCTATATTTTTTTACGAATCTAAAATCAATTTTTGCAGATTTGTTCCCTTTTTCATTTTGCTTTTTTCCTTCTGCGGACTATGCACACGTAATCTTTTTTATTGAAAGGCATTGCAACGCATGCGGGTTTTTCCTAGTAGTATAAACGCTGAAAATTTTTCTGCGTAGGACACTACGGCAGGTAACAACCTTAGCACGCTGAATGCCACGCTAATTTTACATGCCTTTTCCGTCTGGGCAACATAAATTTTTCATTATGCGGTACATTTTTTTGGGGAAATATTTTTTACAACAGGCAAGAGTTAATTTATGTTATCATTCGTGAAGCATTTATTTAACTGAGGTCACCAGTGACCCCACGGCCAGGCCCGCCACATAACCTTTTTTTAATATAGAAACCCCAAACTTAGTTATTACTCTTTGTACTACGAACTACGACCTTACGGGGCCTGGGGCTAAAATATGATTTGGGCTGCTTAAAGGAGATTGAAATTCCAACAAATCTTTTACTAAAAAATATTGATTATTTTTTAAATCTAGGAATAAGTTCATTCAGAGGATTAAATATAGGTACCGAACGGTCGGTTCTTGATTCCCGAATAAACCTAAAGCTAAACACTTAGAAAGACCAGATGGCACGATGAGTGGAACATATCTGCCCATACAGTGAGTCCTTCTCATATTCTGGCAGCAACGAAACCGAAAACTGTAGGCGTGGCGTTGGCGTAATACTCATCAAGGAAATCAATTCCAGCCTCATTACCATTCGCGCACTAAGCTTTCAAAATGAACTTATTCAGCATAACAAAATTCACAGTCGATTGCGGAAACAGGTGAATCGGAAAAGTGCACACAGCGGTGAATGTGAATTACATAATTTTTTTTGTGTGCACAGGCAAACGATTCACGTTTACGGAATCCGGCCCAAAGGAGTGGCTTTTCTCATTTATACAGGTTTAAAAGGTCAAGTTAGACAAATATGTAGGTCGGTACACATGCCAATTTGGCCGTTCCAATAGAATGCGATACAAAAACAATATGTTCCACGAAAGTAACACAAATCCAGCCATTGTACTTACTCGAAATTTAAGAATGAGTCATAAAGAGCACTTAATAGCAGGTACATAAATACGCTCAACTATCGCTTATAAAGATACAAACAAGTATGTAAGTCTCAGTTATAGAGGTTCACGAGAGAAAAACAACTTTCTCTTATAGAGGTTTCTGTTTCTCATTCAAGGTCAAAACAGAAATGCGACTGCGACCGGGGACGGCGAAGTCGGTCGTTTATGGCAAATGTAAAACAACGTTGTAACGAAATTACAACTGCAGCAGCGCTGCGCTGCGTAAGTCAGCGTACAAAACATAATTTTTTTCAAACACGATTTTTGGATATGCAAAACGTCACGTCTCAATAGAAGTTGCGATTGCAATTTCGTTATACATTAACTGCGCCGTCCAACTATGACATAAATCGCAGTTGCAGTCGGCCGTCGCAATCGCAGTTCTGTTTTAAACTTTATAGATTTTTTAGAGGGTTAAAATGACGGGACCTGGCAATTGCTCTCACTTGTAGAGTTTTCTCGCTTGTCCAGTTCTCACTCATCCAGGTTTGACTGTAGTCACTTTTTACGCGTTTAAAATGTATGTGCACTTAATGCGTGCAAATATGTATTACTTCGGAGCTTTTGAGTGAAGTTTTTTTAGTGTCGTATTGCGGGGAGTAAACCTTGAAAAATCGCCACCGTAATGCCGGGAACAGGCTTGCGGTATATCAATTTCAATTTCACTTAAACCGCAAGTGTGCCTCTGTATACTGAAAAGAGATCACGGTGTACACTTGGTATACAGAACATTGAAACTCAATATCTCAACTGAGAAAAATATCGTGATATAGCCTCAGTATACCCAAGATTTCAAACAGAAAATACTTTGAACATAAACTAAAATGTTTCTTTAGTACAGAACTTTAATTTTTATTTTGGCAGCACTGCTTGTATGAATCTGTCAGAATTCAAAATTTCAAATTTTACTTTTATTTTTAATATAAATTAGTCATAATTTGAGAATATTTTTATTCATATTTAACAGCAGCACAACATTTTTTTTCGTTTTCCAATATTCTGACTGATTAGTCACAACCAAAACAACTCAGTAGGTATACTAATGCAAGTGTGTCTTCACATTTTTATATTGCAATATGACAAAACTGCAATATCTCGATCTCAATTGCTATACCACAAGTGAGTCTTTTTTACATTTTGTACATAGGAGATCTTAAGGTCGCAATGACGATATGTAAAACTCTAAAAAAAACTTGGGGTGGTTTTGGGGGGGAAGGAGGGGTTTTGGGACTTTGTGCCGATAGAGACTTTTGATCTACATATTGAGAACTATCAACCTGCAAAATTTCAAGAAAATTCACCGAAAGACATTTTTCCATACAATTGGTGCCGGGTCCCTTATCCACCACCACCTTGAAAACCGCGGAAATATATTTTGGCGCTGATATTAAAAAAAATGCAGCCCTCGGGGGAGAGTATTGGCCGGTGGAGGAGTTGGTGAGGGTCGAAAACGGAGGGAAAATGTTTTTTTTACAGGGAAACTATGTAGCGCGTTTAACCCCTCTTGGGGGTGGTTTTGGGCCCTTTTGGGGGGTTGCGTAACCCCAAAAAGAGAAATTCTAACAACGCCATCGTGTTCAGCATCCTCGAAAACGAGGGGGAGGAGGTACACTTGTTCCGGCTCAAAATATTGACCTGTTCGTCCGACTCACACACGCCGCTGCGTTTGACAGGGTATGCTTTAAAAAATTCTCCCGCTCAAGCGGTCTTCGGTCCCAGCATGAGACTCAGGCAACTGATCTTTAGTATCACCAGTCAAAACATATAAAAACTTGGAGAAAATCCCAGAAGAGCTTTTTGAGATACCCAAGGATAAAGGACACTTAAGATGTCCTTTGAATCCTTTGCCGTCGAATGTCCTTTGTTCCTTTTTATTTAAAATCTTGAAGGTTTTTCTTCAAAATGATGTATATATCATAAGGCTAGGATATCATTTGCAGTTTGTACGATTTTTTAAAGGGTCTGGTATTATGCAAATATCGAGCTATTCGCGTTTGCGCTTGTTTTTTTACAGGCTTTCTCATTTATTAAATCGGCATATGTACGAATGTGTATTCTAGGTAAATTTTATTAAAGGGATTTGTTGGTGGAAATAAATGTAAACAAGAAGGAAGCTGTTAAATGTATTGTTTGATTTTTTGTTTAATACCATGTTCGCACTGAGCCGAAATTACGTGATTTTGGCTATTTTCGTGATTTCGTCCAAAATCACTTTCAAAATCGTGTGATTTCCCATATATTCTGGTGATTTCAAAATCATCTCAAATCTCGTAATTTTGGCAAAATTACGAACAAAATCATGTCAAGCCAATGCTCAAACCCGAAAATCGAATTCAGCCCAATTCAGCACGTCACTATTGATGCCGAAATTGTCAGTTGGACGTTTGAATAATTGATTTGACTTTGAATTTAAACTTCACATTCTTCAAAATGCAAAAACCCAAGAAATATAAAAGAAAGAAGCCATGGGCTTTTCTAGAACAGGCGCTAGTTCAAATTTGGGGTGAAAAAATTGAAGACTTGCGCGGTGCCAGAAAAAAAACACCGAAACGAAATCATTTCAATTCAGTGCGAACGGTTCTACATAATTTCGAAATCACTTTCCAAAATCACGTAATTTCGACTCAGTGCGAACATGGTATAAATGACAAAAATCAATTACATATTTTTGGAAGTTACGATTTTGTTTTTTCAGGTCCGACTTTTCCGTTTCTACAACAGTAAAACACGCGTAAGTGCACATTAAATTTTCAAGCATATTAATTGTAGTGATGTGCGATTCTGAATCGATTTAAGACAAAATCGATTTTTTCGTGTAAAAAAATCGGGTTTTTCCGATTCTTTTCCAGCCGATTCGATTTTCGATAATCGATTCTTGTTTAGAGAATCATAATCATCAATTGCACCTTACTTCTCACTATATAACCGTCATCCGACTGAACCAAAAATGGTATTAAGCCCGGTATGCTAGGCTCAAGAAACTTTGTGCATTTATTTCTTTAAAGCCCGGTATGTTACGTAAAAAGAAATTAATATTTTTCAAGTTCTTTTTGTTTATTTTCATTTCCCGCAATCTTGATTTAAAAAAATCCTGAACTTATTACCTGGGAAATCATTGCCTTGGTAATAATTTAATGGAATATTTCCGAACGCTTTGCTGCGTCTGGTAATAATTCCCATTGCTGTTGCCGAAAAATTTCCCTTTGAAAACCCTGCGTTGGAAAAGGGTTCGTTAAGTTCTTCCACTCCCCTCCCTCTCTCATCTAGAAAACCGGTTGGAATTGCGATCTATGAACGGTTTGAGGTAGCCCATTGTTCTATTGTTTCATTCGTACTTCGTAGAGAGAATTTCGTAACGGGCTGTTGTGTGGTGTGATTTTTTTTGTCGTAAGTTTTCTTTATATTCTTTATGTGTTTTAGCAGGTAAGATAGTTGAAAATATTTTTTTATCACAATAAAAAATGGTATTTATTTTAAAATATAGAATATGGACAAGAAAAAGTCCGCAATTTGGTCCTATTTTAAGGATTCTGAAAACAAATCTAGCAAGATATGTATATTATGTTGTTCTACGATTAAAACATGTGGAAACACAACAAACCTTTTCAATCATATTAGAAGAAATCATCCAATGAAATATACAAATATATTAAAAGAACGAAATAAAATAATCTTGGCAGAAAAGCGAAAAGAAAAGAAAAGCCAGGATTCTGCTAAGCATACAGTTACAGCAGCAGAAGAAGAAAATGATGATGTGTGTTTAGATTCTGATACTGATTGTGTTTCTAGTATTTCGGAGGCTTCAACTTCAAAAACCTGTACAAATAGAGAATTTCAACCTAAATTAAATGATTACATTTCTTATATGCAATCTTATGAAAGTACGTGTACTACGCACAAGTATATATGGTTTTTCTATTTAATAGTTAAATTTTTATTATTTTAGAAGGAGGTGTTGCATCAAACAAAATTACGAACGCATTGTTATATATGATAGCCAGAGATAATTTACCCCTGAGCTGCACAGAAAAAGAAGGGTTGTGCTATTTTATGAAAATTGTCAGTCCTCGGTACAAAATCCCCGGAAGGAGAAGAATTACTACTTTATTAGAAGCAAAATATGACATGCTATCTGCTTATATAATTAATGAAATTAAGGAGATCCAACATTACGCCCTAACGATGGATATATGGACGGAAACTATGAATACGAACAGCTTTTTAGGTATTACGTTACACTATATAAAAGAAAGGGAATCCGGTCTTGCAATGAAAAAAATAATTCTAGGTAAGCTTCATTTTTTACATGTCTATTTCTATGTTTTAATCTTCAGTTTTATATTTGTAATCTTTAAAAAAAGTGTATTTAATTCTCTGTTTTAGGTGTTTTTGACCTAGAAGAAAGACACACGAGTGATTATATAAGAGAAGTGCTCAATGATATAATAAACAAATGGGGAATCAGCACAGAAAAAATTACTTGTGTTGTTACTGACGGGGGTAGTAACATTGTTAATGCTTGTCAAACATTATTTGAACAAAAGCAATTCCACTGTTTTGCACATAAATTAAACCTTGTTATGAGGCATATTTTCGATACCTATCAAAAAGGGAAAAGTACCGATATAGAATTATCAATGCTGCATAATATTACTGGTAAGGTTAAAAAAATCGTGCAATTTTTCCGCATGTCCGTTAGAGCTTCCGATGAATTAAAGAAGTTAACTGAGCTAAAATTAATTCAAAGTGTCAGAACACGGTGGAATTCGGAATATGATATGTTGCAAAGATATTGCGATATTTCTGATAATGTTAACAGCGTGTTAATAAAAATTCCAGGATCACCTGATATTTTAAAAGCGGATGAATTTATAATTTTAAAAGATATACTTCTACTTTTAGTCATATTTAAAAATATAACAGTGGATGCATCTGCAGATAAAAATATAACGATAAGTAAAGTAATCCCTTACGTAGATTTCCTGCTCACAAAAGTTCAAGAAACGTCAACAACAACGGACATTGGATTAAAAGTAAAAGAACTGATTATGTCAGAATTGCGGAAAAGATTTGCAAGCATTGAGCAACATTATGTTACCCGAATTGCTACAATTTTAGATCCGCGGTATAAGAAACTGCATTTCAAAAATCCACTTAATGTCGCCAAAGGTAAAAAGAAAATACTTAGTAATACTATCAATAAATACTTAATAGTGTAATATTTCATTTTTTAGGAATTGACTGTATTAACAAATTACTACCTGCCACAGTAGAAAATCTACGCAATAGTAATAGTCGAGAAGAAAATCTGGAGGAAAACTCTCTCACAAACTTTACAGCACAGAAAGCCCAACTACAGAACGATATTCACATGGAGGATCCTTCAGAAATAAATACATACTTAAAATCACCCACTAGCTCTCCAACAATTAATCCCCTTGAATTTTGGTGGATAAATAAAAACATATATCCAAAACTGTATGAGGTAACTTAATTTTTAAATTAATTAATATTAATTATTTAAGAACCTATCTTGCAGATTTCTAAGAAATTTTTGTGTGTACCTTCAACCTCAACACCTTCAGAGCGCTTGTTCTCTGCAGCGGGGAATATTATGGAGGTAAAAAGAAATAAACTATCACCCGAACATCTAAACATGTTGTTATTTTTGAATGCATTGGCATTGGACGAGTGGCAATTCGATTAACTTCGCTGATAAGTACATATCTTTTTTTCTATCTTATTGAAACTCATTGAATAAATATTTTCAATTCTTGTTTTAGTGTAACAAACTTGGAATCTTGGATGCCTTAATTTTTTATATTTTATGAATTATTTATTTAAAAGTCTTTATTTTTTATAACAATTAATTATTTATTTAAATGTTTTTATTTTTTATAATATAGTGAACTATTTATTTTAATTTGTCAATGAAATACGTTTTTTTTGTTTTGTTAAGTTTAATAAAAATTTTATCAAATTAATGTAATTTTTCATTAAATATTGTACTCGATTTTTATAAAATCGATTTTTTAAGGCCAATTTTTAGAAAAATCGATTTCATTAAAACAAAATTCGATTTCCAAAATCGATTTTATTTTTTGAGAATCGCACATCACTAATTAATTGCATTTATCCGCGCGTGCATTTATGCGAAGCACGATAAATGCATATAAATGTGGCTTTATACAAAGCACATATAAATGCATATAAATGTGCCTTTATACCAGTGGCGGTTCGTAAGGTTCAGGATAAGGGAAGCAATGCGTAGGGCGTCAAAGCTAATGTACCCCGCGAGCGATAAAAGTAAAGGTATCGGCGGCTTTAATTAAAAAAACTGAAAAATAACAAATTTGAAACCATAAATATAGTAAGATATACATACAGTGGCGAACAGAAGTCAACGTACACCATATAAAATGGCGAAAATTCGTATTTTTATTTTATTTTTAAAAATTGAAAAAAATTGTGATATCACAATATACATATCAAAACATTTTATTGAAATTCCATAATAAATTATTTCTACAAAAAAAATAACAAAAAAGTGAAATATACAGAATTCACAAATAACAAAAGTCTACCCAGTCTGCGTACACTTAAAAATTTTTATTATTATTTTTTGTAGAAACAATTTCATTATGCAATTTCAATATAAGTTTTTGTACAAAGGATTGTACTTATTTATTTTGTAATATCACAATTTTTTTTATGCTATAGTAAACGAATTTTCGCTATTTTATATGGTGTACGTTGAGTTTTGTTCGCCACTGTATAACACAATTCAAAAAAATAATCTCGCTCTATCCCTTTAAATCGTCATTAAAGAGAATCATAAAAAACAAATGGAAGCTACAAATTTTCAGCTTCTTCAATACACACCTCCTGCCCTCCCATTAGAATAAAGAGAAAGTTCACCCATCATCGCTCTTTTTTTATTGACTCAAACGAAAATTCATATTAAGAGTCAAACCAAATTTCGAAGCAAAATTTTCAAGAGCAACTCCACAGCAGGCGAAGCCAGAGCAGAATACCAGAAAACGAAACCAAGAAAACAAGAGAATATGGTGAATAGAGAAAATTTGTCTATGTTCGACTTCTCATATCCCGGTATTCGGCTCCGAAGAAGCTGCGTTTAGTTCAGCTTCTGAGGGACCTGTATCAACGCAAACCTTTGCGTGAGTGTGAGTTCAATTGAATTGAATGTGTTGGACTTTTCACGTTGATTTTCGGTGCCAAAGAAGCTGGAGATATTACCCAGTAGGGAATTTACGAATTCATGAAATTGGAATGCAGTAAATCTTTGTAGAAATTGGAAGCAATGTGAATCGATGGCTATTGGAAGAAATGGTAATGTAAAGTGTCATGCATAAGGAAATGAAGATAGCCGTTATGCCTTTATATTGGAATGTATGGTAATGCAAAAAGTAGCTCTTATACATTCATATTGGAATGAATTGTATTGCAAAAGGTGGCCGTTATGCCTTCGACCCTAGGACATCGCAATGTTAATCGAAGTGATGTTTCGATCTAGAAAGTAGACATTATGCATTCGAAGGAACATGTACAGAATCGACTCTGGAAGGTTTCCATTCCCTACTGGGTACAGCTTCCCTACGTTGTGTTAAGCCTCGGCCACGATAAGAGCGGCGAGCGGCACCAGAAAAATTTAATGTCTCGGATTAGAGGTGAGCGGCACTTTAGTATTGCCGCTCTACCGCTCTCCGCTCGTATCGTGGGCGTGGCCGAGGCTTTATTCTTTGTATACAGTAGTATGAATTGTACATTTTATATAAAAAAATCTGTACATTGCTTGCTTAGTGTTTCCAGATGAAGAAATATATTAAGATTTTGTTTTTGATTAATCTTAATATATTTAAATTAATTTTTTATGAAGTTGCCTATTTGGCCAAGGGAAGCAGTGCTTCCTTTGCTTCCAAGGAGGAACCGCCACTGCTTTATACATAGCACATATAAATGCATATAAATGTGCATTTATATAAAGCAGGATATGGGATTATATGAAATTAAGGAGTCCTCTAAACTAAAAACATGTATAGATTTCAATGAAAAATTACAAGAAAATAACGACAAAAAATGGTGTAACAATTCACATTTAATAACAAAAAAATAAATTCACATTTAATAACAAAAAAATAAATTCATATTTAATAAAAAAAACATAGTTTTGTATTGTAAAGTATAAGTAGATAATGTATTATAATCAGCCCTTTGAAAAAAAATCAGAAATCTTTTTCTGGACAAAATTTTGTTCAGATAGATAATATAATTTCTCTTCTAACTGATCTATAATAAGCGATGAAATATTGTTATTTTCGAAATATTCTCTTAGTGTTATAAGAGCGATTAAAGCTTCTTTTCTTTTCACGGTAGGTTCATGGATAATATTTTCATCTTGTAGAATTTCTATCTCTTCTACATCACTATTATTTTGTTCAGCTTCTTCTATGATAACTTCATCTGTTACATCTCCATAACAGTCTAAATCATTATCACAGTTTAGATATTCAATAAAATCATTTTCTTCTACCTCATTTTGTTCAATATTCGGCTCTTCTTTTTTGAAACCAGATTTTCTAAAACAATTTTATATCGTTGTTGGAGTCACCAACCACCATGATCTTTTAATTATTTTTAATGCTTCTAGAATATTAATACTTTTTATAAATTCTTTAAAAGTATAACCTGTTTCAAGTGCTAATAATTGTTTTCGAATAATGCATGTCCGGTAGTAAGCTTTAAAATTTCTGATAATTCCCTGGTCCGAGGGCTGAACCAAAGATGTGGTGTTAGGTGGTAAATACTGGATGGATATATATTCAAGATTTACTTCCGTTCCAATTTTGTGGCAACTTGCATTGTCTATGAAGAGCAAAATTCGTTTTTGTTGTTTCCTCAATTTCCAATCTAAATCTTTTAAAATTTCAATCCATATAGAGTTGTTCATCCAGGCTTTCTTTTGGTTATAGTAAGGTACTGGTATGACCTTTCCTCGAAATTCGCGAGGTTTTTTTTGATTTTCCAATGGAATATACATGCTTATCTGAACCTTCCCAGTTGCACATGAACAATAATGTGAGTCGATTCTTTTGAGTTTAGAACCGCTTGCTTTATCGCCTTGTTCTGCAAAAGTTCCAGTGGGTAAGGCTTTATAATATAAGCCGGTCTCATCTGCATTATAAATTTGAGAAGGTGTGAAATCCTTTATTATATCTGGTAAAATTACATTCGACCACTCGGTACTAGCTTCAAAATCTGCGTCGTTCTTTTCACCACACAATTTATGAAAGCTAACATTTTCTTTTAGTTTCCATCGATGAAGCCAGCCAGTATTTGGTTCAAAATCTATATTAAGCATTTGTGCAAATTTTTTTGCTTTTTCGCATATCATTGGTCCATTTATTATTGCATTTTTTGACCTCATTTCTTTGAACCATACAAAAACAGCATTATCAATTTTATCATACCAGCCGTTTCTAAATCGTTTACGCTTTACGTTACCATTTTTATAAGAAAAATCTCTGTATTTTTGTTCATCCTTCGCTATTCTTGAAATCGTAGACAAATTAATCCGAAATTTTTTGGAAAGTTCTTTTCGTGTTTTGCCTGCCTTGATTCCATCTAGAATTTCTAACTTTTGCTGCACACTTAAAGTTATTTTTTTACCGCCCATCTTGATCTAAAATAAATTTTAATAATTGTTAATTTTGGAAGGCTTACATATATGTATTATGTACCACACAATTTAAGTTTCCTTTAAAAATGACTTAGCACAAAGAACCAGCGGCACTCTTTCTAGCAAAACACGCGCCGAATTGTCAAAATAAATTTCCGCCAAATTGTCAAATAAAAAAGGAGCAAAAGAACTATTCTGTGAAATGAATGAGAGCAGGGTTGTACATACATTTATCTTATACTATTAAGTGAGCAATTCTTGTATATTTGTAAATATTTTCTCGAAAACCGCTCTAACGATTTTCTTCAAGATTGGTATTTAAAGGTGTTTTGACCCAATGAGTACGTTGGGCTTAGTGAAAATTTCCGGAAAACTGGCAGAAAAAAGCCAATTTTCCTACATTGTTAAAAATTATTGAAAAAGATACTTTTCTTTTCAATAAGCAACGCCTATTGAAATATTCTACTGTCACTTTAATAGTTTTTTTTATTTATTTTTGGAAAAAAATCTTTTACAATTATGTTAAATATATTTACAAATATACTTATGTACGTAGGTATACTTATATAAGGGTGACAATTAAAAATGCTTCTATTAAAATAGTTGCAACTCAAACAAATATTAACTATAATGAAGCAGACAGATTTGTACAACGCAGGTGTATTATTCCACCCGAAGCATGCTGCCGATTGTTTGGTAACGACATTAAAAAAAAGAGTCATTCTCTCTAATGATTGGATATTCACATGCCTGGTCAGTATCGTGTCCAAAATATTGAACAAGCGCAAGAAGATTTAGCTAAGTAGGTCAAAATTTAGAAGCTTACTCTTGTATCATGTCAAGGATGCTATAAGTTTTGATGATCTACTTATGGTTAGCGGCATTAAATACAACACATACAAACAAGCTTGCTTGGCTAGAGGGTTAACGTATGATGATCGACAATGGATTTATGGGTTACGAAAATCAGCATTGTCCAAAATGCCAAGAGCAATGAGAATGCTCTTCACACAAATCCTCATTTTTGGAGCTCCTGAAAATCCGAAGAACTTGAGTTTATCAAATCATAGCACATACATAAACTTAATAGCGAATCTACTGAAGGTAGGAATTTTAGATACTGGGTGGATCGGTTTAATATGGATGGTTATAATGAAGTTAATGATGATGTGTTAAATATTGATGAGTCTGCTTCACTTGGAAATCAGATGTACCAGCTGCTTCGCGGTAATCAAATTGAAGTTGTTGAATCCATCTTAAACGCACTCAATAACAACTCGGAACATAAGTGGTTTTTTATTGATGGACCAGGGGGAACGGGCAAAACTTTCATCTATTAAACTTTAAACTATATTCTTTTAGGAAGAAATTTTAAAGTCAAGTGTATGGATTTTACTGGTACTACATCCACACTGTTACCTCAGGTTTGTAGAGCTCATAAAACCTTTAGGCTTAAAGTACCCTTAACTGCTGAATCGGTTTCAAATATCAAACCTGGGTCAACTAAAGCTCGAGTGTTTGCACAATTTCATATTTTTCTAATGGATGAAGCTCCTATGCTTCCTAAATATGGACTTCAAAATATGGATAATTTGTTTAGAAATCTAGCTAATCAAAATTTACCATTTGGTGGAAAGATTGTTGTTCTTGGAGGAGATTTTCGGCAGTGTTTATCCGTTCAACCAAGGGCCAACCGAAGCGAACTTCTTGATTAAAAAGAGTCCTTTGTGGCATAATTTTAAGTTTATTCCATTAACAGAGAATATGCGTGTGGATCCAGAGCAAAGAGAATTTGCTAACTACATACTAGAAATTATTAGTAGTATGGACGGAGATACTAAATAATAGGTATAATTATGCTTTAACATGTCTACCGAGATGAGGATTTTTTACTTAAAATCGTGTAAGTCTTTTTAACATTTAATTCTACAAAAAGCATATCTATGTTTAATATGTAGAGAATTTGAATTTTTTTAAAAAAATTGTAATTTTATTTAACGTGCCTTTTCCCATATTCTTTCAAATGTCTTATTATGTAAAAGATTACAAAAAAAATAGTTTTAAAAAAGATATCCCAAGATTTCCTTTCAACAATTATTGTACCAAATGAACAAAATGTGTTAACCTAAGGGCAGCCTACCCGATAAGAGTGTGACCGATTATAGATCGGATTCCTGGTACTAAAAAATTTAAATGTGCTTTTACACGTGTAGAATTTAATCCACTCCGATTTTCATGGCTTTGAAAATGATTGTATTTAGACGGGCAATGTAATTATCCGTGTTTCTCTTAAGAGTGTTTATATACCTGGAAAATAGCCGTGTTGCATTTACGTGTGTTTTACCTTTGCAAAAGTTAGTAAAACCGTGAGTTTTGTGCGAATTTTGATTTGGTTTTGATTTATAACAATTATTTCCACAATGTGTTTATTTTGCAGATTTGGGAAAGTTTTATTTGGGTCAAAAATTCACAAAAGCAAATTATTGCGTTTTACAAGGATTTGAAGATGTAAAATATCAATCATATCATGAACAAATTTAAAAATATGAAAAGTGGAAATTATTGCTTTATGGTTACTTATGGACATTCTCCCTTAATAGTGCAGCCAATATAAGAATTCTATCTACTGGCACTATAAAAAAATCCAAATAACTTGATTTGTTTTACCTTTATTATGATGCTCTACTGACATCCTGGAAAGTATCCTAGTTTCAGGGGTCACGTTTTCTTTTATAGGGGTAAATTTTAACTTGGCGCAATTACATCAAAAACCATTTTAATCGTAAAACGTGCAGAAAAGTTTCGGTGTCCCTCTAATACTAGTATTTTGTTAAAAATAAATACTCCTTTCTTCACCACCACAGGGGTAGAGTATTATGCGCGTTTTTGTTAAAGTGGTTTCCCCAGTAAGCCTAATCCACAAAAAAAAAATCGGTACATCCCTTACAGGTATTTATTTAGTCTTCGTTGAGTAAATCCGACATAAAATTACATTTTTAAAAGCAATTCTCCAATTTGCTATTCACGCTATTACTCCTAAGAATTTGATGTAACAACTTTCCCTTTTAGGATTGTATAGTTTTTTGCTTGGAAAAGTTTTTAAATGAGCTCTTATCTTTAAATTTATGAGAATGAATGATAATCTAATATTTCTTTGTGGTGATCGTAACATTCATTTTCTTTAGCTAACCATTGGGAAAATCAGATTTTTTACTTGTTCTATCCATACCATGTTCAATTATGTTGCTTTTTAAACCTATTATTTCAGGCGTATTCTGAACAAATTTAGTGAAGATTTTTACAAAGATTTTACAAATATTAAAAAAAATAATCTGTAGGATTTTTAAGTGCATCAAAATCGGTACTAATCGGTAAAACTTTCCGAAGGTTTTGAATATACTTTGCAGTTTCGTTTGGGTTTCTCATAATCTTATCGCATAATAAACACTTTCTTTTTTGAAAATTATGAAACCTACAAAATACCTTAAAGAAGTTTCTTCGTCAGAAATCGAATTATCATTTGCCCCACATTCCAACAAATCAATTGACTCGATTATGTTGTTAAGTTCGTGACTCTCATTAGTGACATCACCAACCGTCAGTTCCTCTACAGTAAAAATACGATGATCGTCATTATTATTTATGGTTTTGCTATCACTAAATGAGTCAATATCAATAGCTATAAATTCCTATCTTCGCTACAATTCTTCCTTTTGAAAGATATAGGCAAATTTTTTTTCGATATAATTTTGCAAATGATATATAGGTACTATTGAAATTATATAAAGAAAAGATGGATTGTTGCCCCCTCTTGATCGTTCTAAGGAAAATAGGTTTTCAATTGGGTCTTGGTTAAATTTCGATGTCAGAACGAAATGTTTATTGGGAAAATCATTTAATATTTCATCAGTTAAAAGAATAATGGATTTTAGAGTCAAAATCAATCCCCCAATCCAAAATGTTTTGTTTTTGTTCTAAAATGAAATTGATTGGATGTAATCTAGCATTTCAGTAAGATATTTCCCTGGAGTATTTGTTTGAGTTAATCCACACTTATACCAATTTATACTAAAAGGTTCTTTACTATTGAGACAATGGAACAAGTTATTGAGTTTTGAAAAGAAATCGGAAGTAGAAATAGTAACTGATGTAACATTAGGGCTAAGCAAATTTAATTCCAAAGCAGCACAAACTGTGTTATTTAAAACTTGAAGAGCATAAGAAACCTTCATTTTTTCCCAAGTATTTGGCCATAAAAATTATGAAGTTAGCTTCGGCACCATTAGAGTAGAACCATTTTTTTCTAAATTATAGAGTTCTTTAACACAGTTCCAACTTACTCTTCCAGCTTCACAGTGAATATATTTTACCAATAAAGAATTACGTATTAATTTGAACAAATGCGGAACATCAAACATTGCGATTATTATAATAAAAAAAGGGTCCTTTTCAATTACTCCGAGAGAACTAAAGCAACTGCGATTGTTAGAAGCCTGATCTGGGGTTATACTTCGGATTTTAAGCCCAAGTTCATAACAGTAGTCCAAATTCAACTTCACTTTTCGGTTAATACCTTAATGTTAATGGGTTTATCCAGTGGCGTGGCGTGCTTTGAATTGTAGGGGATGAAATCTGGCAAACTTGGTCTGGAAAAACTCCGTTCCGCGGATACACGTTATATGCTCAAAAGCAGTGAGTGCCTTCCATTTAGACACAGAAAGACAATTGTGTCCAACGCAGTGTGTCTAAATGGAAGGCACCCAGTATTAAGATTATCTATATTATCATGAATAGATAAAATAAGTCTTCCATTGAAATCGCAGCGAGTGTGAGCTACTTTTGGAAGTTTTCGCTTTAAAAACAAGTCGAGAATAGCAGTTCGTTTAGTTGAGCGACTAAAGAAATGTGAGAAACCTGTGATTGACTGAAAGAAGATTCGCCACTCACTAACCTTGTCACATGATTGCGATAAAACAATATTTAAGCGGTGGGCAAAGCAGTTTACAAAAAGAGCATTTGGAAGTTTTTTTTAATTCTAACTTCACCCGCCATAACTGAAGCTCCGTCATAGCAATTGTACCTTGGAACCACATGCGAAATTCTGCATAACATGAACTAAATGTTCATGCAAACGAGCTGCTCTTCTATCATCGGAAAAAATTTTAAAACTAATGAATGTTTCTTTCGTGTCACCAGAGGAAAAAATGTATCTCAGAGTGGTTGACAACATAGATCGACAGGAAATATCCGGGGTTTCATCACAAATAATTGCATCAAACTCAGAATTTTGGATTTCAGAAGTAATTTTAATTTTTAGTAAGAGTGCAGGAAATAGCCTTAAATCATTTTGAATATTGTTTGATAATCCAGAAAATACTGAATCTGATTTTTACGTTCTGGATTATGTTTGGCCAAAAGTGAAATTAATTCTACATAATTTTCCCGATTAATATAATCTTGACCCTCGCGGTGGCCGCGAAATCTTGCTCCTGACATGCCAAGTGGCAAACAACATCTATACAAATTTTAATAATTTTTCGGATCTTTTTAACTAACTCATTGTTCTCATAATTGAGGATTTATAATGAGTGTCTACTAGATTTTCAATCCTAAGGCCTGTACCGAATTTAGAAAGAGCTAAAACCGATTTTAAATGCTCGAACTGCTTTATGGAAATTATTTAAATCATTATATTCCGAAGACCGCCAAACGTTCTTTTCATTTGAAAATAAAATCCAAGGCCAACAAAAATTTGTTTGCTTATTTTGGCAACAGGTAAGCCAATTCGCGCTATTGTATAATTTAACAGAAAAATGCCTAGTGCATGTTTTATTTTCACTTAAAATATGTAATATTGGTTTCGGTCTACCATTTTCAATTATGGATTTCTTTTCCGTAAATGAACGCGAGTCAAAGGATTGCTTCAAAAAATCGTCCATTATGCAAAAATGCTTACCATCAACATTACCCATTATATTAAATAAAGCAAAAACAAACTAAAAAAACTAACATAAATAATATATATATATTTTTAATTTATCCAATTTTTTTTCAAACTTACTTTTTAAAACTACTTGCACTATTTTTAACTCACAAAACAAATCGCACCAACTACATTTCATACTCTAAAATACGTAGAAGAGCGACCTTCACCGATCCAGTAACCGAATGAAATTTTTTTTCATGATAAATAATATGCTAACAAATGGAACGATGATGGGTTGCCTAACGAAATATGTTTAAGGCTATATTTAATAGGCGTTTTTTCGCCATTTTCCGCCTTTTTATCTATTTTGATGTGAAACTATGCATTTTGGTGAAAATATCAAAGGAGCAAACTTTCACTGTTTTTTCGAATTCCGCATAGTTTCGCCGCTAGCGGCCGTTTTCCACCTTTTTTTTAGATTTTGAGCTAAAATTATGCATTTGTATGAAAAATTAAATGAGATCAAAGTAGTAGTTGCAGGTTTTCAACGGCTTTTCTTTGGACGCTTTGATTTATCAACAGAATCTGAAAAAAGGCGCAAAACGGCCGCTAGCGGCGAAACTATGCGGAATTCGAAAAAAACAGTGAAAACAAAATTTGTAGGAAATTTTATGCTCTACAACTTTGCGCTTTTGATATTTTCACCAAAATGCATAGTTTCTCATCAAAATAGATAAAAAGACGGAAAATGGCGAAAAAACGCCTATTAAATATAGCCTTCAACATATTTCGTTAGGCAACCCATCATCGTTACATTTGTTAGCATATTATTTATCATGAAAAAAAATTTCATTCGGTTACTCGATCGGTGAAGGTCGTTGTTCTACGGATCCTGTACTATCAGGCAAAATAATTTTTTATTTATTTTAATTAATTAATTAATTACTCCAAAAATACTGCTTTTTACTATTTTCTACAATTAAGTCATTAATTTCAAACTACATTGTACAAAATCATTTCCAATTAGATTGCTCATAGAAATAAATTCCCTCCAATCCTATTAGAAAACTTCTCTCCGCTCTCACCCAACACAAAAATACTCACATTATTCTGACAGAACAGAATGGATCCAAAACCAGAATTGCTTCCCTTGGCACAAACGTTCGTTGTGTCTCCCCATCTCCACTTCCCTCTTCATCCACAAGTTCGCACCAAAGTGCGTTCCAACGGACAGTCAAGGGAAGCAATTCAAATTCTGCTTCTCGAGGTCCGCTGTCATGTTTCTTTGCGTATAGAGAGTAGTTTTCGTATGCGAATTCAGAGAGAAGGAGAAGAGAACTTTCGCTCATGGACAAAACATAAAATATTGCTTCCATTCTATTTCTCATATGGAGACAATGAATTTTTCTTAACAGTGGAGGGTAGAAAAAAAGCAACAATAATGTAAATTAATCTCAGAATGATAAAATGAAAAGGAAATTTTTGTAAAAGAAAATTGATAAATTTTGAATTTTTATTTTTATTTCTTAAGAAATTGTAAAGGATGCAATGCATCCTTTGCTTCCAAAGACGCCACGCCACTGGGTTTATCGGTGGCAAAAAAACTAATAATGAACTTTCAATTAGATAAACCAAGCGCCATAAAAACAAAAACATACTTTGCTGGTTCTTTATTTTTAAAATCACCTGTATCTACAAAATCAACTATTTCATCTGTTACTTGATCATATATGTTAACTCTCTTCTAATATTAATTTAATCGGATATCAACACAGCTTGCTTCATTTCTACATCCCAATATGAAACAATCTTCTTAAAGTTTTCCGTAACCGTGTTATTAAAACCAGGTTGAATATTTTTAATTAGTTGCCAACGATGCAAAGAGCTCAGAGATGGTAAATTTATGTTTAAATTATCTTTAAAATACCTGGAAGTTGTAGGAGATGTGTAATGGAAATTCTTGTTAGAAAGTATCATATTGCAAAAAGTTTTTGAATTTTTAGTCATATAGTTAGCGGTCTTTTGACTAGTCTACTGAGATAATTATTTCGACATATCCTTCTTTCTAGATTCACCTTGTTAGTTCTATTTTCTTTGCTGCAACTCTTCAATTTTTCTATAAGTTTTTTATATTTATTTAATAAATTTTTATATTTTGAGCTGTAGAAATTTACCGATTTCGACGATTCCCGTCTATTATAAAAGAAAAGAGAAAGAAAAATTATAGCTTACTGGGGAAATGACTTTAACAAAAACGCGCATAATACTTTACCCCTGCGGTGGTGAAGAAAGGAGTATTTATTTTTAACAAAATACTAGTATTAGAAGGACACCGAAACTTTTCCGCACGTTTTACGATTAAAATGGTTTTTGATGTAATTGCGCCAAGTTAAAATTTACCCCTATAAAAGAAACCGTGACCCCTGAAACTAGGATACTTTCCAGGATGTCAGTAGAGCATTGGATCACAATAACTGTGTGTGATAGCTTTGCCGAGATTTTGAAATCCTTCATTCCGAAGAATATTGTGATTGGCATCACAGACTATTTTCACTCGTTCATTATTTTCGTCGCATGTTCGACACTGATACGCACGATGGTGAGTTTATGAATAATTTTTTGGCTAAATCAGATACATTCGTATTCCCATCAATTTTAATGGGATTACTGCTTTTTTTATCTTTTAAAGTTCCATAAGGAACTTGTGACCTTCTTTTAAAAAATTTTGTTTTCAATCCATTTTCAACTAGAATTTCAGCACATTCGTGGATTGAAGTCGGGTTTTTATTAATTAGTTTGTGATAATTTTTATCATTTGTTAGCGCAGTTGCCAAAATTTGGCAAATAGAGTCACACGCGCATGTGTTTCTGACCACATAATTTTTTTTCCATCTCCGACATTTTTACTATGATTTCCATTAATTATTACTGGAAGTTTTGTCATATTTTTTAGTGTTGGATCAAGTTGTGGATACGGATCATTATATCTTCGAGATCGTTTTGTCTTATTTTTACTGCGCCAATTAGATTCGAAGTTGAGTTCTGATAATCTATCAAAAGATGTTTTATCAGTATCAGATATTCTTCGTTTTCCTCTTGCGTTGTTTTTAATTTCAGGTACGTTATTTTCTTTATCGTTTTTTAAAGCATTACCAATAATACTAGTGCTATTATTTTTTAATCTAGCATTACCATTATGACTAGTAGCACTGTCAGTAAGACGAGTAACACTATTATCAAGACTAGTGTTATTACTTTTTATACTAATGACGGATTTATTATGATGGTTCTGGACACTGTTCTTTAAAATGAATTCACTAATAGTACTATCAGTAAGGCTAATAACACTATTATCATGACTAGTGTCATTACTAATAACGGATCTGTTATTATTGTTCTGAACACTGTTCTGTACAGGTAATTTGGTATCATTCTCTTCTATATCAGCTAATGCAATTTTTAATTTACCCGAGAATGATGATAAATGATGAGCAATAAAATGATCAACTTTCATTGGTTTACTATAATTTTTCAGGACACGAAGTTTTAAATCATTAAATTCCGACTCAACGGGTGCTGAAGTTGGTCGTTCAGAACCATACCCAAAGCATGCAGGCATCACTTCGGAAAATAATGGAAAGTACGGAAGCAACGTTTTTAATTTGTTTGCTACTTCGACGCAAAAATAGCCATTAACATTACTTGTCTCATCTTCCTTTTCAACTATATTTTTGCACTCCATGTACATCGCACAAGACCAATTAAAAATATTCGTAGTCAACAACTCCTCTTCATCCGGTTCATCTTCCAACACCTCATCTGTTTTATCATCCTTTAATATTAAATACTTTTCCTCAATGTCAACACCTCTAATTGACATGGTTAAATATTGTCGAGCTCTAATCGACGAGCTGTCTGGAGCTAGGTTAGTATTTAAAGCCATAATAAATATCGATTTTGCATGGATTTCTATTCCTTCAAGAGTACTCTGATTTCGTAAGTTAGCAATGCTTCTGATATAAAATTCTTTCACTTTTGAAGGGAATCTATTCCAAAACTTCCATTTAGCTATCATATTCATAAAATGACAGATGTCCAATCATATCAGACAAGATGGAGTTTTCGAATTTTTTTTATCAAATCAAAACATGATGATAGATATTCTGCCAACGTATCTGTTTTTGCAAATGCCTGATACTGGTACGGATTTTATCAAGGATCCTGTGGCATCGATGCATAAAACGATGATATGTTTGATAGACGGCTATTTGTTCGTTAGCCAATAATGAACAAATAACGGATCTGACCCAATAAATTTTATAGCGCCTTGATACTGGGGATTATATTTCATCGATCTTAAGCTCTTACAATAATCTTTTTCGTTGATGCCAAGCAAATGCTGTTCACCTTCTTTTTCTGCTCTCCTTAAAGCGGTTAATCTAAATAAATGAGGGGGTACCTTATCGCCAAGTTTCGTACATTGGTCCATTTTTTCCCTTCTCCAAATTGAAGGTAAAATTTTACCATCAATTAATTATTTTTGAACTGCAACTCTTTTAGAGCGTTGTTTGGTTCGTTTTAAATTGTTTAGACATTGTTACTTTATAGAATGTCATCTGTAAAAGAAAACTCTAATTGTGAAATAATGGTGGCAAAATTCTTTCAAAAATACTAGTGCTTTCCTATTGCGATTTAAAAATGCACTATCTACTCTACCATCTGAAATTTTTTTCTGACATGACTAAATATGTAAAATATATTGTTCAGTTGAAGAAACGAAATATTCCAATTATAATTTTTTATAAGCTCATCCATTAGGCAGAATAAGTCCTTTTCATATTATAAATAAAATTCTTAAGAATTAATGTCATAATTAAATGCATGACATATTATTATTAAAAAAAATATTAAAATGCTAGCAAATCTCTATGTAATTGTTAATTTTAAATCACTAAATGATTAAAGATATTATGTATGTATGTACAATCGGAAACATTTTTATAGCAAAATTATAGATACCACGATGTTATAAACATGTCCCAACTTCGGAGAAAAATAACTTACCAAACAATAATAGTAAATTTATACTCTTCCAGCGACCCTCATTAATAGAAAAAATTAAAAAAATTGAAAAAAATTCAAAAAATCGAGAAATATGTACGTGATTTGAAAAATCAGGAGTTCGGTTTTTCTTAATTTTAACCTGTTTAATGAAAATAAAGTATCAAAATGTATCATTTGAAACTAGACTTTTCAATGGTTAAATGAGCACTTATTGAATATCAAAATTCGAAAAAAACATCAATAAAGTTGTCCATGCAAGATAAGGGTATTTTTTTCGAAAAATGTTAATTATCTGGGAAACTATCCGTTTTCCAAAAAAAAAAATTATGCTTATTTAAGGCAACACAAGGTATACTCTTAGAAATTTTCATGTAAATTGAATTATTTTTACGGGAGAAAAAAATTGAAAACTGAAAAATTGATTTTCCGCCATCTTCTTGGAAAATTTGAGGTTATGTCAAAATATGTTAAATACAAAAGTTTTAGATCTTTTTATTATCTACAACTTTTGTATTAAACGTTTTCCACTAGGAGGTCATGTTTCACCGCAAATCGCAAAAAATCGTTTTTAACCCCTAAATAGCATCCCCATTTTACCATTTCCCTTTTTTTCGAGTTTAAAATATTTTTTTCTTTTAGTTATAACCTTAACGACATTTCATTGCTGGTCCCTCCCTGCTATTTTTTTTTCCAAAAAACTATCGACACTAGCCTACTATTCGAATTTTTACATTCAAATGGAAGCAACAATGGAACAGAGCACGTGTAAATTGGGTTTGCACGGATTGTATGTATGCGTAAAATTTCGTGTTGGTACACAATATTAGGAATGGATTTCCACTTCTATTGTCCGTTAAAAAAGGCGGGAATCTTGCAAGGCGAGGAAGTCACTTCCTCTTCATTTTTTATCATTCTTTCACATACATTGCGTGCAGTATGTAAGTAATTCTGCCTCCTTTTATCATAGATATTACTTCTTTGATATTTTGACTTTTTCACTCCCATTGAAATTTTTATCAGTTGATCTCAAGGGCATTGAAACATTTTTAAAAATTTGTTCTAGCTCATCACTCTTATTATTATTGCTCGCTGCTAAAAGCTGATGCATACGATCTATGTTGACTTAACGCTCTCTTAGACGCTCTCTTAAGGGTTAATATAACCTTGTGGCTTTTTTCACGTTTTTTTTCTTATTGGATTTCTCAAACATTCCTTTAAGTATCCAAGAATGATACCAAAAGTCGATTATGAGGGGGAGAAACTATCTGGGTCAAAGAGTATTTTTTCCGAGCGTAGTCCTGAAGCAAAACTAGCGTTTTTTTCGAGTATTAAAACTTTAACTTCAAATATCTAGGTTCCATGTTTCTCGCACTGGGCCTAACTCCCTCCATTTTTATCCGATTGACTTGAAATTTTAACTGCAACTTTAAAACAGTATTGTCGTAGGACATTTTGATAAATTGATTTTTATAGAAAAAAAGTTTAAATTAACGCCATTTTTTTAAAATCAATTGTTCGATAAAAACCTACGACGTTCGTTAGATTTTCGACTATATTTTAAGATACTACGATTTAAGATACAGATTAAAAATTGTGACTTGTAGCGGTACGCCCATATCGACCGTCCGAGATTTTTTTCCTAGCGTGCGCCATTTTGTTTCGCAAAAAAAAACTGTTTTTTGTAGTTAAAGACTAGTACTTTCATATCCCTCAGATATGTACCTCTTTCCTATCCTTTGTGATACGTCTCAGAAAATCACGTAAACTTTAGGGAACACAAGATGACATTACCCCATAACCGTGCTAAATAGTTTCTATAAGTGTTGAGGTACTTAACGATGCAGCACATCATAGCACAACCCGAGTAGGATATGAGGAAAACTTAACATTAATTTATTTCCAAAATAGCGGGGCTGGCTTAATTTTGGGAAAATAATAACCGTGCTAAATATTTTCTATAAGTGCTAAGGTATCTAACGATGCAGCACATCATAGCAAACACTGAATACAATATAATAGAACCTTAATATTAATTGATTTTAAAAATGGCGGGGCTTGATGATTTGTTGAAAAAAACAATAACCGTGCTAAATGCTTTCTATAAGTGTTAAGGCACCTTAAGATTTAGCACATCATAGCACAACCCGAGTAGGATATAAGAGAACATTGCCATTAATTTATTTCCGAAATGGCGGGGCTATCTAAATAAATGAAAATTTAGATTCACGTGCCAAATGTTAAGTATTGTTCATAACCAATAATTTGTTGCGGCACAATATAGCACAACTCGCCCCTATCCTAACTGTGCTCCGGAGCTATTTCCTTCTTATAATGGCGGGGCTAAATCAAAAATTATGTTAGCATGCCAAAATTTTTCCATAAATGATATGGAACTTTTTATAAGCAACACATCTAACACAACAATAGCACAATACAGCACAAACCTTTTTTACTTCCCAGTAATCCCAGTAGCAAGTTATTGTAATCTGTCCGAAAATCAGATTAGAAATTTTTAATGTATAACATGTTTCAAGGTCCCACCCAGTAGGGAATTTACGAATTCACGAAATCGGAATGCAGGATATCTTGGTAGAAATTGGAAGCCTTCATATTGGAATGTATGGTAAGGCAAAAAATAGCTCTAATACCTTCGTATTGGAATGAATTGTATTGCAAAAGGTGGTCGTTATGCCTTCGACAGTATGGCAATGGTAATCGAAGGGATGATTCGATCTAGAAAGTAGACATTACGCATTCGAAGGAAAGTGTACAGAATCGACTCTGGAATGCTTCCATTCCCTACTGGGCAATAGCATTTTAAGCAAAAATTTGAGAAGAAATATGTGTGTATGGGTGTGTGTGTGCGTACGTATGTACGTATGTATGTTCCTGCACCATTTCGCGCGAACCAAAAAAGATATCGACTTCGTTGAGGTGCCGTTCGAAGCGTGTTCAAGGAAATATGATCTGAAAAGATTTTCATAAAAATCGGTCGAGCCGTTTTTTGTTTGAACGACTTAAGCGATTTATGTACCAGCACGATTTCGCGCGAACCAAAAAAGATATCGACTTCGTTAAGATGCGTTCGAAGCGTATTAAAGGACATATAAATTGAAAAGATTTTCATAAAAATCGGTCGAGCCGTTTTTTTGTTTGAACGACTTAAGTGATTTTTGTACCAGCACGATTTCGCGAGAACCAAAAAAGATATCGACTTCGTTAAGGTGTCGTTCAAAGCGTGTTAAAAGACATATGATCTGAAAAGATTTGCATAAAAATCGGTGGAACCGTTTTTTTTGTTTGAGCGACGTAAGTGATTTTTCTACCAGCACGATTTCGCGCGAACCAAAAAAGATATCGACTTCGTTGAGATGCCGTTCGTAATATGATCTGAAAAGATTTTCATAAAAATCGATCGAGCCGTTTTTTGGTTTGAACGACTTAAGTGATTTTTGTACCAGCACGATTTCGCGCGAACTAACAATGATACCTCAGAGAAGATGTGTATATGAGGAGATTGTCGTATAATTTCCATTATTTCGCTTAATGTTTCATGCAGCGATACATAAATAACTAAAATCGAGATCATTTGTCCATTTTTTGCTATACATCTGCCTACACACACTTCACGAATAGCTGATTTATCGTGACTAAGTGTTAGCGTATTTTGTAACGTAACGTCCGTATGAGTTGTTAAAGAACTACCAGGGTGTTCATTATTTTGGTAGATCGTAACTCCAATAGCTGCAACTTCAGGTCGCTTAAATTTAACAATATACTTGAAGTTTGGAATAACAACATATCGTTCATTTTTCATCCAAGTGTCAGTGTTAAAAGTAATACATAAATTTTGTTTACAACTTCGTTATCCTAATCTTGTAAATACGCACATGTCATTTGACAACCTAGTGGAAGTATTGATAAACAAATGTGACAAATTTTAGGTATTATATTTATCAGTGGCGGCTTGCCTTTAGGGGCTTAGCCCCACCAGAAATTATCGAGCAAATCATATTCAAACGTTTTTTAATTAATTTCATTTTTACAAAAAAGCAAAGCAAATTTTCTTTGCAATTTATTACAATTTCTAAAAAAAATCACAATAATATCCCACAAAAAAATTCGTAGTAGAACTTCATAAGAAAAGTATAAAAGAAGCGCAAACAAAAAAAGTAAGAAAAAGTCTCAACTCTCTCATCAAAATAATCTCCTCAGGGGCTATCATTGAGTCAGCCCCGAAGATGAACCATTTTGTATGCAAAATTTATTGACTGAGATGATTGATTCATGAACTTTTGTTCTACCAAGCGGGGCTAAAATCTATAAGCCCTAGGATTCATTGGAATTCTCTCGCTGACATGTAATACATGTCAGTGGATTCTCTTGCTCTGTTGGGTTTACTCACGCACAAAGCCTTCTACATAAACCACCGCGAATGTAAACAAAAACGGGCACCTAATCAATTAACACTCTAAAAATACACTTAACCACTCACTTCTTTATAATTTTTTTTATTAAATCACTAAAGCACTAACCACTGATAATCCATGTGCACCAAAAAGTGATAATATACATTATTTTACCACTTTTAAGTGCAAAAACAAAGTTAAAAAATTGTTTCGTACGGCTTCGGCAATGTTAATTCCACAATTTTGGCACTTCATACACATACATTCACATACCTGGGGCATGGCTTGTAAATGTAGAAGGCTTTGCTCACGCACATTGAATGCCAGTGTTGTCGGTTCGTTCTTTTAGTTCTGTTTATTATATTTCTGAAGTAATTTTGCCTGCATTTGCAACTAATTTGCGGAGCATTTTGATACTTTTTTACACCTATGGGTTTTATATACCTGAGGGACTGATTTTATTTTTAAATTTTGGATAGAAATATAGTTAAAAGTAGTAAAAAGAGAAATTTTTATTGGAAAAAGCTAATTAGAGATTGAATTTTAACTGACAGTTACAAGTTGATTTTTAAGTGAAAAGTGTGAGTTTACAGAAATTGCGGTAGATGTATGAGCCGCTCAATGCACAGAGTGATTAACTCCACTTTTTGAAAAATTTTAAATTTAAGTGTCAAAGCACTTGGTATAGTCCTAACTTTTTATATTTGTAATATCTTTCCTGAATAATAAAGTTTAACACCATTAAAGACAATTTTTTTTTGTCCATTGAATAATAAATTATTTATTTCAGAGGCCATTTTGATTAACTCCATATTATCAGTCAAGTCAGTGTTAAAAGCTAGTATACAACGGTTAATGTGGTAGATAGTACACAAAAAATGATCGACAAAAACACAAAACGGGTGGCCTATCCCTGCGCGTTTTCGAGAGAGGGCGAGAAATAAAGGGTCTTATTTGTAAAAAATATGAAAAAAAAACATTTCTCCCCACATATTTCACTGTAGTTCAAAAAGTATTTCGTTAAGATCCTTTTTTCTGAGCCTTTTTAACATCCTCAAAAGTTACCCGAAAATTTCTTGGAACACTACAAGACTTAAGCTGGCTTGGTTTTTTACTATTTGCTATTCAAAAATAGATATCACTCACTGATCAGTTTTTAGTCTTGGAAACACTAGTAATAAATGCCCGGTATATACTAACTTTTGACACTGACTGTAAATTCTTCCAATAAAGCAACTTAATTGCGCTAGCGAGCGCTGAAGGATAACGGTAAATATTTGAAATGCCAGTATTAAAGTAAAATAAATTAGTCAGTCACAGTCTAATTTCCGCAGGATCAAATACTTGTGAAGTGGTTGTAAAAAAATAAATATTTTACCGTTATAATCAAGATGAGTGAAATTAATAACAATGTGAACGTGGAAAACAGTGAATCATCTGATGGTTCTTTAATACGTTTATGGTGGTCTTCGGATTCTTGTGATTACAACAGTAAAGATATTGCAACGAACGCATTTATTGGGAGGGAAAGAAGTTGTAATCCTGATAATTGGGCCCGAAATATACAAAAGTATAGAAGAACAAAAGGTTTGGCATACAGGAATAGAGGAGGATATTTAATACCTGCAAAAAATTTTGTCGATTTAATATGCAGATGCCGTCAGAAGTGCAATCAAAAAATTCTTTCGGATGAGAGACAGGCTGCCATGAAGGCATTTTATAGCCTTTCCTAAACTGACCACATCCGTAGCTTATTATAAACGAAATTTATATGTTTATAATTTCGGTTGCCATGAATTCAATAAAAATATAAGCCACATGTTTGTTTGGCCAGAAACTAAAGGATCTTGTGGGTCTCAAGAAATCTCGTCATGCCTAGTAAAGTACATAAAATCTTATGCTAAAAACTTTGAAAAAATAACAACATATTCAGATTCATGTACCGGGCAAAATAGAAAAATCAAAACTATCTTAAGTTTATTGAAACTTGTTCAAAGTAAGGAAATAAAAGCTAAGTTAATTGAAATGAAATTTTTGGTAAGTGGACACAGCTATTTGCCTAATGATTCAGATTTTGCCATTATTGAGTCACATGCGAAAAAAAATCCACACATTTTTACACTAAATGATTGGTACAATATAATCAGAACATGCAAAAAGAACGCGCCATTTAATGTAATCGAAATGACACATCAAGATTTTTTTTCAACAAAACCTGGTGAATCAAACATCGATTCCATAAAAATTATTTAATTGAATTATGTATTTCTTTATAATAAAATACTTCACAAACTAATTGCTGTTGTAGCATACAATGTTATGCAACGAATGAAAAAATTTGTAACAAAAAAAAGTAAATTCTATGACAAAATTAAATTTACAATCATTACATCTAAGTATGTAAAAACGTGAACAATACAGTGAACAATATAACAAGTAAGTAATTAAATTAACAGTACAGTGCCCTTTGCAATGTAACATGCCGCCCGACGTTGATTGCTCGCAATCAACAATAGATGGTCACTCAGCTCAATAATTGTCAATCGGAAATAAAATCACCTTCTTTATTGATCGCTTGCATTCACCACGTGATGTCTTTACAGTGACAATACGTGTGATACCATCGTGGCCAGGGTGAACCTGAGTGATGCGTCCCATGACCCATTGTAGCGGCGGGAGGTTATCTTCCTTCAATAGAACAGGGGCCCCAACAGAAATAGTAGTTGAATTAACTCGGTGCCATTTTGTTCTAGTGTTGAGGTTGTTCAGGTACTCCTTGTGCCATCTTTTCCAAAAATGTTGCTTCAGTTGTTGGAGATGTTGCCAATTGGACAGTCGATTCTTCTGAGTAGTGGAACAATCAACCTCAGGTAAGCTTGTCAATGCGTCATTTATCAAAAAATGGCCAGGAGTTAAGCTACTAAGATCATTAGGATCATTTGACAAGGGGGTTAAAGGACGTGAATTAAGAATGGCTTCTATCTCAATAACATGCGTATTGAACTCTTCAAATGTCAATAGTGTGTTACCTATGGTTCGTAAAAAATGAACCTTGAATAATTTTACTGCTGATTCCCATAATCCACCAAAGTGAGGACACCGGGGGGGAATAAAATGCCAATTTATACCTTCGTCAGCTAACTGATTAGCAACTGTGTTATTGTACCTTTCAGAATTGATGAATGTGTATAGTTTTTTAATTTCATTATTGGCCCCAACAAAGTTGGTTCCGTTGTCAGAGTAGATGTCTTTACTTTTCCCTCTTCGAGAAAAGAACCTTTTCAATGAACTCAAAAATGCATCTGTTGTCAAATCGCTAACGACTTCTAAATGAATTGCCTTTGTCACGAAACATATGAATATTGCTACATAAACCTTTATTTTATTTCGGTTTCGGAATTTTTTCTCTTTTATGAAGAACGGCCCACAGTAATCAATTCCAGTCTTTAGAAACGGTCTTGATTGTATTAGTCTAGAGCTTGGCAAGTTACCCATAACATGATAATTTTCAGTATTTCTAAATCGAAAACATTTAATACATGAATTAATAATCTTTTTTACAGAATTTCTACCATCAATTGGCCAATAACGAATGCGAACTTGATATAATGTATTTTGAATTCCTGCGTGTAATGATTTTTCATGTTCGTGCCTAATGATCAAATTAGTTACAAAGTTACCCTTTGGTAATACTATTGGATATTTGGAATTGTAACATAATTCTGAATTCTGCAGTCTACCGCCAACCCTTATAAGGTTGTCCGGATCTAAAAAAGGACTTAATGTTTTTAGTGAACTTTGGTTGTGTACTGTCTTGGTCTTTAGTAATTCTCTAATTTCTCTAGCGAATGCTTGAGCTTTTATTAATTTTATGATTCGAGTATTGGCTAGTTGGAGGTCCTCAATAGACAAATTGGACGATGCATATTTTCTGATCTTTAGACGGCTATTTACAAATCGTAAGCAGTATGCCATTACTCTAGTTAATTTTTTAATTGAAGAAAATTTGTTTAAAATTATTTGGCTATCCAATGTAATGTTTAATACCATGGGTTTTCTAACTTCTAATAAAGGAATTTTTTGAATCTGTAATGAGGGCCACTCCTCTTTGCATTTGTGTAGCCAGGGAGGGCCAACCTTCCACATGTCATTTTGTAAAAACTCTGAAACTGTTTGTCCTCTTGACACAAAATCTGCAGGGTTTTGGTTAGTACGAACGTGATGCCATTGCAACTAATTGGTTAAAGATCTAATTTCTGAAACTCTATTAGCGACAAATGTTTTTAATACGTTTGGCTGCGTGTTGATCCAGTTCAATGTAATTGTTGAATCAGACCACAAGAATGTCTCGTCAAACATTATGGTTACTGCTGACAAAACTGCTTTATATAGTCGCAGTGGCGGACTAAGGGTGGGGCGGAGGGGGCGGTCCGCCCCGGGCCTCTGGTTCCTGGGGGCCTCCAAATGTCTACAAGTTCCCTTGATCAAATCCTAAACAAGGCTTTAAAAATATGGTCAGTGCTTACCTAAGTGGTACTTTGGGGTCAGAGGTCCCGTTCAATGTTCCCGTAGATACAAATAAGTACAGCATGTACCGGTGGTTTACAATTTTGAAATCAAAATTACTTTTACTGTTTATCTTTCAATGTCTATTTAGTTTTCGTGTAGTTCCAGTTTTACTGAATTCTACAGCTATCTAGACTTTTTACGCTGTACTAATATTCTTTTATGCTGAACGCGTCCAATACTCAGGGAATTCCCGACTTTGAAGCGGAAACCCTGAATGAATGAGGCGCAAATCATTTACTCTCGTTTGCCTACATTTTTCGTCGAAGTTCATAACCTTTCTTTTTAAATCTATTAAATTTCATTAGGAAACCACTTATATTATAGCTTAAAGTGTAATGCCGGATCCACACATTTGTCAATGCTTGGCAAGCGTTCGCAAATTCAAACTTGTGGAGAAGGCGTGAGTTTGGCTGGGCTTGTGTAAAGGTGAAACCCCAATGTAGGCTTGGCTTGCTTGAACTTGGTGAGCTTTTCAGGTACCACGGGCCAAAGCAAAACAAACCCAAATACACGCTTTGCTTTAGTAACTTTACAGTTTGCTTTTCATGAGCACAGGAAATAGAAGTAGTACACGAAAGAGGTAAGAGGTATGAATTTTGCGGAATCTTTCCTTTGGAATGGACATTATTGTTTCATAAAAAGAACAAAGGATCGAATGTAAATATCTATTGTTGTGTAGAGTGATAAAGAAGCACAAATGGTTTATGGCATTAACTCTTCAAACATTTACGAGAAATTTGTGAAAATGGGATATAGAAATAGTTGCCTCAGATTAATTTTGAACTCTTAAATATTTATAGTTAATGTTATTCCCAAAAAAATAATATCTTTATGAAATAAGTTTTCTCAAACCTCTACATACATTTATTTCTCTAAGCAAAATAAATATTAAACGAACGCGAAAGCATACAAAGCATCAAAAAATTGAACATTGGTCATTTCGAGCTTTGCTTTGCTTTGGCTGTGCTTTGGCTTTGCCGCTTTGTCATTTGGTTTTTTCCCATAACAAAGCACTGGTTTATTTGATATGCCAAAGCAAAGCAAAGCACTAAAGCAAGCCAAGCCTACATTGGGGTTTCACCTTAAGCTTGGAAACGCTTGTGGCCGATCCGGTCGAGTGTGGATCTTCCCCAAACCAAAGCAAACGTTTTGAATTTGTGAACGCTTGCAAAGCCTTGACAAACGTGCGGATCCGGCATAACAGTACGTGCCCGAGTAAAAATAAAAGATGTCCTTACTACGGGCGAAAGCCGGCCGTGATTGAGACGTAGTCCTCGGCCATGTGGCGGTTATCAGAAGGCTCGTTTCAGGACAGTTCGGCCGTACACCACATACACACCGACCGGTATAGGTTTCAATATAATGCGAATAAAAAAATCTCTTTAATATAAATCTATATAGAGATATTTTCACACATCCTAATGCACTTGGGTTCCCCTGTAATAAATCAGACGCATACACACACGGACAATCGTAATCTCCTCATTTTCTGTATATTCAAGGCCGACACCCGGCAAAACTATAAGTTAAATTGGCGCAATTCTTTACTCAAAAAAGAAATCATTTTTAGGGAAAGTGAGACTTTCGCTCCCCAACAAAACTCAAAACTCACCGCATATTTATTGAGAAAAACATCATGAAATCTGGTTCTCGTTTTATTTTTTTCGATTGTTTTTCTTCTTCGAGCGAAATAATAAAGTTTCCCACGACTGGCGAGCTCGACGACTGGCGAGCTCGTTTCCCTTGTGCATCGATATCTTTAAGTAGGATAAATCGAAAGACCATTGTACATAACGAAAATGATGAAGTTCCCACAAAGCACATTCAACAATACATTTAGTGCAGATTCCTTTTTTGGCTCAAATTTCCCGTCGAATGCCCGTTTGTACAACTCAGTACTTGGCCTTTTAAATTTTTTTTGGTCAAATTTGGCCGTCGTGAGGCCGAATGTGCTCCCATTAAAAATAGTTAAAAACTCGACGCCCATCATATGCCCGTTAAAAAGTCAAGCGGCCGGTATTCGCCCTTTGTAAGGCCTTTTTTTATTTTTACTCGGGTGCTTTTGGTTTTTATTGTGACGTATAAGTAAATGAGTTCAGAGTTTGAACAGTGGTCGTATTGTCACGTACACACTTGTACATACAAATGGCAACTGAATAAAACGCTTCTAAAATTACTTCAACTTCTTAGACTGAGGGCCTCATTCAGCTTTGCCGCCCCGGGCCTCTGACGGGCTTAGTCCGCCACTGTATAGTCGTGTTAGTAATAACTCTGCACATAATTCTAACCTGGGTATTGTGATCTTTGAGCTTAATGGTGAGACTCGACTTTTTGAACAAAGAAGTCTAGTTATACAATTATTGTATTTATCAACTGACCTTATGTAAATACATGCCCCGTATGCCATTTCACTTGCATCACAGAACCCATGTAGTTGAATATTTATTGGATTCTCAATGATGATACATCTTTCAAATGAAGCTTCTTTTAAACGCGGTAATTGTTTTTTATAGTTGACCCACTGAGAATGAATATCAAGTGGAACAGCTTCATCCCAGTCGAGTTTTAATTTCCATAAATGCTGTATAAATAATTTTGCTTGTACAATGATTGGACCCAATAACCCTATAGGATCAAATAATTTTGCAATGTTTGAAAAAATCAACCGTTTTGTAATTCGTGGTTGTGTGTCTATGTCATTGTTGTAGTGGTATAGTAGAACATCGCGGTGTGGATTCCATTGGATGCCTAAAGTTTTTATATCTTGGGATGAATCATTGAATAAACCTACGTTAGTCAACTCCTGTGGTAATGTGTTGACTAATTTTGCATCGTTAGATGACCATTTTCGCAAGATAAAACCACCTAGGTTAAGTAATTGAATTAACTCATCTCGAAGTTGTAAAGCATCATCGAATGACTTGGTTCCAGTTAACAAGTCATCGACATAAAAATCACGTTTGAGAACGCTTGAAGCTAATGGAAAATTGTGCTCCTCGTCTTCTGCGAGTTTATGTAGTGTACGAACCGCTAAAAAGGGAGCAGAAGCTGTACCGTATGTAACTGTATTTAATTGAAAAGTTTTAATTGCATCGCTTGAATTTTCTCTCCAAAGAATCTTTTGGTAATCACGATCACCCTTGTCGACTAAAATTTGTCTGTATATTTTTTCAACATCTGCCGTAAGAACGTATGTGTGAGTGCGATATCGAATAAGTAATGAAAAACTATCATCTTGGATTGTAGGACCGACCTTAAGAGTATTGTTTAATGAGATACCGGTGCTTGTTTTCGCGGAACCATCAAATACAACTCGAACCTTTGTTGTAGTGCTGCTTTCTTTGATTACAGCATGATGAGGAAGATAATAACCACTATGAACAGTGGCCTGATGATTTACTTTGGGCATATGATTTAAATTTTCGTATTCTCTCATGAATTCTGTGTATTGCTGTTTCAAATCTGGGTTTTTGTCTAACTTGCGTTCGAGTGAATGCAATCTTTTCAACGCAATTGAGTAAGAATGTCCGAGCTGTTGAATCTTTTCGTTGAATGGCAATTTAACGATATACCGCCCATTACTATCGCGAGATGTATTTTCTACCAAATGTTTTTCTACATTTGCCTCATCAACGCTTAGAAATTTTGTCTCTGGCATTTCTTCAAGCTCCCAAAATTTTAATAGTTGATATGTTAATGTGTTTAGAGTAAGGTTACATGATACAGCATTAGATTGAACATTTTGATTGCTAATTTTACCAGCGATAATCCATCCGAAATTAGTCTCCTGTAAAACAGCTAATTGATTGTCAATTTTTATTTGACCTGTGCATAAAACTCGGTAGAAAGTCTCTGCGCCTATCAATGCATCAATTTCTGATGTTCTGTGAAATGTTGGGTCTACTAAAAGTACATTTTTATCTATATTCAACTGATTAATATTTATTTGTTGTGACGGTAATGGATTTGTGATACTTGGTATCACTAGAAGTGAAATATTTTCCTCGAAATTTCCTTGCAGTGATGCGATTTTCGTCGATACCTTGTATTTTATGTGAGTTTGTAGTTGATTCACTGCATTTATAGGAATATTAATTTTAGTACGTTTTAACTGAAGAAGTTTCGCGAATCTTTCGGTGATAAAGTGTGCTTGAGCACCGCCATCTAACACAACACGCGCAACATGTGTTTTGTTAGTAATATCTGAAAATGCTACTTGAGCTGTAGCTAATAAAACTTCACTTGAATGATTGGATTGCACATTATTAACTGAGATGGGCGATGTAGCTTCCTTGTTTTTACTATTTTCGAGATGTAAAAGGGTATTGTGTTTCTTACCGCATTTCTTGCAAGGCCCACAAATGCAATTGTCAGCACTATGCTTTTTCCTTAAGCAGTTGAAACAGAGTGCCTCTCTTTTTGCTGCCGCGATTCTATCGGGAACAGGTAACTTTAGAAATTTTTCACAATTAAATATTTTGTGTGACTCCTTACAGAAATTACAGTAATCTGTATTTTGTGTCACGGCTAAAATGTTTTTCTTACTTGAATTCACGTTGCTTTTTGGAATGGGGACCTTAGAGTTAAAAGTAGATTTACCTTGCTCATATGCATTTTGGGTGTTTGTAGCTTCTAAAATTTGACAACGTGTTAAAAAAGTTGTAAATTGTTGTAATGTTGGAACATATTTAGAAGTTATTGATTTTTCCCACTCTTGGTGGGTGATTTTATCAAGTTTAGCAGTCATGCAATAAATTAAAATTGCATCCCACTTATCTATTTCTTGCCCTAATGTCTGTAATGCTCTTGTATGTATATTTATGTTATTTAAAATTTGCCTGAGGCTTATAACGCATCCTCGTGCACACGGTGCTTGCTCGAGAAGAGCCCTTAAATGATTTTGAATGATAACACGTTTATTTAAATACCTATCTTCCAATAAACTCCAAGCAATGTCATAATTAACAGTAGACGTTTCCAAAGACTGAATCACTGTTTCAGCCTCTCCTATCAAACACGATCGAAGATAGTGCAATTTTTCAACCTTTGACAGTTGTTCCTTAGTATGCACCATAGATTTAAACGAATCTGAAAACGGCATCCACTTATCATAAGCTCCGTCAAACACAGGCAAATCAATCCGTGGAAGATGCACGTTCGCGTTCACATTTGGGGACCTAATTGTAATGACGTGATGATGTATTATCACGTAAAAATTTACGGGCTAAACTCATTGTTGTGTAATATGTGCTTTCGAACTCATCTCTATATGTAAGATGATCTGCGCTATCATCTAATAACTCAATCTCTATGTTAATGTCATGAAAGGTGGTTAATATGTCTTGTATTTTATCTAATCGTAGATTGAGCTCATCAATCTGATTAGGTGTAACTGTGTTTACGAAAGTGTTGAATATTGTTAGCTGTCGTTTTAAATTGGCCCGTTGGCATTTTAATTTGGGCAGGTCTGACATTTTTCAACCGTTCTTAATTCACTGAAAAACCGTATAACACTGAACTCGGGACTAAAATAACTAATCTTAGCTTAACTCAAATGGCTCATTCACTTTAATGAACTGAATACTTTATTTCATATGACCATTAACAAACTTCCAATAATTCTGACACTTACCTGAGATTGATTTTGATTTCTCAATTTTGAAATTTTCTGTTTGGCTGATGGGCTGATAGGACCTCACTCTGGAACTTGCTATATCCTGTAATCTCTTCAGTCTTCGGTGAATACTCTCCTTGATGAATGTTGTTTCTTTATTTTTTGAAATTCGTTACGTAATATTGTAACGTCTTGATGAACTCGTGCTCTTGTTGAAAACCCCGGTTACAACCTTGTAATCCGGCTCGAAGGACCAGTTTTTTATGGTGAATCAAACATCGATTCCATAAAAATTATTTAATTGAATTATGTATTTCTTTATAATAAAATACTTCACAAACTAATTGCTGTTGTAGCATACAATGTTATGCAACGAATGAAAAAATTTGTAACAAAAAAAAGTAAATTCTATGACAAAATTAAATTTACAATCATTACATCTAAGTATGTAAAAACGTGAACAATACAGTGAACAATATAACAAGTAAGTAATTAAATTAACAGTACAGTGCCCTTTGCAATGTAACAAAACCTTTAGAAAATTCAATCATCAACAGAAAAGTAACTGATACGGGGGTTTCAGTAAATTGGCTTAAAATTCGCTGGATAAAGTTAGAAAGGTCCAAACCCCACCTCATCCAATTCAAATATGACTATAATCAGTGTCAAGTGTCATCTGTGTCAGTTGTGGTTCCTTGATCCTGGTGTCTTCTGTATCTAAAACAAGGTGTTTCTGCAGGTTTTTATGTTTTGATTCTTGTTTATTTGCTGTTACTTATCCTTTTTCTCGTGCCTGCTTGTTTGTTTTCTTGTTTTTTGGTGAATGCTCTTCTTTCCTCGGTTCCTAAATTCTTGAATTCTTGACGGCTCCTTCTGTCAATAGTGAGCTATCTTGGGTCAAATCCAATTATTTAGCGTATACACGAACCCTTTATTTTAATAATTCACGGTAGCAATTAAGCTGCACTCGTGTACTAAATAATTGGTCTAATTTTAAAGTACATAGTAAAAAATTAAAAAGGAAACATTTATTTTTGTTTTTCATTTTCTATTTATAATCTTACTGATTTTTGTTTTTTTTTTTTACTATATCTCTATTTTCCGCCCTCGTTCTCACATGGATGGTTACCATTCCTGCAAGCTCTGCTCATCCGAGATCGTTCGAGATGGCATTGCTTGTGATGGTGTCTGTGGAGGTATTTTTCACCCAGACTGCCTGAATGGTCGTGTTAAATGTAAATCCTCAGCTCCGAGAGGATCAACTTGTAAAGAGTGTGCTGAAATCAAACCCTGCCATGTATTAAGGTTGATGAAGGGTATCTCTGAGGTGATTGTGACTGATCATACGAATGTTCTTAATCAGTTAATTTCCCTCTCGGGCAACGTTTCACATTTTCAAGCGTTGGCCGACGATATCCAATCCGTGAATGTCCGGCTAGACCAGTTGTCAAATACTTTGTCTGTTTTCTCAACGAATTCGAGTTCCCTAGTGACCAAAATCCACGAACTCTCATCTCGAGTTTCTACGGTCATTGATACTGTCGAAGATCTGCACTCAGTGTTTCTAAGCCCTGGTGCGGTTTCTTCCATCGCAAAAGAAACATCCGCCCCTCTCTCCCCTATCTTGAATGACATCAAAAGGTGCACGATGCGTGTCAAGGCTGAAGTCGAATCGTTATCTCTCACAGTAAGCCAAAACTCCACAACCCTGAACTCACTTTCGGAAAAATTTACAGTTTTCGATAGCAATTATCCCCGCGCCGCTCATTGTGTGGTAGAGCAAAATGAACCTCCAGCCTCCACCCTGGCTACTGCTTCTGAAGTTTGTAATCTAGTAGGGCCGGCTATAATACCTGTGGAGGGCTTCTCAGACGGAACTGCTCCTAGGCTGGCTCCTGCCCACCCGAAAACGTGTGGGAAGCATCGCAAACACAAACACAAACGAAATCGTAAAGTCTCCATTACAGGTGTTGTCACTACGAACTCCTCCAATATTTCGTCCGTCCCCGCCCCTCACTTCCAATGGGCTCTAATTCTATCCCGGAGCCGGATCTGGCATCGACCAGTTCTAGTAGTATTGATGGACCCTCGGGCACTGGGGATACTGGGTCTTCAGTAACCCACACCAACTTGGTAACGGTTCCCAGGCCACAAAATATTTTTATTTCGCGTTTCTGCCCTGCAACTACGTCCGAGAAGATTAAAGAATACTTAAGGGGAAAAGCAATTAATCCCGAGACAGTCTCCTGTCGGAAGATCAGCAATGCTTCGAAACCGGTTGCGTCGTTTGTTCTGACTGCACCGCCCAATAACGCTGAAAAGCTTTTAGACCCCACGTTCTGGCCTCCCGGTGCTTTCTCAAAGTGTTTTGTTCCTCGCACGCGTGTGCATCGTACTCCTGACACTCCACAATTTTCTAAAAACTTAAGACGCTTTCCCTCTACTACCAAAACGTGAGGGGTATCAGATCCAAAACCCACGATGTGTTTCTGTCAACTTCGGCCAGTGATTTCGATATAATCGCTTTCAATGAAACATGGTTACACAGTGGGATCCTTAATGCCGAACTTTTTGATTCCTCCTTGCAAGTTTTTCGGAGGGATAGATATACTGACTCGGAGGCTCGCGGAGGTGGTGTACTACTTGCCTGTAGTAACCTTCTCAACTGTTGCTTAATAACGCTTCCTAGTTTTTCCAATTCTTTGGACATTGAGCTCCTCGCTCTTAAAGTCTCCCTCGTCCATAAGAACCTATTTTTAATTTGCTGTTACATCCCACCGGTTATGTTCAGCACTCTTGACGATAGAGGTCAAAACCTCTATGATATTCTAATATCTTGCATTAATCATATCCAGGATATGATGGACTCTAAAGACGAACTCTTACTTTTAGGAGATTTTAACTTACCCAATGTTCTATGGGTATCTTCCGATGAGGACGACAACTACCTACCTGAAAACAACCTTAATGATAGGGAATCCGACTTTCTGAATTCCTTATTCTCATGCGGTTTGAACCAAATGAGCGGTGTGAATAATACTTTAGGAAGGTGGTTAGATCTTATATTCTTTTCCGACTCAGACAACATGTATGTTGAGCCTAGCTCAATTGTCTTGTCGCCTGTTGATAATTATCACCCTCCTCTCCTACTCAGCTATTGTTTTGCGTTTAACAATAAGCTAATCCCGGAGGAGTCAACCTTTACTTTTAACTTTAAAAAGGCCAACCTTGAAGTACTGTCATCCAAGCTCACTTCGTTTGATTTCAATACCTTGCTTTCCTCTAATGAGTTGGATGACGACGTAACAAGATTTTACTCCGTCCTGTATGAAACCTTCGCATCCTGTGTACCTATTGAGCCTCTAAAGTTGACCAGATCATCCCCACCCTGGTACAATAATGAGTTGAGACACACCAAAAACCGGAAGAATAAACTCTGGAAAACCTACCTGAAGAGAAAAGACACTGCGAGTTTCTATGCATTTCTCAATTGCTATGACCAATTCCATGCTCTCTCCGAGGCTCTCTATAAGGAGTACCTTAGTAACATGGAAGGTAAACTGTATGGCGATCCCAGAGCATTCTTTCAATTTATCAACTCTAAGAAAAAAGTCGATAATTACCCTAACACCATGCAATACGAGAACTCTGTTAGTTCTAATTCATCCGAGATTTGCGACAAGTTCGCGTCGTTCTTCCTCAAATCTTTCTCGTCTCCTGTCTTCCAACCTCATGAAGACAATTTTCGACATATCAACGCAATACAAACGGCCCAAAATTTATCTCTGTCTATAACCAGGGAAGATATCTCGAAACATATAAATGATCTTCCACAAGATTTTTCGTCCGGCCCTGATGGTGTCCCTCCTGCTGTTCTAAAATCCTGTGCAGGGGCCCTACTGTCTCCTATCCTATGTTTATTTCAGAAATCCCTCAATACAGGGCGCTTCCCAACCTTATGGAAGAACTCTTTTATAATCCCTGTTCATAAAAAGGGTTGTAAGAACGAAATATCTAATTATAGACCGATTGCGAAGTTATCATGTATACCAAAACTTTTCGAATCCATCATTTATTCTGCTATTGCCCCTATCTGCAAGAGACTTATCTCAACTAACCAACATGGCTTTCTTGCAGCTCGTTCCACTACTACTAATTTACTAGAGTTCTCTTCTTACACTGTTCGAGGCTTTGTCACTGGCTGTCAAACTGACTGTGTTTATACAGACTTCAGTAAAGCTTTCGACATGCTCTCTCACTCTATTATAGTTCTAAAACTAAAAAAATTAGGCTTTCCGAATGCCCTGATTATGTGGTTCCAGTCGTACTTAGCCGACAGAACCTACCAGGTTCTATTCCGCGGTGCCAAATCTAAAAACATCGAGGCGTCCTCTGGTGTCCCGCAAGGAAGTCATCTTGGTCCTCTTCTTTTTATTTTATCAATCGATGACATTGTTACCCTGCTGAGGCACTGTAAAATCCTTATTTATGCCGATGACATCAAACTGTACCGCCACATAAGGAGTATCGAGGATTGCAAACTTCTGCAAGCAGACCTAAACACCTTCTATTCTTGGTGTTCCAACAACAACCTGGTCCTTAACATTAGTAAATGTGAGGTCATGACTTTTTGTAGAAAACGTGGCGTTATAACTTACGACTATACTTTTCTCGATAACAAGATCTCCCGCACTAACTCTGTTATCGATCTTGGGGTTAGGTTAGAAAGTAAGTTTGATTTTTCCACCCACATCAATTATATCTCTTCCAAGGGCAATTCCGTCCTCGGATTTATAAAAAGATGGTCCAAGGAATTCAACAACCCCCTTATCACAAAGCACTTGTACATATCTTTAGTTAGGCCTTTACTTGAATACGCCTCCCAGGTATGGTCTCTTTACTACTCCTCCCATGTCGATAAAATCGAATCGGTTCAAAGGAAGTTCGTCCGTTTTGCACTCAGCCACCTCCGGTGGGATGACCCACTTATTCTTCCGCCTTATGTGAACAGACTTAAATTGCTCAACTTGAGCTCTCTCCATAAGCGTCGCGAGGTCGCTGACGTTATATTCGTTCATCGTTTGTTGAATGATAAAGTTGACTCAGGCTTCCTACGAACCCGTACGTCATTTAGAGTGAACAACTACAACCTGAGAGGTCCACCTCTCTTGTGCATTAATTCCTCTAATACCAATTATGGGATGTACGAACCAGTTAACCGCATGCTTATAAATGTTAACAAAAATGCGAGTGTTTTTAGCATGCAAGTTAGCGAAGATGTCCTTAAAAGGACTCTTTTTAATGTGGCGTGACTCCTTGTGTGTCCCACGTTTTCATTGTCTTTGCACGCTTCTCTGTTTGATGTTTTGTGCTCTTAAATGTTGCATTGTTTTTTGTTTTGTGTTTGCATGTCTTAGCCGAGCCACTGTGCAGTGGTAAATGTGACCGCGTTTGTGTGCAGGGACCGGACCGGCTCGGTACAGGAGTGCCGGGGAGGGTTGAGAAGGAACCCGCATTTTCGGTCGCATGCTCGTTTTGCGGTGTTTTTTCTTCTTATACCTTTTTTGGTGCTTTCGGCCGGATTCGGTCCCTGCACATAAGCGTGGCCCGTTTCTCAGCCCAGCTGAGAAGTGTACTTCTGAGCTAGAAGATTAACTCGATATATAATAAAAAAATGAAGATTCAGTATTTAATGCCATAAATATAAGGAAATCTGTAGCAGGTAGACCACAAAGTTTGAAAAAAGCAGATCAGCCTTTATTATATCCTAAAGGTAGACCTGTGACAAGGGAAAAAAGAAGAGACATGATGGACCTGCTAAAGTTCATTCCTCCTGTTGAGCATGATTTAAATAAAAAATTGACAACAAATCGAAATAACGAATCCTCCCATACAGCTGATGAAGATGTCATCATTTATAATGCTGATGAGTTAATAACAAATAATATATTATAACAGAACTGTTAATCATGATTTTATGGAAAATCTGTAATAAAATTTTAACTTTTTCTGTAATAAAAAACTTAAAAATTTAAACACTGAATTTAACTTTATTACTTTTTTCACTTGCCAAATCGATTAACTCCACCATTCACATAAAAATTGTAACATTAATGAGGATTACTTTTTGCCTATTCCTTCTTATAATTTTTTTTTACTGTTAGACGAAAGCTACATTTGTATTAATGCATTCTACAATATTTATTTGAATTTATATTATAAAGGGAATTTTAAAGAACAATGTACATTCTTTTATCACATTTCTCAACTTTTTCTTTTATGGAGTTAATCGATTTGTGCAATGAACGGCTCATATATTGAATTATTATTATTTATTAAATTATTTGCAATAAATATTAATATTCCATTTTGTCATATATAATTTTCTTAAATTATATTTAATTTAATTTTTGTTTTTGGTTAAAATGAATCACATAGAAGAAAAGTTGTCATTAGAAGAAAAATTAGAAATTAAACGTTTAGGGCCACATCAACCATTTGATTTTAAATTAAATTGTACTGAAAAATCTCAAAGTAGAAAATTTTCATTGGATTGGTTTCTAAAAAGAAATGGCTTACGGTTAGTACAAAAAATGCATTGTTTTGCTTTTATTGCGTTTTGTTTAGAGCAGAATCGGCTTGGACAGAAATCGGTATCCGGGACTTAAAACTTTTATCGGAACGAATTAAAAAACATGAAACGAGCGCTATGGATTTAAAAAAATACTACAAACCAAACCTACGGGACGGTTAATATTCTCTCACAGATCGATTCAGGATACGCGAGCTCCATAGAAAAATATAATGAAAATGTTAAAAAGAATCGTCAAGTCAAATTTTAGATATCTTAAAGTTTTGCGCGGTGGTCAAAATTTAGCTCTTCGTGGACACAACGAACGTGAATCAAGTAGTAATCGAGGAATATTTCTTGATATGGTTACATATACCAGATCAATAGATATCGCATTCGACGGACACTTGAAGAATAATCAAATCGCAAAAATGAGTTACTTGAATACTGTTTACAGGTTTATCTACATGAAGTGAAATCTGAACTGCAAGCAACAAATTTTGTATATGTTCAAGCTGATGAAACTACGGATATTTCGTGTAAATCGCAAATGGTTTTAATATTACCTTTCGTTAAAAATAATAAGCCTGTTGAACGGTTTTTATCAAATTTTGACCTTAATGATGGGTCCGTAAAAGGTATAGCTGATGTTATTTAGAATGCGATGAAATGCTACAATTTAGAAAAAAAACACGCGTGTACCCAGTGCACGGGAAAGATGTGAAACATCTTTAGCGAAAGGCCGAGTGGAAACGCAGCTCTGGAACTCTTTTATCACACAGAAATGTTGCGTTTGGGATGTATATTCGGAACTTCGCTGGAATTTTCTTACATATGGCACTTTCTGGCTGTAGGAGAAGTAAAAATTTCCCCGCTTTTTGTAGCCCGAAAAAGTAAACGAACAGAAATCTGGCGGTTTCGGGCGCTTTCTGGCGCCCAAGGGATCCCGCAGGCGAGTTCGCGAACACACTTATAGTTTGCTCCCGATGTAAGAACATTCCAGCAATGTTCAGAATAGGCCTGAAAATAAATAAATTCATTCAAATGAACAAAAATTAGTTGCATTAGTTGCGTATTATTCTGCTACAAAATAAAGTCATTTGTTAATACAATAAAAACTTTTTAAAATTTTAACTTATTCATACAAATATATTTAGTTCACGCTTACAAAGGCTTATAAATTCAAGTAGAAAATTATATCTACCAGTGTCGTCCAGTGTAGACCGTAGGTGTTGATAGCCGAATGGGTAAAATGTAGGATCGGCGGCAAAAAGGCGGTGTGGGTTCGACGCGCAACGGCGGCGTTTAATCATTTTTTATAAAAATTTGAAAGATTACAGGCACAACAGAAGAGGTAAATAATAATGGATTTGTACTTTTTTGGGATCATTAAAATCCACTTCGAAATATCTACTAACTTTGAAAATGTCAATCTATTGTTTCGTTGTAAAAAATTTCGACTGCAGCGATCATCACACTAACCCAAGCATAGCTTCGTTCTCGGGGGCTATGGTCGGAGTTATGGTTGGGTTAGTGTGATGATCGCTGCAGTCGAAATTATTTTGGGATGCACATGTCAGGAACTTCCCTGCACCGCTTGCCTATAAAACCAGTTTATTGGAATTATTGGAAGTGTTGATGGAAGAAATGATACGCCGTGTAATTTGGTTCATTGATTGACATTTTTAAGGTTGGTATATATTTGGAAGTCGATTTCAATGATCCCAACAAAAAAGTACAAACCCATTATTTACCTCTTCTGTTGTAATCTGTCAAATATTTATTAAAAAAAAGTTTAAGCGCCGCCGTTGCGAGTCGAACTCACGACCCTTTTTTTCAATGACCCTACATTTTGCTCATTGGGCTATCAACGCCTTTGGGGTCCCATAGACGAAACCGGTAGTTATAGTCTTCTGCTTGAATTTATAAGCCTTTGTAAGCGTGAACTAAATATATTTGTATGAATAAATTAAAATTTTATAAAATTTTTATTGTTTATTGTATTAACAAACGTCTTTATTTTGTAGCACAATAATACGCAACTAATGCAACTAATTTTTGTTCTTTTGAAGCTTTGATATATAAAAGATATGCACGCATGCGTAATTCCATAACTCAAATTTTTAGCTAATTTAAGCCCATTAACCATTATTATAGAAAATCAAGTAAATTAAGTTAAATAATCATTTTCATTAATCAGTTGTAACTTCCTGCCATTCTTCCCTTCTACATACAAAATTCTCAGAAATCCGAATGCTACATCTAAATATTTGTAAATTATTCTAGTTAAGAAATTGACTGTCTCAGTAATATTTTGTGCAATTTACATTTAATAGTAAAAGACCTTTTACTTGCTTTTCAACTCGTATGCACTCCTTGCTTTATTATACCTTTTTGGAAGCAAATAGAAATAAAAGCTTTGAAATATAAATAAAAATGAAAGTGTTGAGATCAAGAATTGAACCCGTCAACACTCAACCAATTCATCCATTCTCCGAATGTGCGATTCTTAGATTTCACTTTTTTTTGTAATATTTCCATCTTATTCTCTCTTTTCCAATACAGATCTTCCATACGTTTCGCGAGACGAAATTGTACCTTGCAACGATAAGCGTCACAGCCTTGAAAAATTACTCTCAACGCGCGCAAAGATGTTTCACATCAAAAATTGATTGCTCAAACATATGATGGTGCCGCTGCAATGAGTGGGAGTACAGTCGGGGTTCAAACTTTAGTATAAAAATTGTTTCCATTTGCACACTTTGTGCATTGTCTTAAAGCAGGCATGCTCAGTTTTTAAAGAAACACCAATATTTTTCGTCAATATATCTGCTTTTACGCCATTCTTATCATGCTCTTCCAAACGAAAAGATTTATTAATGGAAGTTTGCAACAAACGTGGTCTCCCGCGAACTCTTGAAATTCGGTGGAACTTCAATTTCCGAGCACTGCGATATATACTCGAAAGAAAATCTCATTCATTGTTTCGAATTGATAATTAATATTTTTTTCAAGCCCCACCAAATTTTAGAGGCAGGAGCCGCCACTGATATTTATTTATTATTAAAATATTCATTGACAGTGGTCCGAAAGGGTCAAACCCACATCTCAACTAGTTTATTTATTTATTCGCATAAGAAGGCGGTATTTCCTGAAGGGTGGGTTTTCGTGAAAAAAGTTTCGAGCAAAAGTTGCTCAACTCTTGGAGGGTGGAATCGTTTGCACACAAAACTCGGTTAAAAAGTTATTTTACAGGTTGGTGATTTGTTGACAGGTGTAATCAATGATTTTGGCCGATGTTACTTGATTAAACTTCCATATGCTCACTAACTAACTAATTGTTCCATTAATCCCTCATGGGGCGGAAACAGTTGCCCTCCAGCGGAGTGTGTTTTGCGCGACAGCTCTCAGCTCTGACCAGGATCTCCCGGTTGTTGCGGCCTCTGCTAATAGGGTTCTCCTCCACGTTGTTCTAGGTTTTCCGACTCGACGGGTTCCTTGCGGATTCCAGTCGAGGGGCTGTTTGGCTAGATTTTCGTTTTCGCGTCGCAAGGTGTGGCCAATCTAATTCCATTTCCTTCTCCTGATTTGGTCGTCTATCCTTTCTTGGCCGGCACGGCGCCATAGTTCCTCATTTGTAATTCTATCATACCAGCGGATTTTTAGGATACAACGTAGGCATCTGTTGATGAAAACTTGTAGGCGGCCAGTGATGAATTGGGTGACTTCCATGTTTCGCAACCGTACTAAAGAACTGCCTTAACGTTGGAGTTTAACAGCCGCAATTTGGTGTTAATTGAGATCTCTGTTGATCTCCATATGTGAAACAGGCATGCATATGCGCTTCTTCCTTTATTTATTCTGGAACTAACGTCTTCTTCTGCAACGCCATTTTCGGTAATGATACTACCGAGGTAGCAGAATTTATCTACTAGTTCCACGTCACGATTACTAGCGAAGTCCGTTCAAGGGTCTTTGCATTTATCCGCATTTCTTTTGTTTTAGTCGGATTTAACCTTAAGCCTGCCGAACTACTTTCTGTTGCCAAATTGTTTAACATGTTTTTGAGGCCCTGGTGTCTGTGGGCCAGCAAACAGATATCATCCGCGTAGTCGAGGTCCTTAAGGCGGTCTAACAATCCCCATTGTATGCCACCTGTTCTACTATCTAGAGCGCTGACAAGGATGTCGTTTATTACTATAAGAAATAGTAATGGCGAAAGTAGGCATCCTTGCAGTACTCCTGAGCTCACTTCAAAGCTGTCGGATAGTTTTCCATTGTGAAGAACTCTGCATTTGGAATTGTTGTATAGAGCTTTTATCAATTCTATTATTTTATCCGGCAGTCCACGTTGCCGTAGAGCTCGCCATATAAAGCTCCTATTAACCGAGTCCAACGCTTTCTCATAGTCTACGAAAGCAAGGTAAAGGGGGGATCAGAATTCAGTATGCTCGGTTTAGAAAATTTCTTAATAATGGGACGAATGGACTGGGATATTTCGAAAAGATATTGTAGTTTTATAAAAAAAATTAGAATGCTTTGGTGCATTAATTGCAAGTTTAGATTAATTAATTGCGAATTTTCAGGTTTTGCAATTCTTTTCTAATATTTTCGAAAATCACTTGAATTTTGTTTAGCGACTTTTGCGCACATTTTCGCCTATGAATCTCTCGCTCCTACTTCTATTTTCAATGCAAAGCTCAATCTCAGTGTATAAGTCACTCCAATATTGTTAAAGATTGTTGGTATGCAAAATAAGAGCTTTGAAAGCCACGTACGAAACCATCTCCTCACTTCTCAATCTATCCGATTGTTGTACTTTAACAAAAAAGCTCTCTGATTAGGCATTCGAAAAATCTCGACTTTGGAGATTTTACACATGACGAATGCGGTGCAAGGTAATCAAATTACCCCAATCTTGGATTTTATTTGGAGTGAACTAGGTTGATGCTCATGTTAAACTTACAAGTAAGGGTTACCTTCGTTGATGCTTGCGGCCCTAACAGTCGACTGTTTTGATAAAATGCTTAACCCATCTTGGTGAATTGGTTTAGCTTTAGAATTTTGCCTGAAGCACCTGAATCGTTTTCCTGTAAAACGCAGGAATAAATACTTAGGCGGGTTTTTTTTGAAATTAGCTACAAATGATTTTAAACATATTCCGTATATAAATCAAATTGGTACATTTCAACATAACATAACACTATAAAATCATGAGAACAATTTTCACTAGTTCTAATAGTTTACCATGGTGCGAATCTTCCATATAGCTATAGCAAATTAAAAATCTTATCTCTTCAATATTGTTTAGAAATTCGGACAGCAACATAGAACTTCCGTCAAAATTTTGGTCAATTCTTAAATATTGTCTGGTACACAGAGAGTATTGGAACACACCATAGAATTTGTATTAGACCATAAAGAGGTTCCCGATCAGTTTCATGATTAAGTGACAAATAATTTATTAATTTTTTATTCGACTTAAATCTAACTCTTAATGGCATAAGATGAAATATTACAACATAAAATTTATTTTCAATTTAACTTTTCTTTCATGTTAGCAAAGGGAATACACATTCTGAAAACGTACTGACAATATTTCACAGTAGTTCTCATGCAGGGTTTTTACCATTAATTTCAGGGTTGCTAGCTCTACCTTTTCGTTATTTTACTTCGCAGATATACCACAAAGGGGGTTTAGTCATTGCTCCTCGACGGTTTTCATGTCGATGCTCTCTCGACGATATTAACAGTTGTGTTCCCTTGACGATCTTGGTAATAGAAATATTTTAAGTAAATCATCCCAGGCCGGCCGCACATTGGATACGAATTTGTATCGTACGTAAACGTACGTTATTGGACGTCCGAACTGAGCGCGCACACTGGTTCCGTTTTTCTTCGTTGAAATTCCAGTAGTGACTGTGACCTGTGACATCGTCGTAATGAATAATTTATATCTAATAGATAATTCTTCGCTGATTCGAAGACTGTGGAGGCGGCGCAATAGCTATCGTAGAACCGAATTCCATCATATTATGGCGGACTTAAATAATGAGCCCGGACTATTTCATGGTTACCTAGGCACGAATAAAGAAACCTTTGAATATATTCTAAGCACCATACGATTCAATCTGAGTACAGTAACTTCCGCAAGACCATATCTCCTGAAGAACGACTAGTTTTATCCTTGAATAAACGTAATAAATTAACTTACCAGGTATTTTTATTTCTTCTGATATTTCTCGCCATGCTTGCGTTGACGGTCACGTAAGTGATATGCCGAATCAGTTTGATCCCATGAACTTTGTGTCCACACAACAAATTAATAAAATTTTCTATATCCATATTGCCTTTTTAACGTACGACCGCATAAAAATTCGAGACTGCTGGGATTGATTTCGGACGTCGGAAGTAAACGCACGTACACGTACGACTAGCTCGCACCTAGTGTGCAAGGTACTATAGTACTCGGAGTATCGTACAAATACGTACGAAAACGCATTCAATGTGGTACCAGCCTTATGCTACATTACAACATATGTTAAGCACTTAGAAAAATATAATTCACGGCGTTAAACTACATATTACAATAGGTCATCCATACGCTTGGAATCAATTGGGAAAAGTGAATTCTTCAGACTGCAAGTTAAATTTCTTTTGGGAACGAGAATAAAATAAAATGAACTAAAATTTAACTCAAATTCAAGAGGGATTTTATGTTATAAATTCACTACGTTGTTATACAAAATATCAGAGTGAGAACTGCGTTCTTAACTGCAATACGGTACATGGCAAAATCAGCACACATTCTGCATTTTTGAAATTTTGTTTTAATTCAAAATATTACCTGCATCGACGTAAGTAAACTATATAAGAGAACGCAAAAAACTGCTCTAGCAAAATGCACAAATTTGTATCTTTGATCATCATACACAATGAATCCGGCAACTCTCAATGGCATTAAAGCTAAATTCAAGGGCGTGTCACTTACTTCATTAGGGATTGACGCGAAATACTTAACATCCATATTCCTCGACATTTTTTCTGAGTTCTACCAATGTTAAACTTGTCTCTTTACAAATCTGAACTTTACTGTGACTTTCACAGCGAATCCTGGGTGTTATAAACCTTCTTTGTGTAATGCTTTATATGATAAAGAAACTTTTCAAGTTGAAGTATCCTTAATTACACCTACAGTTTTTAATGACGTAGGAAAATATTTATAGTGATAGTGTACAGGCGCGGATTTACCCCCCCAAAAGTACTCGCTGTTTAAAAAACAAAATTGACCCAAATTAAAAAAACGACCCTTTTTTTATCTGATAGCGTAAGCTCAGGTGTCACCCTTTTGGCCTTATCATGGTTGGCGAGTTGAAAAAATGACAGCGCCGTTTATCGTTCTCATTTTTCGTACCATAATTGGCGAATACAGCGACATGACAGTTTTCGACAAAACCTTATCATTGCTGTCGTTTGAAAGTTTTTAGGCATTTCTGATAATTAAAAAATTTATAAAATTACATTATTTATTCAATCTATTTAAAAAATAGTTATTCAATCTAGTCACTTGACAGTCGTGAAAAACGCAGGTTTGTCTCTTCAAACGCCAACTGTGATACGCCTGAAGGCGTTTTACCCGACAAATGTCAGTTTTTTCGAAAGCTATGATTCCGTTTTACAGTCGCCGCGCCATTTCTCACTTCAAGCGCCAACCATGATCAGACCCTTTGTACTACTAGTCCGTCATGTCATGTCGCACACGTCATAGTGCAATGTCTAGTACTAAGCTTAGCTCGAAGGATAGAGAGAGAGATAGGATAGATTAGGGGGAGTCGGGTGCAGTGTCTCCATATGTAAATCGATCGTTATCGTGTACCGCGAGCAAAAATACGGTGTTTCTAGACACGGTGAATCTGCTAAAAATGCACCGTGTCATTTTCATCAATTTTTACTTAAAACATCCAAAGTTGTAACCAAAAAACCAAAATTCAGCAGTTTCTTCAGTTTTCAATTTGCTTTGAGGTTATGTGTGCAGATTAAAATTTCATTTTGTAACCGCTGATAGGTAATGTCATAATGAACAGCCTCAATTTTTTTCGCTTTCTTTGGACCTACACATACCGATAAATTCTCATCTAGCGGTTGCAAGAGAAAAAGTCCATTTCGTATAGTATTCGATATAACTAACATATTGAAAAAAAATTTGAGACTGGAAACAATTCCTTTTTCACTAAAATTTGATGCTTATCTGACTCCACTATTAGGAAAATCCGTAAAATTTTTTTTTAGATTTTTTGAAAATTTGTAACCGAAAAGACCCCTTAATCCACCAGAAAATTCGGCTAGTTTTGTTCTTTTTGTTAATTTTGTTTTTGGTTTTTAGGAGTAGAAATTTTTTCCGCCACTTTTAATTTCGTGACCCCCCCAAAATAAAATTCTAGATCCGCGCCTGATAGTGTAAGTATACGAGACGTAATTTATTATGATAATAAAATTGTAATGAACAGAAAGTATCAATTAGTTGTCCCATTAACGATGAACCAATTTCATAATTTGTTTTCGAGTTCTTGGTTTCTTCGATACCTACGCATCGTATTTAATTTAAAATCAAATGTCAACGTGAGTGGAGGGTGGAGATAAAATTTAAAAAATAGTGGAGGTTTGAGTAAAGTTTCGAAGACGTTATCAAATCCATAACGAAAAGTAGTTTAAATGAAAGATTGCTGTGTCAATTATATGATAAAACTTGTTTCGACCGAAGAAAAGATCCAAATAATTTCGTTAAAATAGGATAAATGACCCTAATACCCTTATGACACTGGCTTTATCGCAGGCTGAAAACGCTGCCTTGGCTAGGCTGAAAGAGGAATGAATTCATGTTCTTTTTCTATGCTTTTTATAACAGTTTGCTGCATCTCTAGACTTTTTATAACAGTGAGTGAATAACAATAAATTGAAGTGATTATTAATATTATTTAAGTGATTTTAAATATAATAATTTAAGTGACAATAAATATAATTGAAGGGTAAATCTTATAATTTGAGCTCCGGTGGAAAATCGCTCCAAAAAAAATTTTGAGGTGTTTACGGTGATGTTTTAATAGCCCAGTAATTTCAAAGCGGGGGAGACATATTTTTCCTATTACAACGGGCGTTGTTGTAAATTGCGGGAGTGGTGCCGCAGTTTGACGATAAACTATATTATCTCATCTATTATAAACTCGACTTGATCGTCTGTCCAAGGTAGTTTTTCATTTTTTATATTTTTGTTTTCATTTCTTACGGACAAAAGAGCAGCAACTCACAATTTATAAGTCACGACAGAATTTCTTATGCATGACCAGGAATTAAAAAAGTGACCTGCGACCCCTATAAGTTTTCGTATTGAAAGTAATAAACAAAAATCTCACTTGCAGAAGAGTACAAAGCCATAAAAAATCTCGATGTATGAAAGGATTTAATTGTGGGGAAACCCAACGGTGGTAAAGAAGGACTCAGGTCAAAAACAGATTTTTTATTGAGGAAGTGTTGAGGAAGGGGAAAAAGAATCTTAATTTATGTACTCTATACTTGATGTTGACGATGTTTAATTTTAAATACAATAAATTTAAATTAATTTAATTTTAATCACAATAAATTTAAATATTTGAAATATTTCCCAACGGATTTCTTTTGGATCTACTCACAACTATCTGTTATAATAATCAGATAATCGTTCTTACTCTCACATGCTATCTCTGTCACATAGTATAACAAATTTCGTCATTTTCAGCCTACCCAAGGCAGCATTTTCAGCCTACGAAAAAGCCAGTGTCATAAAGCTATAAACTTATACGCCTTGTCAGCCGTTTTAACTACTTTAAGAAATATATGTATGTATATTCAAGGAACAGAAGGTATTGCCCCACCCCGATACTACTACAGAAACTGAGCGACCAGCACTAACAGAAGCCACAATTTAAGCGCTGAAGCAAGGTTCTACGATAATTGTCAACAAATTGCCATATTTCGCGGTTTTTATTTTTTTTTGGAAAAACCTGTTGACCGATTTCAATTGTCCAAAACTCATAATTTTCGTCTTTTTAAACGCTATTACGTACTATTTACTGTTTTCCAAAAGCAAAATTTTTTCGTACTTAAAACGTTGAAAAAGTGTTTTCGCTACCATTATTAGCTTTTTCCACCTGTTCTCCTGGACCGATTTTTTCCAAAACACATTCATTGAATTCCTACGATTTTTCTCTTAATTATAGCATCCAAAAATCGCAGGGTAGATTTATTTCAACTTTTTTCGATCCCTCCTGAGCGGTTATTCTGTAACTGTGAAAAGTCTAGTGAAAAGTCTTTTCAGTGAGAATTCCAATAAATGCGATTCTGGAACGATGACAACGTGAGTTTATATGTCAAATTATTTCATGGTGAAAAATGACTTCTCACCAAAATTTTTCTAGTGAGAAATGTGAGAACTTGTCATTTTCAAATATCAACAGATTGTACAATTTTTAAAAATTGTATTGCGTTTTCTTAGTGAAAAGTGCGAAAACTTTTAATTTTCAAAAACTTACAGTTTGAAAATAAAATTTGTAAGTAGTGTTTTGCAGATTTAATAATATATCGGGATTATGTCGGGATTTAAAAGAGTTGTTGGCCGAGTGAGGAGCAAAAAAACGCTCTTGTAATTTTCCTTAAGCTGCATGTGGACTTGGCAAATGATAAGTACAACTTTGAGTTTTTCCTGCAGTTTCATATATTATATTTATTAATCGTTTCAGATTTGAATCTATAGATTGTTCCCGCCTCCGGCGAAAATAATGGAGGAATGTGCCACTCATTTAAATGGTGGAGCCGTTAAAGGTAGTGGAAAATACCCCTTGAACTTATTTTCCCTGAAAATAAGTAATGTGTAATTTTTTTAATTTCAACGGTTAGTGCAAAAAATGGGAGTTTGAAATGTAAAACAAAGTATGCCACTCGAATAAATACAAAATATGACACGATTGACGTTTATATAAGTGAGAATTTCCAATGTGAACTACATTCAGCTCATTTCTCACTGGAATATCTCACTTTAGGTTATAGAATCGTTTTGCTGACAAAAATGAGAACTCAAAATGAGAAGACCCGATGAGAATGTGAATGAAAAGACTTTTCACGTTCTCACTTTCTCATAGTTACAGAATAACCACTGGACTATCATCCGAGTAACGAAAAAACGAATTTTTCACTATTTAGAGTATTCAATGTAGTAAAAATAGTACAGGCTGTGCGGCGCACAATTCCTTCATATCGAAAAAAAATAACCTGGTAGGTTTTTCAACGCGATAATTTAGGTAAAAGTACTAGTTTTAAAAAAAAATACTTTGGAAAAAATCGGTTTGTAGGAAGTTATCGAAAAAAATTCGGAAAGGTGGGAAAACCGATATATCGGGAAAAATAATTTTAATGGAAAAATAAAAAATAGGAGATTGTAGAGTGAGAAAAAACGAAAAAAATGATAGTTGTAGAAGTGAAATACGTTAGAAACTTTATGAGAAAACACGCTTTTATCTCGAAAAAATCGCGATCAGCTTGTGTGACTTGTAGGAAATCCGTTTGGGGCTTAAATTATAGCTTTTAATACTGTTTCTTTGTAAAAAAAATTTTCGTCGCAAAATAATATTAAGTTTCCGCACAATTTGCGAAAATATAAAAATAGGGGCTTCGGAAAAACCGTGCACGATCGGTTAGAAAGCATCCTACGACAATTTAAAAAAGGCATTTTTTTCGTTAAGAGTTGCCCTACAACCTCTGCATAATTATAAGTTTCCCAGATGCATGACAGAGCCGTGAAAACGCAAACAAAATCGAGCGATTTTTTCCGCGAGCGCTCCTAGTTGGATATTTATTTAGGACAGCATCGGAATCACACTCGGTGGCAGCTGCTGCAGCGTTGCCAGATGAACGGATTTCTCAGTACGAGAACGGATTTTTATTGAGAACACAAAAAATACGGATTTTCAGACGGATTTAGTGCAAAAACGGATTTTTGACGGATTTTTTAAATTTTGAATGAAATTCATGCAATTTGCAGTATGTATTTAGAGATTAAACCAAACTACTCACTACAAATGTTGAAGCCCGGTACCTCATGTCTTTGTCACACTGACATACATTTCCTGAAAGTGACGGAACATCGATAAATGTTTAGCGTTTTGGAGTGGCTGCACCGATGCAAATCCAGAGATGTTTTGTCTATTTCTAACCAAGCCGTTGATGTCTGATATTTATTGCTATTTGAAATACACTAGTCAGCGATGTTATACGGCGTTATGGTTTGGGGGAATTGTAAAAGTTGTTAGAAATACCCGAGTATTCAGTGTTGAAAGTACTTAAAATCAGGTGATTGTCGCTCCATGCTGCTGTGAAAAGATATAGTACGACCCTCTTTTCATATACTTCGAGATTGAGAGCAAAGATGCAAAAAATTAGGAGGCGCAGCGAATTCTCGGATTTTTGAGAAGTCGGTGGACTTTGCTCTATTTGCAATTCCTCTATTACGCTTTGACGTGGGTCACGCAAAGAAATGTGGAATTCTAATCGTAGGCACCAAAAATCCATACGTTTTATGCTAGAATGGAAAGCCTTTTAAAAGGAGTAATTGGGTGCTATATGAAAGAAGATTACCTCGACAGAATCGAGCCTGAACATTTAATTTATCAGGAGACGATCAAAGATACTGTGCAATATTGGGAACCATTGCTCCAAACTGATGGTCCCAAGATGCAGGTTAGCCTCTCCAATTTGCCGGTCACAATCGAAACTGCTGAAATAGACAAATGCCGTCAATGTCTCGTCACGCTAGCGGCAGAAATCAACAAGCGCTTTCCATTTAAGGAAAAGAGCACGAAAATGCTCTAGGAGCTGAAGTTCATCGAACCAGCAGAACTAAAGATCACAAGGGATATCGCTGTAGTCACTGTATTTCTTTGGTTTCGTTGTAGAGGAAGCCCATCACAAACTTAGGAGTTTCAAAAGTACTTTCGAGAGTGATCTCGAGACTGATAAAGATCGATTTTGGAAGAAAGTTGGTGGACATCAAAATTCAGATGGCTCTTTGCGTTTTCCTTTAATGATCCAAATCTTCGATCGCATCAACTTTTTTCCATATGCATCCGCAATTGTAGAAAGGATATTCAGCACCATTAACACAACATTAAATTACAATTTTTCATTTCTAAATTGGAAATGAGGTAAACTTTCTATTTTCACTTCATTTTCCCCGTCACACCTCCGATTAAGAACCGGGATTCTCAGGTTGGTCAGAAAAAGTAGCAAAAGGGAAGGATTAATTTATGACTATGTAGTTCGAAGTGCGACAGAGACAAAATATTGCTACCTCAGAACCCTGGAAAGAATTGTTTTTGAAACATAAGTGTAGATGCAGTGTAAACATTATACACATTATTTCGAAATAATATTGGGAATGTTTCAGGCTAATACCACCAATCATCTCTAAAACTCGCAACAACTAATTTTTATCTGGCCAACCTGTCATCAAATACATCAACATTCGTAATAATTTTGTATATAAATAAATAAATGTCACGAGTGGGCCCTATTCTGTAATTTTTCATAAAATAATATTTTATGTTATGTTATGATGATAAAATTTCTACTTCATAAAATAAAAATAAAATATTTTATAAATTCGTATGCAGTCATGCTTTCTTAAAATTATTTTATGAAGTCTTTTATGAACACATAACCTAAAATATTTAGTACAATCCGCTATGGGTTCTATTACGTTTTGAACAGCTGATCGGTGAAAATGAAAACAAATAAAATTATGAATGAAAACAAACAAAATCAACGCGCGTTGTTTTAGTATCTGACAAAATACAATTTTCTTAATGCGTTTGTCATATTAATTTTTAATTTAATTCAAAATTCAATGAAAACTACTTTCTTGCAAATGTCAATTCCCCTTTGTTATTTTCATAAAATGGGTTAAAATACCTGTAAAATGTGCTGCTTAGATTATTTTATGTTATGAAGCGTAACAGCAAATATTTTATGTTATGATCGATAAAATAAAATAAAATTTGTCGGACAGAATAGGATTTTAGAGAATTCTTTTATGTTATGGCATAACATAACATAAAATGATGAATTTTATTGACGAATAGGTCCCAATGATTTACAATCCTAGCACTGCAAATCTGAGCTTTTAAAAGGTATTTATTTCAAAACGCTTAAAACGTTTTATTCTGAAGTCACCCATTTGACTAACATTGTCGACACTGTTAAAACACTTAAAAGCGTCAACATAAAACGTTTTAAGCGTTTTGAAATAAAACACTTTCAAAAGCTGAGATTTGCAGTGTTTACAATACCGAATATTTTTTTAAATATACTATAGTATTCAATAAAATAATGAAATGTGTTATTTCTTAAGCATTATAGTAACTCTTTCTATTGAATTTAAATGTCGCGCTCAGATTCTTACTAGTTTCCGAAATAGCCATGCAGATGGCTCTTCAAAAGAAGAGAACGGATTTTTACGGATTTTTCCCTCTCTCTCGAAAGCTTGACGAACGGATTTAACGAAGTTTCATCTGGCAACCGTGAGCTGCTGTGAACTCTAACAGACGTGTGTTTCAAGAGCTGAATGTGCATTCCATCCTTCCGTTGTTTGCTTGATTGAATGAACTTTTTAATCCCTTGCTGTTGTACAACCATGATGTTATTGTCGCCCAGAATGCATTTCTGAACCTCAACCCCACTTTGATTTTCACTTTTGCGGTACGTTAAAAGCCTGTACAGAAGAAACGTAATGTATGTGTATGCATTCAGCTTCGAACGAATGTCGCTGACTGAGTAAGACGTAAATTCCGTGCTCCGTGTTGTATCCGCTATTTTTTTCGCACGACAAGTATTTAATTAACTTTTAATTCATTTCACTAGTTTATTTACACATAAGTGATATTTATATTAATAATTATCCTCATTTGACATGTCGGACAAACCGAAAATTGTGCCCGCGAAGGTGCCCAAAAAACTTCCTTCTTCACAAAACCCGTCCCCAGCTGTAACAAGAGGTGCTTTACGGGCGTCTGCCGAAATCTGCCAGAATGAAAGTTCTGTCGAGGTGCTTCTTGCCGCTTTGGAAGCCCGCTTCTCACAAAAAATTGATAAACTCGCCACCGTGCTACAGCATGCCGAGGAAAAAATCAATGACGTTTGCGTATCCTTGAAAGCATTTAACGAACATCTCGAGTCCATCGAACTTCGTCTAACTGAACGTCTAACTGAGGGTCTAAAGTCCATCGCTGACGAAAACAAAAAACAGCTGGCTGATATTGATGGCAGGATTGAGTCTCTACATCAGAGGGTTTTCTCACTTGAAAACAATCCCCAACCGGCTGATCTTGCTGATGGCCTTCAGATTATCAACTCGCAGTTGGCTGATAATAAACGTCATTTAGATGATTTGCGGCGGACTCAGAGGCTCAGCGACATCATTATTCGTGGCATTCCGGCGAAATCTGATGACTCACCGCTTAAAATTGTCTCCAACCTAGCTGCTTTGATCAACCATCGTCTCTCTGACTTTTGCGAAGCCTTTCGGCTGAGTGTTGGGATGCGTCAGCGTAATGGGCCGATTGTCGTCAAATTTTCTGGGCAGCGGGAGGCGAAAGCGTTTATGCACGCTTTAAAAATTAACAAAAAATTGAAATTTCCTCTTTGTGAGCTGGATGGATTCACAGCCGACTCCCCAGTTCATGTTAATGAAAGCCTCACTCCGGCAAACAGCGCTATATTGCGGGAGGCGTTAAAACAGCGCAACCTTGGATTACTTTTCTCGGCCTCCACCAGAGACGGCCTTGTACGTGTTAGGAGGAGTAAAGATGAACCTTTTGTTGTTGTGCGAGATATCGACCAAATACAATGCCCTTCCGTCGAAACCCTGGAGTCACGTGCAGCCAGCGTCTGAGTGGACTATTTTCTTAGATATAAGTATTTTCTTCATTTTAAATAATTTTTCTTTTTTTCCTGTTTTCTATTTGTTATATTTGTTATATTTTCAGGCTTTTTCTTACGTTTCTTTGATGCCTTCTTTTATCTTTTATCTTTTAAGTTCGCCTTTTATCTTTATTTTTCTAAGTATGTATTCTTGCTCTAACCCAGCTCAATTTCCCTCCTACAGTTTCAGTTACCTAATTCTGCTTTCTGACGGTGTTCGCTGTTTCGTATTTTTGTACCCTACCAATGTCTAGCTTCAGTTGCGGCGACCGGGTGAGAACGATGGTCAAAATTTTAAGTGCGAAACATCGAGGATTCAACGCTTGCTTACTAAACGCGCGAAGCATCCGGCCGAAAATTGATGAATTAAGTGAAATATTTATTAACTCAGGTGTGCACGCCGTACTTTTTAGTGAAAGCTGGCTTAATCAATCCATTCCTTCCTCCTTGGTATCCATTGCAGGATATAAAGTATTCCGCAACGATCGCCAAGGGCGCATTGGTGGCGGAGTTGCTATTTATGTGCGTGATCACTTAAACTCCAAACCAGTTGCGTTCTCTAAGCACTCGGGTATCGAATTCATATGCATCGAAATCTCTACTGCTTCTGATAAACTCCTTCTTGTTTGTGTTTATTCTCCTCCTGGCCTTTTTAACCCTGTTAACGTTCAAGAACTCAGCGACGCGCTTGAGCTCCTCTCTCGTACGTACAAAAACATCTTGGTTGGCGGTGATTTCAACGTCAACTTAATAAAGAAATCTACACTCCAAAATTATTTTGTGTATACTATGCACACTCTTAGTTTGAATCCTATCAATGTTCTCCCCACATTTTTTAACTGTAGGACACCCTCCTTGCTCGACGTGTTCCTTACCAATGATCTTAGCTCCATCATCTTTCTAAATCAAATTTCTCCCCCTAGTTACCTGGATCACGATATTTTATTCGTTTGTCATAGCTTCTTCGTTGACCCGCCTCCTGTGACCACTCTCACTTATCGTGACTTCTCCAATATTGACCAAGAACGCCTCGTTCAGAGGTGTCTTTGTCTACCCTGGTCTAACGTATTTGCTATGACTGATGTAGATGCTAAAGTTATTGAATTCAATCGGATATTGCTTGATCTATTTGATGAGTTCGTCCCTTTGCGTAGCAAAATGTGTTTAGCTAAATCTAAGCCTTGATTCACCGCGGAAATAAAATCGCTTATTGCTGAAAGAGAGTTTCTTTATCGCAGGTCCAGAAAAGTCAGAAGTGCTCTAGCTATTAGATCTTTTAAACGTATAAGGAACTTAGTCGTCGCCAAAATTAAGGAAGCTAAGAGAAACTTTTATGCTCACAAACTTGATCCCGCCCTTCCTGCAAAAACTATCTGGAATAATTTGCGTCACTTAGGCGTTCACTCTAAAAATGCAACCGCTGCCCACACTCTCTGCCCTGAAACTTTTAACCAATATTTTGTCGCCAGCCATATGGTAAGTGAGATTATTACCCCTCCTGTGGCTTCTCTGGGTGGCTTCTACTTTCGCTGTGTCGACTCTCTCGAGGTAATGTCTGCTCTAAAATCAATCAAATCTAATGCGACTGGTAGTGATAACATCCCTCCCAGGTTCTTAAATATGATCACACCTTGCCTCTTACCTGTTATTACTCACTTATTTAACGCTTGCCTCACTGTATCTAAATTTCCCTCGGCGTGGAAGCTTGCCTTGATTATGCCAATCCCCAAGTGCCCGTCCCCTACTTGCCCCTCGGATTTCCGGCCTATCAGTATCCTCCCTTTTTTGGCAAAGGCTCTCGAAAAGCTGATAGCGTCTCAAATACTTGAGCATTGTGAACTTCACCAAATAATAAATGTATGGCAATCTGGCTTCCGCAAGCATCATAGCTGTGAGTCTGCCCTCCTTAAAGTTACTTCCGATATCCGTCAGTCCCTTGATGAGCATCATGTTTGCTGCCTGGTGCTACTTGATTTCTCTAAAGCGTTCGATAGTGTTAACCACGCCTTGCTTCTGCAAAAACTTTCCCAGCAAGTAAACTTTTCCCCTTCTGCTCTCAACCTGATGCAAAGCTTTCTAACCAACCGTTCTCAGAAAGTCGTGCTCGGCACCAATTGTTCTTCGATTGCCTCACTTCATGCTGGCGTCCCCCAAGGCTCCATCCTCGGGCCTCTCCTATTCAGTATTTTCATTAATGATCTTTCTTTAGTAATTAATGACTCCAAGATTCACATGTACGCAGATGATGTGCAACTCTATATTTCGGCACCAAAAGATCAATTTGAAAGATGTATTGAGAAGCTAGCCGCCGACCTCCAGCATATTTGCAACTGGTCTTCTTTGAACCTTCTACAACTCAATCCTCTGAAATCCCATTATATCCTCTTCTCCCATTCTCCCACTGTTCGTCGTGACTTCCCTGATATTGCTATTGCTTTAAATGGAGTCCCTCTCGACTGCGTTGGTAGTGTGAGAAATCTTGGAATCGTCCTGAATAGTGGTATGACCTGTTGCGATCACGTCAGTTATACTCTTCGTAAAACTTACGGGCAACTATCTAAACTTAGGCTCCACTGTGGTCTGCTCAGTAGGGCTCTCCGTATGAACTTAGTGAAAACTCTACTCCTCCCTCATTTAATGCATGGCCTTTCCATTTTCCCTTCTCTTGATTCCTCCTGCGCCCGTAAGCTCAATATTGCCTTCAATGATTGCGTACGTTTCATCCACAAATTACGCCGTTTTGATCATATCACACCCTATTCTAATTCGGTTTTAGGCTGCTCGTTTAGTGATTACCGCGAGTTTCGGCTTCTTCGTCTACTTCATGATATCCTTCATCATCACAAACCTGGGTACCTTCAACAGTTTGTGCAGCCTTCGCAATCTCTAAGAAACAATAACTTAATTATTCCACGTTTCCGCACGCTAATTGGTCAACGTTCTTTCTTTGTCGTCGCAGCTCTGCTTTGGAATTCTCTCCCAATTGATTTGCAACGCGTGGATTCAGCGCCCATCTTCAGGAAGCGTCTTTTCAATCTCCTAACTAATAGGACAGTTTAGAGCACGAACGCATACTTTTGCACTTTTCTCTTATCATTTAACTTCTTCTTTTCTGCTTTCCTTTTCTCTTTTTTTTCTCCTTTTTATATTTCTTCATCTATCCTAGTATTTTGATTTCATATTTTTTTTTTTATATTTTTTTTATATTTTGTTACTTTTTTTTTGTTTTTTATTATATTATTTTTGTATTGCTTTTTTTATTTTTTGCTATGTATTACTCTTGTTAGTTCCTCAGTTTTATCAATGTACTAGTTATAAGATTTCTATCTTTTGTACATGTTTTGCCAATAAAAATGAAATGAAAAAAAAAAAAATGAAATGAAATTCATAAGTATATGTGCAGTGTAAGTGTATATACTTGAAACGAGGTCAATATGCTTAAATAGAGCGATCGCGGAAAAAATCGCTCGATTTTGTTTGCGTTTTCACGGCTCTGTCATGCATCTGGGAAACTTATAATTATGCAGAGGTTGTAGGGCAACTATTAACGAAAAAAATGTATTTTTTTAAATTGTCGTAGGATGCTTTCTAACCGATCGCGCACGGTCTTTCCGAAGCACCTATTTTTATATTTTCGCAAATTGTGCGGAAACTTAATATTATTTTGCGAAGAAATTTTTTTACAAAGAAACAGTATTAAAAGCTATAATTTAAGCCCCAAACAGATTTCCTACGAGTCACACAAGCTGAAAAAATGAAAAGCGAAAAATCGCAATTTTTTCGAGATAAAAGCGTGTTTTCTCGTAAAGTTTCTAACGGATTTCACTTCTACAACTACATCCTCAAATTTTTTATTTTTCCATTAAAATTTTATTCCTTGTTTTTTTCGATATATCGGTTTTCCCACCTTTCCGATTTTTTTTCGATAACTTCCTACAAACCGATTTTTTCCAAAGTATTTTTTTTAATAACTAAAACTTTTACCTATATTATCCCGTTGAAAAACCAGCCAGGTTATTTTTTTTCGATCTGAACTTTCTCAGCCTGTACTAAAAGTTATGAACGTTATATCGCGAGTTCACTGTATCACGTGTTCATTAAAGTGCGAGTGTACTGTATTTTGAAAACTTTAATGGCGTTTTTCTGGAATCGAGCATATATATGTAGATGAATGGCCCTTTGCACAGCGCAGTTGGTTCTGCAGGAAATATTTGCCTTTGGGGGTTTTAGTTTGGGCAAAAGGTGATCCTGCTGCCAAAGCCACGTTTGGAGCTCTAGTTAAGACAGAAATTGGTTCTGTGGGAAAAATTTGCCTTTTGGGGGTTTTTATTTGGGCAAAAGGTGGTTTTGTTGCCAATTGCACTTTTGGGGTTTTAGTTAGTTCAAAAGTTGGTTCTGTGGGAAAAATTTGCTTTGGGGATTTCCTTTTTGGGGCAAAGGTGGTTTTGTTGCCAAATCCACGTTTGGGGCTTTAGTTGGAGAATGATTCAGCTCGGAAGGAAGATTTCCTTTTCAGGGCAACTTCCCCAGTGCCAATTCAGTAAATTCGTTAAATTAAAGCCCAAATTTATTATCTAATATCTACCAATTTACAAATGTTTAAATCTTTGCTAGAAACAAGTAGAGCACAAAGGCCACTCATAAAAATGTGTACCGCCCCAGGCCAACTGCGCAATCGCTCATTCATATCAATTTGCTTGAGGCTTTCACGTTTTCCGTTATTTCCCATCATTATTCATTTGCCAAATTTTATCGATTCATTTCTTTTCTTAACTTGAAAAGCAAAGTCAAAAAGTAACCAAAAAATAAATCCAGTACAACTAACAGACAGAAAACCATGCAATACTGATGCTTTTGAAGAAAAGGAGCGTATGAGAAAATTACCTCCTGTCTTACCTTAAATAGCCCAGTTGTCAGAGACTTTGACCTCACACAAAATGTGATCTCGCTGAAAATTGGAACTTAGGTACTTTTTTGGGTGTAGAAAACGATAAAAAAATCTTTGCTGCGCTAAAGTGTATGCTAAGTTCACAATTTCGAAAACAAATTTGAAAATTTGGTTTTTACTTTATATATCGAAAAATAAAAAAATAATTGAAAAACTAATAGCGCCACGTGAAACAGCGGAAAATTTCACTAAAATATATATAATAACTTATTTTAAAAAAAATTGTTTTATTATTATAAAAAATTATTAAAAATAAGAAGAAAATTCGAAAAATCTAAGCGCGCCAAAAAGCTGAATTAAAATATTCTAGCGAGGCGGTCGGGGAAAACTAAAGTATCCTTGCCTAAAATGTACGCAAAAATAAAAAAAAAAGCATTTTAAAGAGGACACTCTAAGCTTTCTAAGAAAGCCATTAGTTTTTAATTTTTTGTTTTTTTTCTCATAGAAAACTTGAATGGAAGTTATAAGTTGTAAAATTCTCACTGATGTTTATAAAACTGAAGATATAAGCTGTGTTCCGTTTCTACTGCGGAGTAAAAAAATTAAAGGAACGCAAAATTTGTCCACGGGAGTAAAACCTATATAAACCTCTGTGAGAGCAGGAGTAGTTCCAAGTAAATACGAGTAAAAAATTGCAGCAAAGAAACACGGCTATATATTAATAGAGGTGTACAAAAAAAAATCCTTGTACATTCATTCGATGCCATTTTTATTTTCAAAAACAGCCGGAACACAGAATATGATGAAGAAGAAAGACGCGCCCGTGTCGCCGTCAGTCTTTCACTTCTATCGTCTGGTGCCGGCTGTTTTTGAAAATAAAAGTGGCGTCGAATGAATGCTGTAAGAAAAAATGAATATTTTAAAACATAGTTCGCGCACAGGCTTCGGCCTTCAGCGAAATATTGTACAGCGATACACTATTGTAAGCGACCATAAGATCCTTTACTGAGACATAGAAAGAGTAGTCTAAACTACCCATTCTCATGTACTCAGTAAGGATAAATTTGACAAATTCTTTATGTATACTACTTCATACTATACAATATTGTTATACACCTGTGTTAATAAATAAATAAATAAATAAATAAATAGATTTTATTAAACAGAGACAATGGGTGGAGTGAATAAAAACTAAGTGTACACTTAAAGGGAACACTCCTGAGTGGAGTGATTCGTTAAAAGTGAACACTCGATTTAGTGTGAATAAAAATTCTCTCATTCAAATACTATTCACTCACGGGAAATTTTAGTTCACTCATGGGAAATTTTGTGATTAAAGGGAAACGTCATTTGTGTGAAATTAGTAGGCTAGTAAACGTGGATGTATTTAGGAGTTTTACTTTGGGAAAATTTATTTAAGGCTAAATGAGGTTCTGTGGGAAAAATTTACCTTTGTGGGATTTAGTTTGGGCAAAAGGTGGTTTTGTTGCGAGGTCAAGCATTTATCTAATGCTGAGTAGATTAAGATCTTTAAACGGATTGAAAATTGAAAATATAAAACCGGATCGCATGAGAAACTTACCTGCTGCTTTTTAAAATGGATTAATTTAAAAATTTAGTTTGTAATTATAGTTGTGACTAAAAAGTAAAAAATATTTTTTTTCTTTGGCAGTGATAGGTATACACAAGAAAAGTTTCATTGCAAAATAAGAAATTCTAGAACTCAGGCTTATCTTAAAGTTTAATATGTATTAACAATTTTAAAATTATATTCTCGTTTGACTTTAAATCTTTGATCTCTTATCAATGAATTGTGTAAATTTACAGCTTTTCAAATGCATTAATAAAAGTTTGGACATCAAAATTGTCTAACTGCAACTTATGCCCAAACTTTTAATAATGCACTTGAAATGCTGTAAATTTACACAATTCATTGATAAGAGTTCAAAGATTTAAAGTCAAACGAGAATATAATTTTAAAATTGTTAATACACATTAAACTTCTTATTTTGCCATGAAACTTTTCGTGTGTATACCTATCACTGCCAAAGAAAAAATAATTTTTTACTTTTTAGTGCATTTCATTTATAAAAGTTATTTATTTTAAAAGTTTTTTTAATTTATTTTATTAAAATGAATGAAAAAGGTCCTCGCAACCAGCCTCAAATTTTACAAGTGTTCACTCACAAGCAAACGTTGAAACTTTGTTTTATTCACATCAAAATGAAGTGTTCACTCTAGATGGAGAAATGACAGAGTGAAGTACTTAACGAAACCTAACGAACGTTATTTTTATTCACGCCAAAATAAGTGTTCACTCAAAAAAATGGAGTGAACACTTCCACACAATTTTTATTCACACCACCCAATGGGTGGAGTGAATAAAAACTAAGTGTACACTTAAAGGGAACACTCCTGAGTGGAGTGATTCGTTAAAAGTGAACACTCGATTTAGTGTGAATAAAAATTCTCTCATTCAAATACTATTCACTCATGGGAAATTTTAGTTCACTTATGGGAAATTTTGGGATTAAAGGGAAACGTCATTTTTGTGAAATTAGTAGGCTAGTAAACGTGGATGTATTTAGGAGTTTTACTTTGGGAAAATTTATTTAAGGCTAAATGAGGTTCTGTGGGAAAAATTTACCTTTGCGGGATTTAGTATGGGCAAAAGGTGGTTTTGTTGCGAGGTCAAGCATTTATATAGGGATAATCATGTAACGTATAATTTTGTAAACGAAGCAGGATAGATTATGACAATAAATACCCGTAAGAGTTCTGTATTGTTGCATTGATTCCCTGACGCTCACTCCCAGCGATATAAGCAACAATATTAATAATAGGCCAGGCATCGAATGGTCAAAAAAGGTATAGAGGGAAATCTTTGGAACACAATTTTTGATTTCATAACTTTGTTTGGACTAGTTAGGAGGTGAACATATCCAAAGTCCCCACCCGTAGCCCTTGAACCAGGGAGGGGGAGGGCCGGTCAAAAAGAACAAAAAATGTGAGCAAAAATGTTTTTTCCCAAAATTACAGACTTTCAAGAGCAGATATCTCGAAAACTATACAAGATATCGAAAAACTTGACTTCGTAACAAATTTCATCAGCTTTCATTTTGTTTTCATGGTCATGTCGCTAGGACGCATAGTTTCTGAGATATAAGTGAAAAACCGAAAAATGGGACCTACAAACCCCTCCTTCCCTGGCTCAAGGGATACGGCCGGGGACTTTTGATATGTTCACCTTCTAACTAGTCCAAACAACGTTACGAAGTCAAAAATTGTGTTCCAAACATTTCCCTATATACCTTTTTGTTGCCTGGCCACAGTTGTCGCTAAACTTCAGATTTTACGCTCAACACTGAAAATGCTTTAACATTTAAAGGAAAATAGATAAAATAGTAAAGTAATATATATTATTGAAGGGAATTTAATGGCCTACAATCCTTTTGCCGGCATTTATTTTTTGGGTGCATCGTTGAAGAGTTATCCGGTCAAAAAGAACAAAAAATGTGAGGCAAAAATGTTTTTTTCCAAAATTACAATCTTTCAACAGCATATATCTCGAAAACTATACAAGGTATCGAAAAACTTGACTAAGTAAAACTTGTAGCAAATTTCTTTCATTTTGTGGCCATGGTCATGTTGCTAGGGCGCATAGTTTCCAAGATATAAGCGAAAAAACGAAAAATGGGACCTTCAACCCCACCTCCCCCGGCTCAGGGCTACGGGCGGGGACTTTTGTTGTGTTCACATCCTAACTAGTCCAAACAAAGTTACGAAGTCAAAAATTGTGTTCTAAAAATTTCCCTCTATACCTCTTCGTTGCCTGGCCTATAAATAAAATAACTAATTAATAAACAATAGAGCTATTGCGAGCTTCTCGCGAGGTTCTCTACCAAAAATTCGTCAGGGTCTCCAATGGTGCACCTCGAAGCCCGATTTTCTAAATTCGAAATATGACCGATATTCAAAATGGCCACCCAAATTTGCCAATTGTGTTCCGATTTCCATGAAAATCGTTATCTGGGGTTTTTAAGGTAGCAAATAACGAATTTATTATCAGAACTTATAAATTCAAAATGATCGCACCAATATGGCCGATTAGTTTGCCAATTGTATTCCGATTCCAATGAAAATCGGTATCTGGGGGTTTTTAAGTTAACAAATAAAAATTTTTGATCAAAACTTATAGATTTTAAGTTTCGAGGCCAATATGGGGGCGAATTTTTCCAAATAAGTGTCATTTTCCGGTCCGCTGTATGTAGGTTTTTCAAGAGTTGGGAAATCAAAAAATATCATATCCTAGTGAAAGCCGGGACGGAACGCAACCATGCAATTATGTGTCAATGGAAAATCTCTCTCAGGAGCCGCTGAATGCAATGCATGTACGTTTGTATATATCAAGTAAGAAGGGGGCAGTGTAACGGCTAACCGAAAAGAGAAAGTTTCATGTTCAGAGGCACCTACTTGAATACATGGGCAGTTCTACAAAAACTGGAATCAAATCGAAATATTTTTGGACCGGCTGCAGGACCGGTTATAATGGTCGCTACAATTAAATTATCATTCAATTCCTTTATAAGTAGACTCGTCCCATTGCACATGCTAGGAGGGCTTAAATTTCTAAGAAGCATGATTGGTGTTTCGATTTTTAATGTTAATTCAAGAGGTGGTAATCCAGAAGCGTTAAGTGAATTTAAAAATTCCTGTGGGTAATGGACTGCGTCTTCAATATTAGTAACGGTGTCTATGGACTTATAAATTTTGACCCGACCGGGTACTTTCTGTAAAATCAAATTGCTTATTTCGTTGACATTATCATTTCTAGGTGACACTATTGCTCTAGAGAGCATAGCCAATGAAAGTCCCTTTTGTCTAAATTTTCGATGTCAAGGTATACAGAATCTATTAAACTTCCCAAATTATGGACTACTTGGCCTAAAGAATCATCCAGAATGACGTCATAATTACCTACTTACATTTTCATCATCATAATCCGGCTGCTTTAAAGGGGGGTAATGCTTTAAAGGCGAAAAAGGCATATTTTCAGGATTTTTGTTAAATATATGAATACATATACACGTTATAGTATTACATTTGAAGTATATTTAGAAAAATTTTCAATTCAAAATAAAAAGAAACAAGTCCGTGACAGCAAATCTCCGAAGGCGCCTCGAAAAAAATTTGCTTTGCGGTGAACACGATTACGGGTTACCGGATCATCAGAAACAAAAAAACAAAATGCTTCTAAAAGGTAATATGTTTCCCGAGGTAACCACGAACAGTTTTTTTTCGATTTTTTATTTTTTGCAGCATTGGGAAGTGAAAAACGCGATTTTCGCTAAAACATTTCGTTTAATTTTAGTCCGCTCAAATTAGGAAAAATTAAAGAAATTTTCCCCACAGCTATGAGACCGGTGCCAAATGAACGATTTGGGTTGTCTAAACATGATTTTCACAACACGCCGTTCGAAAAAGGGTTGTTTTTGAGAAATATACATATATATGATGGTTTTCTCCATTTTTTCTATTTTGAGGATCCTTCATTTGGCACCGCTATCATAGCTGTGGGGAAAATTTCTGAAAAACAGCGATTTTTTGACTAATTTGAACGGACTATTTGTTATTAAAAAATGGTAAAAAAAACTCTTCGTGGTTACCTGTTGATTTCTGTGTAGAATTAGAGTTTAAAAATTCAAAAGTATCGGTCAAGTAGATTTTGAGTCATGATGTTCACGGACTTCAAAAAAGACGTTCGCGAGAAAATCGATTTAAAGTTTTTTGTACTCGAACATCCAAGCATGAGGGCCGGTCCCTTGAAACGCTGTATCTTCGTTAGTTTTGCTCCGATTTGAAATTTTGACACAATATTCAGAACATATGTACATTCAGAAAAAAAAACAGAAAAAAATCTAAAGCATTACGCCCCCCCCCCCCCCCTTAATCCCTCGTGGGACAGTTGCCCTCCAGCGGAATCTGTTTTGCGCGACAGCTCTCAGCTCTGACCAGGATCTCCCAGTTGTTGCGGCCTCTGCTAATAGGGTTCCGCTCCACGTTGCTCTAGGTCTTCCGACTCGACGGAATTCCTTGCGGATTCCAGTCAAGGGCTTGTTTGGCTAAATTCTCGTCTTCGTGTCGCAAGGTGTGGCCCATCCAATTCCATTTCATTCGCCTGATTTGGTCGTCTATCCTTTCTTGGCCGGCACGGCGCCATAGTAATTTATTTGAAATTCTATTTTGCCAGCGGATTTTTAGGATACGACGTAGGCATCTTTTGATGAAAACTTGTAGGCGCCCGTGATGAATTGGGTGACTTTCCATGTTTTGCAACCGTACAGAAGAACTGCCTTAACGTTGGAGTTGAACAGCCGCAATTTGGTGTTAATTAAGATCTCCGTCGATCTCCATATGTGAAACAGGCATGCATATGCGCTTCTTGCTTTATTTATTCTGGAACTGACGTCTTCTTCTGCACCACCATTTTCGGTAATAATACTACCGAGGTAGCAGAATTTATCTACCAATTCCACGTCACGGTTTTTCAGCGCTGTGCGTCCAATGGTGTTTGCATTTATCCGCACTTCTTTAGTTTTAGTCGGATTTAGCCTTAACCCTGCTGGACTACTGCTGGAAATCCACGCTGCATGCCGTAGAGCTCGCCATATAAAGTTCCTATTTACCGAGTCGAACGCTCTCTCATAGTCTACGTAAGCAAGGTAAAGGGGGATCGAAATTCATTAGACTGCTCCACTATGATTCTGAAGGTGTTAATATGATCTATGCAGGAGCGGCCATTTATGAATCCAGCCTGCTGTCTTCTGAGCGTTCGATCCACTGCCTCTCTTTTCCTTGATAATAATATGTGGGACAAGATTTTGCCCACAGTAGATAATAGACAGAAGCCTCTCCAGTTGTCACATATTGTTAGGTCCCCCTTTTTTGGTATTTTGACAATGATACCTTCCGTCCAATCCTTCGGAAAGGTTCAGGTGTTCCATGCTATTTCCAGGATAGGCTGTAGCGCATCTGCTATCAGGCTTGAGTCGGCTTTCAACAATTCTGGCGGGATGCCATCTTTTCCAGCTGCTTAACCATTGGCCATTGCATGAATTGCGGTTACTATTTCAGTCTTGGATGGGGCACGAGTAGCGATTTTTATTGGCTGTGCATTGTTGCTACTGTCTTCGAGGTTCCTGTACAAATGAACCATTCAGGGCGGCGAAGAAATGATCTTTCCATATTTGGAGTTGCACCTCGTCGCTGCACAGCAGTCTTACATCCGCACTTTTACGGCATGCTTTTTAGTAGAGTGCTTAGTGATTTGGTACAGCACCTTACTGTTGCCGTGTGTTTGCTGTGTTTATCTGCCGCCTTTTATCATGCCGGACGCTCCCGGAGTACTCCCGCTCCGGGAGTATTCCCGCTCAAGTCGGTGGCGTCTTTCCGGGTCGCATTATTTTTTAGTGTTGCTGGTTTCTTTGGACATAACCAATGCTTGTTTCCGCTGCTGTTATTATAGCGTCCTTTGTTGTACTCCACAGCTCTTCAATATTATTTTCATCAGAAACGATTTTCTGGCTTAAAGTTTGTTGTAGTTTCCCAGCAAATTCTCGCCCTTGAATGCTTTCACGTAGAAGGTCTACGTTAAACCGTCTACGGTTTATATCATCGCATTGGACGTTTCTGATTGCGGCGATTTTTAGGCGGATAGTTGCTACTACCAAATGGCGGTCGCTTGCAGTGTCTGCTCCACTGAAGCTCCTGACATCCTCCAGAATAGTTCTCCGTCTGCGACTGATGGCCACGTGATCTATCTGATTTTTCGTTCTACCATCGGGCGATACCCAGGTCTCCTTGTGTATCTTCTTGTGACAAAAGTGAGTTCCAACTACCATCAGTTGATGCGAACTACAGAAGTCAATGAAAAGCTCACCATTGTTATTGGTAACTTGGCTTAGCCCTTGATTTCCAATTGTGTTTTCAAGGTTGGTGTTGTTGGGGCCGATCTGTGCGTTTAAGTCACCCATCAATACAATGATGCCTCCCCTTGGAATAGAGCTAAAAAACTCATTTAGTCGCTTATAGAACTCGTCTTTGATGTCTTCATCTGCGTCTTCAGTTGGAGCGTAGCATTGGATTATCGTAGTACTTCTTAGTCTGGTACGCAGGCGCACGGTAATAATCCTCTCAGAAACTGGTGACCAGCTAATGAGGCTGGACCTGGCTTCCTTGGTGAGTATTACCCAATGGCATTCCTACGGTTTTCAGTTTCGTTTCTCCCAGAATATAAGAAGGACTCACCGTTTGGACAGATATGTTCCACCGCATCGGGCCATCTGGTCTCGCTGAGTCCCATGACCTTAATTTTATAGCGGTTCATCTCGTTGAAGACTTCATCCAGCCGTCCATCAGCAAGCAGAGTTCTCACAGTCCATGATCCGATTCGTGTCCTGGTTCGAAAAGCAAAGGTCGTCGTCGTGCTGTCCGTCCGGTTCCGAGGCATTGTTTGCCGATTCGTAGCAATTGCGTGTTTTATGGGAGCGGGTTGCTAACCCTCAGCCCAACCGACTTAAAACTCTGTTTTGTGGCGCAGAGAACTCGCCATTCGACCGTGTCCCGTTAGCTCCTTCCGAAGAAGTTCCCCAGGGGGCACCGCGAGTAGGTGGGATTAGGACTTGCTAACAGAGCTGCTAGTTGTTCGTCTGCAGTCTCTTCTCGGGTTTTGGCGTGTTTCCATTAAGATGAGTCCTCATATTGGTCCGTAAGTTCAAATTTTGATTCGATGTACATAGAGAAGACAATTTCAAGCATGCTTTCAAAATATCTGCACGTGTTCCTCTGTTAACAACGGGGAGTGTCTGTCGGAAATCCCGAGTAAAAATAAAAACCGGCCTTACAAAGGGCGAACACCGGCCGCTTGGCTTTTTAAGGGGCATATGATGGACGTAGAGTTTTTAACTATTTTTAATGGGAGCAGATACGGCCTTACGACGGCCAAATATGACCAAAAGATTTAAAAGGCCAAGTACTGAGCTGTACAAACGGGCATTCGGCGGGAAATTTGAGCCAAAAAAAGAATCTGCACCAAATGTATTGTTGAATCTGTTTTATGGGAACTTCATCATTTTCGTTATGTACAATGGTTCTTTCGATTTATCCTACTTAAAGATATCGATGCACAAGAGAAACGAGCTCGCCAGTCGTCGGTTTGTTGTACGTGAAGTGTTTGGGGCGTGTTGATTTATATTTGTGGGAAATTTTGTTATTTAACGGCTTGAAAAAAACACAACCGAAAAAAAATCAAACATTTAATTGCAGTGAAATATATTTTCTTATAGGATGGCGAATATCCATGTTGCTGCCACTGTACCACCGTCGTATACCCGTAATAGCAACCATTGGAACTGTAAGGCCATTGTATCACCGTCAGTCGTCCCCTGTACGGCCGTACTGTCCTGCAACGAGCCTTCTGTTAACCGCCAGATGGCCGAGGACTCTGCCTCAATCACAGTCGGTATTTACCCGTTCTAAGGCCATTATTTATTTTTACTCGGGATCTCCAGAAAATACAAATGACCCATGACGGCAGCGGAGTGTCTGAGATCTTGTAAAGTTCTATTCACAGCCTCTACATGCGCTCTATGGCTCATGGTGCATTCATCCCATATAATCAATGATGCGTCTTGAAGTAATTTACCGAGAGGACCAATTTTGCGGATAGAACATGTGGATCGTTGCTCTAGAGATACGGATAGCGGAAGCTTAAAAGTAAAATGTGCAGTTTTTCCGCCACTCAAGAGAGTTGCAGCAATTCCTGCTATCGCTATCTTCCCTGATTGCCTTATCTTAGCAAGTATTAAATTCGCGAAATTGTCTTCCGCGCCTCCTGGCGCATCCAAGAAATATGTTTGTCCTTTTTTATTATTCACGCTATCTACTATGGTCGTAAAAGCATGTTTTTGATCCCGGACTAATTTTAGCACATTTTCATTGACAAACGTTGTCAAATCATTGATCTTATACTGACGTACTTTCGCTATATATATCTTCACAGAAAGGTAAAGTAAAGTCTTTATTTTGCTATCTGAATCTGTGTCTAATGTCTTCGCATAGATCATCTTTGAAAGTGTTCCATAATATCAATGGTTCCGATGGCTGACAAAATAAGAGTATAACTTTAAATAACCCTCTCATTTTTGTTGGGCATTGCGAAAGTGAAGCTTCTCTCAGAGTATTTTCCCAATGGTTATCGTTTTCTAGCAAACCTCTGTCACGGCTCCTGCTTGATAGGTCTCTTTGAAAACCCCGTTTACAGTCTTCAGGTATTCGAATTAGTTCGGGCCGCGTACGTGATGTAGCAACATTCTAAGATAACAACACTCTGATTGAGAGGGATGTATACCGTTGACTGTTCCTAAAGGTCCCTCTCTTTTATGCCCGGATGACCAATGACGTCCTCACCACACTTCCTTCTGGTAAATTTATTATTGGTCCATGTATAATATTGCGGGACTTGGTGATATAGAAGAGTCCTTGAGAATTTATCTTCATTACAGAGCTTAAAAATTCCAGCAATGTCGTGTTGCGCGGGGTTTTGGGCAATTTGTTGAGGCGTTTCTGTTGGAAAATGCACTCTTTGACTGTTCTCTAAGTGAACCGCCAAATGCACGACTGTAGGATACCGGTCGTGGATCGGAAATTCTAATATTCGCCAGACAGCTTCGGATGTACTTATATACCGGCCATTTAAAAAGTTTTTCACCTCATCAATTGGATTACTAACGCTGAAAGTAGCTTGGCCTAATTCTTTATTGATATATTTACAAATATATTTGATTGCTTGAACGGAATGACAGTACTCCACATTAATGTGAGCGTTAAACGTTTTGCATAATATCTTGGAATAAGGGACAATCCACCTATTATCTAGAGTGAATCTACCATTTCCATCCTCCATTTCCTATGTCACGGCGACGATAAACTGGATACCCATCCTCTCCGGATTGGGTGTCGTTGACGAAACGTCGAGGGTTTTTTTGTACAAACACCGTTCTTCATACATGGTGCTGCTAAGTTATACTCTCCGCATGGTCCATGTGCCATATTTTTAATTACGATATCGTACAAAACCGGATGATATTGTTTGTCAGGAAGTTCAGCAACTATTACGTTATCAGTTTCGCCTGGCTGGATTTTTGTTTCTAGCCAGAACAGTATATGACAATGTGGTAAGCCCCGTTTCTGCCACTCCACACTTGCCATATAGCATTTCACTTTGCCCAATAATTTTAAGAATTTTTTCATCTTTAAATGAAATACCCTTGAAATTATGTTTTGACGGTCGAATGATCGTTGACCAGGTAATAGTTTCTCTTTAATTTCAGTCCATTCCGGGTTACATGTAAAAGTCACAAATAAGTCGGGTCTCCCTTAACTTCGAACGTAAGTCATTGCGTTCTGTGTTTTTTCATGCAGATAACGCGCAGACCCTGTGAATGAAGATGGCAAGATTACTCGTTGACGATATTCCATGGTTAATATTTGGGCCTTGATTTAAAGCATCTCTGAGATGGATCTAGTCATCACTCCTCAGTCGTTGTTGATTTCTAGATATATAATTTAACCTTTCTGTTATCATCTTAGCCATCATATCGACACAATATTGACTGAATACGTCTCTGTAATAATGTAACGGATTAAAAGAGTTAACTCTAATCATCAATCTGAATGCATAAAACTACATGCACGAAACAGGTTGAGTACGTACTGAGCCTTACAAAAGGATTGTCAAATAATAACCGTCTTCTCCCGTTACAAACATTATAGGATACTGTAATGGATCATAGGAGCGATGCAGTTCAGAGACCCTTTTTAGTTGGCCGTCTTTAACGTGGAGCACTATATCCCAAGGACTTTTTTCTTCATCAACCAAGAGAACAGGTACTTCATTTACAGTGGGAGCATTATATCTGCCGCGGTGTTCTGTCTGAGGTGTACGGTCTGAATAAATAATTAACTTTAAATTATCTGAAGAGTTTAATTGTAAGTTTTGTTTAAAACTTCATATGTATACGTTGTGACTATTCGAAACGGTCCGTAATTCACTAATTAAATCAATTTTTAGAGTTGGGGCTACGTTTGAACCCAACGATAACTGATCCGCAGCTGAAATGAAATATATGTATCTGCAAGAATTGTGGGTTTTAGCCTGATGGTGGTAAAACACTACCTATAAGATGATACCTGATGACCTTCTATTTTAGAAGTGGGCATAAAATTTCCCTCCCTAATTTCTTTCGCACCAAATGAAGTCATTTGGAAGAGACTATTGTTCAAGAGAGCCTCTCCCTAAAGAGCTCTTGTTCATGTCTCTGATTTGGACGGAGGTCTGTTGGGAATAATCAGTCTGTGGATCCTATCTGAAAGCTAATCTGTTACTAAGATCGCGAACTCTAGAGCTGCTGACAGAAACAGGCGCAAACGCCGTGCGGGCAATGACAGAGAGAATAGAAGTAGTGTATTCAAATGCGCACTAACGAAATGCTGATTTACGCTACGCACACACCGCGCAAGTTGCTTTACTTTCTACTTTCTGCGCGTTGCCGCCGCGTGTGTCAAGAGATGTTTGTGTTTTGAGTCGTGTTTTGGTGGTGGTGGGCATATGTTTGGAGTCGTGTGTTGGTGTTGGCTGTGATAGCAAATTTGTTGATTTTTATATTTTTTAATGAAAATCTTTATTTTTCCAAATTGGGGTAATTAAATTAGCACCTAAAAAAAAGACAAACCCTGTAGGATAGAAAAATTATATGTAAATCATTCAGGTTTTTCAATTTTTTTTCCAATCACGTCCACTTGTCACTATGATTTCGTTGTTGTGTTCAAAGTCGGAGCGCGCCGCCGACACCGCAACATCATGTCAGTGAAAAGTCGCCACACACCGCGAAGCCAATGTCCGCACGGCGTTTGCGCCTGATTCTGTCAGTAGCTTAGTTGTTGATGAACCTGCTGTCTTTCTCTTTGTGCTCTAGTCGTTTAGAACGCTCAGTGCTTGATTCTCTTTCGCAAATTCGCATATTTCTAATTTATTGTTCTTCAAGCCGCTGCAAACGTTCGAGACTAGACTCTCGTCCGCGTACCGGAGGTTCTCAGAGTTTGTTCAGCAAGACGTTGTGATTGTTCGGCGTTCGATTCACTGGCATGCGACCGCGACTCGTATTCTCTTTGATTTCCAAGACGATTTTCATTTTCAGATGAAGATTCTCCAACGTATTTTGACTGCCCTCGCCTTGTAAATATGTTTAGAAAGTTGACATCTTTCTCTTTTAGGCATTTATTTTTGCAGTCTTTCAACAGTAGGTGGATGTATTAAAATGTGGAAAAAAATTTTAACTGCCAAGAAAGTATTCAAAAGTACATACATATATAACATGAGAACCAAGTGATGAAACTATTTAAATTTATATCGAACACTCCAAACCCAAAACTGCTTCCTTCAATTTTGAAAGAAAAAACAGTGAGGTAGTGGCGGTTTTGGTGTTTGAACAAACTCTTTTAACGAATCTGTTACCCATTTCACGGCTAAACTATTTTTACCAAGCTGTAAAACTGAGAAAAGTTGACCAGATTTGTTAGAGGAATTTCTTTAGAGGTTGAAAAACCGTCATTGCTTTACTGATTTTTCGAAATGAATGGAAGCAGTTTTGGAATTGGATTCTATACTAATATTATACAATATTATACTTACTTAATATTATGTAGAGAAAATATTTGATTTTTTATTTTTCAGAACATGAAAATTTTTGACATCAACATTTTTGACATGCGCTGTGAAAACTGCTGAAACATTATGTAGAAAAGCACAGCAACGACATCGAAATTATATTTTTCTAGCCTTCTTTATCGAGATTAGAAAAAAATTAAGAAAAAATAATTTAGATGTCGTCGCTGTACTTTCACTAGTTTTCACAGCATTTGTCAAAAATGTTCCTGTTCTGAAAAATAAAATACATATATCCCATCTTACTCGCTGATAATAATAGAGCTTTCTATTGGCGAAAGAATTTTTAAAATCGGTTCGGTGGTTTTTAGTTTATCCGGCACAAAGAAACAAACAAATCGTTTCTCTTTATATAACAGTATAGATATTATGCACCAATGATCAGTGTAATTGAAACAAACACAAAGGCTGAGTTCTAAAATGCATCATGAATGTTTTTATGCAATGTTTAATGTTCTAAAATGTCAAACATTTACTGTAGTGACAATGCATAGAGTTCTATAACGCATTTTCAATTTTTATGCATTGTAATTTTAAGCAAACTGCAACATAATTTAATGTGATGAGTGATTTTGACACATCAACTCCCAGTTTGGCTTTCAAAATTAAGAAAATGGTTGAAGAAACCTAAATATTGAGCAAAACGTTTAAAAATTTAAATTTTTTTTAAAATTCTTTACTTTAATTACCAATTATTTCATAATATCAGAGGAAATAATCAATTCTGGACACATGAGATGAAAAAACTTTTAATCACGGTTCGGGTCTCATTTGAGAATGAGTTCCCTTGAGGAAAAAAAAGAAAGCATTTTATGGAAAGAAATAATTAGGAAAATAAAAGAAGCGGATCCAGAATTTCCTTTTGCGGTTGAGGATTTAATAAGGAAATTCACCAAACTGATGATTACCTTTAACAGAATAAAAAAAGGAATTCCTCTACAGGCAGCGGAGCGACGTCTTGGGAGTATTTTGAAGAATTTGATCGAGTATATGGGACAAAGGACCTTATAGTTCCCTCTTTAGAAAATATAGATTCTTCATTTATTGTTGAAAATTGTGATAGGAGTGGTTTATCAACATCAGAAGAGGTTAATTCCGATTTTTAAGAGCCAACAAAAAATAAAAAGAAAGCTAATGAAGTTCTGGATTTCTTGAAGCAAGAAGCTAAAGAAGACAAAGAAGCTTGGAGGGAACTTGTCAATATAGAGAAAGAAAAAGTACAATTGGAACCCGAAAAAATACAAGAATTAAAAGAACTTAAGGAGTTGTTAAGTGTTTTAATTAATCGCAGGAATTGATACCTTATAAGTGTTTTTTTATTTAGTGTATTCAAATGAATTGTTAATGTTTTTGTTATTTTTTTAAAATTTTTTTTTGTATTTATGGCAAATAAAAACGAAAACTATTGAATTTAATATCATTGAATGAATCCTTTATTATTAAAAATTCCGCCCAATTCTTATGCTGAAAATAGCATAGTCAGGCGTTCTCTTTTTCTTTTCGCTTCATCGCTGTCATTTACTAAAGACTTGGTAAATTCTTCCTGGTTCACATCTACATCAGGTATCTGATTATCCACGGTAGCACATTCCTCATTGATAATAAAATTATGAAGCACAGCACAGGCCATAATTATGTGTTTGGCAAAAGAAATTTTCTGAATGGGCAAGCACGTCAGAATTCTAAACTTTTTTTTTAAAATACCAAAGACTGGCTCAATATGGAACTGTGTATAAAGTTGAACCGTTTCTGCTCTGGAGTCAGATAACCATTATCCCTATATGGTGCAATTAACCCTAGAATACTATGGCTCGTCAAAATTACGACAGCCAATTCAATTTACGCGGAAAATTTCGACATTATTCGTGAATTTTGATTAAAATATTGTTGAAAAAATGTTCATTTTTTGATAAATAAATAATTATAAAACATTTTATATTACTGCGTTTTTTATGGCAATGTCACATTTCCGCAATAGTAAATTTTGCACACGATAATAACAACGTATGCTAAAAAAGCGATAGTATTCCAGGGTTAAATAAGTTTCCAAGGGATATGCAGAATCTCCGAGGAAATGATATTTGGGTGCTGTTTTTATTTCCCCCGTTGAAATTGACTTGTATATGGGACTATCCCTAAAAACACAGGCGTCGTGGCATTTACTAGGATAACCCACAAAATAATCCAAAAATCGTAATTTACTGTCGCAAATACCCTAGAATGATAAAGGAATATACTTCATACAATTTTAAATTTGTTAATATATTAGACATCGTACTTGCATTATAATAGAATATGTTCCTTTTCTATTATAATAGCTCTCGGAACTTTTATTTGGAACTCGGATATTAAAATGGGTACCATCAATACAACCTATCCAGAGCCGCATTAAGGATCTGGTGGCGCCTAGGCGGAACCTGTGGTGCGGGCCCCCTTCCCAAACAAAATCCTGATTTGTCACACTCAAAAAACTGATACATTGACCTAGAGCATCAACCAGGCGAGACAATATGAGTTTTGGACATTTGGAACGATTCCCCTTTGTATTTTTTTAGCTCCTGCCAATTTCCATTCTGATCAGATAAACAAGCTAGGGATATTTCAAGAGCACTCTGGGGGACGAAACACTTCTGCTAAGCAAGCCCGTTGGTTTTCTGTCGTGAAAGTAAAGCAGGAAAAATGCAACAAAGTGAAAAGAAAATGATGATCTGAAACTCTGAACCTATTAATTTTTGCTTCACCGTTGGTCAAGATTACAAAAATATAATTGAAAATTGAAGAATTCTGCTACCAGGACAAAGCATTTTTATGGTATAGTACTCTGGCAATGGAACTAGTACATGCGTTTTCCAAAGATATTCTCTTGGATACGCACTCTACTTGCACGACAAAAGGAAGGAAACTATATAAAAAAAGCTCGTGCATCTGCATCTGTAATCTGGCAGAAGAAAGTGGCGTTTGCGATTGATATTTAATTTGGCGTTTTACAAAAATTAAAGAATCAGCAGAAATATAAGAAAAAAAATTATTTCAAATAAGGTGCTCTGTGGAAAAGATATTTAATAATGGAATATTTGGATTTATTAAAGGATTTAACAACATTAACTAAATTAGTGAGCGAAGTGATGCGAAAAAAAAGAAACCGCGGTCGTCTAGTGTTCGAAAATTATAAACAGACCCTTCTAAAAATGGTTATTATAAAACAACTTTTTTAAATATGAAAGGTACCGTTCCTGGACAATTTTACATCCAGTATAGCTTTATTAAACTAGACGTCTTTATTTACTCCAGACTCGATTTGTTGTGATTACCTTTTACAAATGTCAAAGCGTCTTAAGGCTATTATAGCTGAGCTTAAGATTCGTTAAGATTTGACAGAAAATTAGCCAGTCTTAAAAGAATTTGACGAGAAATCTTAAGACGTCTTAAGGCCATTGTAGTTAGCCCTATATGTAGTACTGCATCGGTAATCAGCCCGGAGCGACGAATTAAAATGGGGGCAGGAATACATGAAGGGCTCAACGGCTCATATACACTTTTCCGCTTCGATTGTTACAAAACATCTTTGTCCGGTCGTCAAATGACGAAAAGTTCGTTGTTTAACAAACTTTACATTATTATACGATTGAATCGTACCGTGCACTATGTGAAAACGAAACTATGCTTCTTTTATAAATTTGAAATATTTTTTCGCCAATTGGCCGAAATCGCTACTTCTTGCCAAGCTTCTCGCATAGCTCGAGTTGTAAAATATATTTGGAAGTAACAATTTCTATGATCATTCTTATGATCAAATATGCGACTCTGCCTCCGCCTGGCGGCAAAGTCGGTGTCTTATGAGGTGGACTGCATAAAATATTTTTGTGTGTGGTGCGGGCCGCTTTGTGGTGCGGGCCCCTAGGCGAGCGCCTATGTTGCCTATGCTTAGATCCGGCCCTGAACCTATCACTTGGAGAAATGGGTGTTTACGATTTGATTCAAATTCTTCACTGATTTTTTTTAGGTATATTTCATTGGTTGCCCATTTTATGACACTTTTCTTCAATTTAGACAACCCAAGGACTGTTTTTTTAAATATTAGGTAAGTAGACCCTCGTCCTATACCAAAATAGTCGATTATTTCCCAAAAACTAGGTACATTGGTTGGCTAGTTTCCATAGTGTTAAATAAAGACATTTGTCTATAGGATATGGAGGCCTTCCAATTTTGTGTGCATTCCACACATGAAGCAGATTATTACATAACTTCTACAATCAATTTTTTATGATACATTTCTAAAATAGTAGGTGTAGCATTAAGGAACTTTGAAAGCGTTTCTGTCCATTCGAAAATGGCTATGCAATATATCATCTTGATAATTGCCGGTAGTGGCCCATACATCATTACATTTTGGTATATTCCTTTTTTCATTTAACAGTGAACAAATAACAGCTCCTCGCTTGAATTTCCTTTTTTTAAGTTTTAATAGCTGATTGCCAATTTTTGAGTTATCGTTATTTGTCACATTATAAATAAAATTATTTAAAATAATGTTTTCTGCAATCAATTCCATCTTGCACGGCTAAGAAACAATTTTCGTACGGAAACATCAAAAAATTACAATGCATTAACCAGGCAAAACATGAAACCAATCAGACTGCTTTGCATTGTGACTGCATAAACTCAGTCAAAATGAAAGCAACTTGGTTTTAGAACTCAGCCATACTATTAATTCAAATTTAATAATATCTAATAGTTGAAACGTAATTACGTGCAGTGTGAGTCAGAATTTGACTGACCAAAGCTCAAAAGTATCCAGTAAATTCACTCCCACGACTAATCCCTCACCGACTGAAACAAAACATAGCCGTAACTGTGCTGAACTCATCTCTTTCTTTCAATCACCAAAGCGGCAAAGTCACTAGCTACTCAATTTATAGGTGACTAGTTGGGACCCGGCGCGCCTATGCTGCTCCCATAAGCCAATAGTATTAATAAGGTGATATGAATTTTAATATACAGTAGGAGAGTTTGAAAAAGGCAATTTTTTGGTATTTTTGATTCCAAATAACAAAATGTGAAAGTATTAGGGATCTGACATTTTGATCGAGACAATAAAAACCATCCACTGACATGGCATTTTTCGAGATATGAATTTTCATACACAGATCAAGTGTCTCAATAAACCCCTTATTTCCTGTATTTTGGATAGCTGGGACTCGGTGCGCCTCGCTGCACCCAACGTTTAAACATTTAAAATCAATCCAAACCTTCAAAATTCAACTCTCCTTAACCATTAACGAAAAACTAACCTATAAAAATTGGAGTGATTAGATTCAGTGTCATAGATTCAAAATACATTTGTTTGAACTATGACCAAAATTGCCTGTGTATTCTGTTAAAACCATGAACGTTAAAAGATTTAAAATTAAGGGAAATAGCAGCATCCAGCACTCGAAATTCGAGGGCCATTTTCTATAGATTTTTTTAATTTAAATTTGGAAGTCTTCAATAACAAAATTTTTCGAGAACAATAAAACAAAATCGAAAAATGAAACAAATATTTTATAGTTAGAAAAAGCAATGACAAAAACCAACTTTTATTTTCTCTTAAATTGCGAAATTGTGTTCGTCAAAACATGTGAAATTAATGCAAATCTTGAAAATCAAACTGTTCGCAATATCTAAGGAAAGAACCAATACTTATTTCTGTAAAATTTGGAGACATTAGATTCACCAAGCTTTCATATTAAAGGTGACCAAAATTACCTATGTATGTATTCTTGTACAAAACTTGCTGGTAAACGATGTTTTTGGTTTTGTTTTCCGGCGCGTAAATAAACAAAGATGATGCCTTCCCGACTCGCTTCAGCCAACCTTAAGACAGTTAAAATTAATCCAAATCTTCAAAATTCAACTCTTCAACAAATATATGCCTATAACCATTAACGAAAAATCAATTATTCCTATAAAAGTTCGAGAGTTTGGATATTGGTTTGTTTGTCTAATTCTGCGAAGTATGTCTTTAGTCATGCCGTTCTTGTATTTTTCCCACAAAACCGATGGTTCTGTTGGGTATCATGTCGTCAATATAATTGCGAACAGTTGACGAATGTTATTCGGCGTGGATGCAAATGCTGTATCAGTAAGTGTCAGATCCCAATGATTGCCGTCTTCCAGCAATTGCAACTCGCGACATGCATCTTGAAATGTATTGAATATCTGATTTGTTTCATGGATAATAGCGAGGGACGTCGGTATATAACAATGTTGTTGCGAATGTCCGAAAATATCAAGTTTTTGTAACAGTGTGAAAAATTCAGTAAGTGTAGTTTTTGGTGGCTGGAAAGCTCGTTGGAGAGCATTTTCTTCAGTGAAATATACACGTTGACCGTTTTCAAGATGTACCGCATTCTGAGGCATAATGCAAAAACTCGACATTTATATATTTTCTTATTAACACTTTATTTAATCGCACCAATTAAAAGCATTTACGCATTTTTCGGTGGAAGTATATAAAAGACAATGGATGCTAATATTTTACAGGTTTCCCAATGTTCACAAATACTACAAATGTTGAAGGTAATCCAGATGAGAATGATGGAGAATATGATCTTGCACCTTGCAGATGTTAATAAGATAATGTTTAAGTATAATTTTAAATTATCTATATAAAAATCAATTGCCGTGAGTCTCACAAAAACTCGAAAATGACTCGCCTCAATACAGGGGTGGTTTAAAAAAAAATAAGAAAAACCCAAAGGAACTACTGAAAAATCTATAAAATTGGTCATTTTGGGAATTTTCACTGCAGATTAGTTTTAATAGCTTCATGGCCTACCTAAATATTGGTTGACAGCTGCGTAAATGTGAAATTGTCATGAAATTGGGGTTTTTGAGAAATTACCGATTTAATTTAATGATAATTTCACATTTACGCAGCTGTCAAACAATATATAGGTAGGCCATGAAACTATTGAAACTAATGTGAGGTGAAAAATCCCAAAATTAGCTTTTTTTTGGTTTTTCAGCTGTTCCTTTTGGTTTTTTTAAATGGTTTTTTCCTAAAACCACCCCTGTATTGAGACGAACGAAACAAAAAAAAATTATTGAAATCGGTCGAGCCATTTTCGAGTTTTTGCGGGACTAACGCACGGCATTCATTTTTATATATATAGATTTTAACGGATTTTTAGATGACAGGGAAGTGATAAAAATGCGTGTCGCCTCTTATTAGTTGAAGAAAATTTTGTAAAATGAGGAATCCACGAGCCGAGCCGACTAAAATGCCTATTTTTTTAGAAGTGCCCGCATACATAACGCAGCGTCACATCTCAATTTAATACAGTTGTTCTAACTGAACCGGCAAGAAGAGGAAGGAGGAACACGTTTGTGCAAGAAGTTTTGTTTTCAAATTAAAGTTGTTAAAAAGAAACAATTTGTTCCAATAAATCCCTGACGAATCCAAGAACGCTCGATAAGAAATAGTACAATATTTTTTGTATGTAACTCTAAATTTTTTTATGGTATCCAAAACCATTTTTTCCAGATTTTTTGTTGTTTTCATTATACTTTTTTCCTAACGAACACGGGTTTTATGCTAGTATATGTATAATAATTTGGAACGTCAAAGTATTGTTAATCAACACGCTTAACCAACTCTTCCACTCTAACCCATTTGACTGGATCGTGGCATATAAAGACTTTTCTTTGGCGTTACTCTTGTTTTAATGTTCCATACGTTTCGTGGGATGAAAATGTACCAAATCGTTATAAGCGTCACAACCTTGAAAAATTACTCTAAAGAAGGGATGGTCAATATTCATCGATGTTATCGAAACATCGTTGTTGAGCGTAAAAACATCGATATTTTAACATCGATATTAAGTCCTCTAAAACATCGATCCATTGATTATGTGAACAAGAACATCGAAAATCGATGTTTCCACCTTTGGGTGTTGTAAAAATCAAATTGAGCTTATGCAAGCCTTCATCAAGGTGAAATTTCCAAACCGCTTTTAAAATGTCAACCTATTGGGCAAGCGACATGTGTCGAGCTTACTGCAGTCGTTGAACGGGTTTTAGGGCAAAGGGTGAAGAGGCGCTTAGAGGGGAAATCATCGCTTCTGGATACTATTTCTCGGGTTGATTTCATGCACACACTTGCATTGACGTTTGGTGGGGTGGGGAATTTCGTATTTTGTTTGGCGAAAATACCCATGCATAGATAATCATTGTAAATCAATAATTTGGTGACTGCAGTAAGCACGCATCGTGTCGCATCTCTGCGCGTGCTTACTGCTGAGCTTACTGCAGTAAGCTCGACACGTGTCGCATCCACCTATCAATGCAAATTTCGAACTTGGCCAAGTAGTTCTTAGTTTTTATGCTATATGTCACTAATATATATTTTTGATTTCATGGTTGTATGTTGGGACATTTAACAATATTTTAATACTGATTTTAGCACCAAGACATCGTTGTTTTCAAACAGCGATGTGTTTATTTCGATGTTTACGGACATCGATGTTTACTTATCAATATTGACTCTATGTCAATATCGATGTTTATCTAATATCGCACATCCCTACTCTAAAGCAATAAACTTTGAAGTTTTCCGATGGCTAGAAATTTTTTTTAGAATTTTTAAGAAAGTGAGTTCGGGATTTCGAAATTAACGAATATGTAAAATTCAATGATAAATAAATTGTTGTTAATCTTGTATTTTTAATTTAATTTTTATTTACTTTTTTTTAAACTTGTTTTGAAAGAGACACTCACTTTTCCAAATGAGGATCATCATTTTTCTACAGTTACCTGCCCATTTATGGTCGTTGATCAGAAAATTTCCTTCCTCTTCATATTTGCAGTAATATTTTACAAGGTTAAACCTAAGGAGAAATATCTTTGTTTTTCAGATTGAAACTTACCCTTTCAAGATATTATTTTTGAAGAACTGTTTTTTTCGAAATAAAAAACTCTACAAATTAATGCTACACTACAGTGTATTACTTATTGCAGGTATTTATTACAGGATTTAGAATCCATCAACACAAAATACATCATAATATAGTTATACGTAATATTTGAACGTAACGGTTTTTTATTATTTGAAAGTAAATATATATTTATTGCTCTGCAACACCTAACATTAACGAAAATCATTTCATAATTGTCGCTACAAACAACATTTAACATATAAAGCTTAAAATTAAATATCTGGAACAACAACTTTCAACCAATATTGAATTAAAAATCAAGTTAGTCCTTGCGATTTATATTTCTCATCATTGTGAAATACCCATATGCGGCTCGCAAAATCTAAAAATAAAATTTCTAAAATATATAAAATTATGCAAAATGCTTTTTTACACTTAAAAAGGTTGTCAAATTCATGTTTATGAAAACAGCTTGCAGTACCATGGGGCGGCTTGATCCAATCATTAGTGTAAGTCCGGTTTTTTGGGCCCGAATTGGAAAGTTGTACCAGGATGATAAATAAAAGGATGTTGATAAAGAGTTTGCCTAAAAGGAATGTTTTGTTGTAATTCAAATATTTTTGTTTAAATTAGATCTTTCTGAACTGCTTTCATTTCGTTGGTTTTTGGTCTTCCCGTGTCTCAGAGTATTTGACAGGTCTCCACCACCTGGCCGAGGAGTTCGGTCAACCCCCATTTTTAATAAAAATGATGATAATTAAAATTAAAAATGTATAGTTTCTTTTACGACATTCCCGAGTAGTTGGTAAGACCAACCAGAAAGCTTTGCATAAAGCTTTTGCCAAATCTGGTTGTTGTCAACACTAAGCTTAATTGTGGGTTGTAAGCTTTGTGATTCCAAGTTTGTGTTGACCTTTGTACTCTCTGCTGTCAATTTTGCTTCCGCAGCACCGCTAACGAGTAAATGAGACACTCACAAATAGAAACCCCAATGGGCATTGTTCAAGATTCGTTTCGAGTTATTCAAGAAATCTGAGCAGTCTTAAAAAATACAAATACTCCACGAAGAATCTTAGTTAGCGTAGAAACAATCAAACAAATAATTGTAAAACAATTGTACCTTCACAATTGCGCTTATATGCTGAATAGTACAGTACAGATGTAATATTGATGCGCCAAAAATTCTTGGAAGGATGATTTTTCATAAATCGTTAATGGAGCATAAAAGAAGCTTAATTCTAAATTTGAGGGAAATTTCGAGTGGACGTTTTTTGGAAAACTCAAAAAAATTTTGAAAAGCGTTTTTTTCTGAATCTACGCATTTTAGAGAAAAGTTGTTTGAACAAAAAATGTAGAGGACATTGTTACCTACAATTTGTTTCATAGAGGTCAGGCTGTACAACTTCAAATACAGAAGCTAGGTGGCGCCAAAGTTTCCAAAAAAGTGTTTTTTCGGTTTTTGTCCCAGAATAAATGGTTTTTTTACAAAAGTGTAAATCAGTAAATTGTTCCTCTTAAAAATGTCTACAACATTTATTTAAACGTTTTTTCCCTCCGACTTACCGTTCCAAAGTTATAGCGTGCTGAAGTGTGAGAATTGTGCTCTGAAGATGGCACACAGGTTAATTTGAGTACAATCTTTTTACAAAAAAAACACACACTCATTTTACAAAAGCAAAGTTTTGACGCTTACACTCTCGAAAACTCGCATAGCAACTGAAAAATGGACGCTTCTTAGCAACAATAGCACCGTTAACTACACAGCGTAGCATTTACTGCCTATAACTTTGGAACGGTAAGTCGGAGGGAAAAAAAGTTTAAATAAATGTTGTAGACATTTTTAAGAGGAACAATTTACTGATTTACACTTTTGTAAAAAAACCATTTATTCTGGGACAAAAACCGAAAAAACACTTTTTTGGAAACTTTGGCGCCACCTAGCTTCTGTATTTGAAGTTGTACAGCCTGACCTCTATGAAACAAATTGTAGGTAACAATGTCCTCTACATTTTTTGTTCAAACAACTTTTCTCTAAAATGCGTAGATTCAGAGAAAAACGCTTTTCAAATTTTTTTTGAGTTTTCCAAAAAACGTCCACTCGAAATTTCCCTCAAATTTAGAATTAAGCTTCTTTTATGCTCCATTAACGATTTATGAAAAATCATCCTTCCAAGAATTTTTGGGCGCATACCCCGATTTTCCAGCCCAGCTGTACTGTACTAGAAGTATCAGTTTTGGGTGCCATTATGCTTGTTCATGCCTCCATCATCAGCAGCCCTGAAGAACCTGACTATGGAAGCAATCACCGACATAAAAAATTCTGAAAACAACTCACTCCCTAATCCGCCGAAATAACCGTTAGGGGGTGTTATGCCGGTCACACAGTTAATGCTAGCTCGCCGGGAGGGGTCGTGGGGTGTGACCGGACCGATATCTACATGGTTCACCACTTGCCTATATGTTGATGTGAGATTTCTTCATGCCATTCCATTCTCACGATAGCTCCACACTGAGCTCCATCGCTGACTCTTAGGCGCCCATTACACGAGAGGTTTTGCTGTCAGTTTTTCCACAGTTTTGCCTACAACTGACGGAAAACCTAACGTCTAAGGTGATGACTGACGTAATCCTCCGTATATTTTGATTTCCTTTAATCATGACTGGTGGAATTGATTGCCGCTTGCATGAACGTGTAATGGCCGCCTTACCGATACGGAGCGCGTTCAAAAACTTTACTATGGTAAACCACGAGGTAAGCTGTGGTTATGCTGCATCACTTCACTTAACCACGAAAGTTTATGTTTAACCATGGAGGTTTTTGAACGCACCGTGGTTAACTACGGGTTAAAGAAGAAGAAAAAAAATAAAAAATAAATTTTCCATAAAATAGTCCCCGCTAATTGCTTCAATTATTTCATTTATTATTTATTTGCAATAATCCCACAAATCCCACTTTAATTTGTTCATGTTTTTAACATTAAAACAACTGTCAGAGAGTTGTTTTTATTCTTCTTCTTCTTAACTATCGCTAACCATGCTCCCGAGCAGGGTTAAAATTTAACTACACCATGGTTAACCACGGGAGTTTTTGAACGCCAAAAAGTTATGCTCGTGGTTATGTTGTAGTTAACCACGGATTTTTTGAACGACAAAAGTTTACCATAGTTAACCATGGTTAACCATAGTAAGGTTTTTGAACGCGCTCACGGTAGACCTGTAATTAAATCGACACAACGACGAGAGAACCCCGGAGAGGAAATCTCCCCAAATATCCTGGAAGAATCAAATAAATTTAGCACTGCATGATTAATAATAAAGCCGACAAAGTAATAATTCCAAATTCAAACACATATATTATTGTCAATTGTCTTACTGCTATACAGGTTCTATACAACTAGGTTGTAACACCAACAACTTAATAACAAGAGAGCGGAGTCAAGTGGGAAGCCGACCGAGACGGACGTGCCTTCGGGGACGCTCACAAATCCACATGTTTAACCAGAAATTAGTTTGTGCAAACAAGTGATTGGTCTTAACAAAATTTAAAATCAGTGTAATTTAATAAAATATAGTATACGGACAATGTGCTTGGATGGTGGTGCGATGTATTTGGGGCGGGCATCAATCCACTATTCCCAATAATTCAATTCGAGAGTGAGAGGGGGGTCGGTTTAGAGAGACACACAGCGGGACAAACAAGACCAAACAGGAAACATCATGGATGGTGGTTTGGGCGGCCATCGTTCTAATAATTACCATATTAACAGAAGATACGTCAGAATTTGAGCATTTCTACAATGCGTAGTAATATAACTATACCCTGATGACCACATTGGTGAAGCACCCGGGAAGATGACAACAATAATCCAGGATTGGTCATGCCTGGAATTTTCAGCAGCCTGTTCTCAAGATGGAAGCGTATTAAAGGTTGCAGCATCTTAACTAAAATAAAATATATTATCTTATAACATACATTATCCGAGGGATCTAAATTTATTTATTGCTGAATGCTATTAATTTCTTTTATATTATTATTAATTCTATTACATAATTAAACATAACCTAAAAACATGTAATAGGAATTTGGCCCGGCAATGCTTCTTCCCTGTACTGCGAAGCGCATTTGGTCTGTACACGGAAGATCATTGCCATGCTCAACCATTCCTACACACCAACAAGTCTAATACTAGGACTGGGCTCATGGGTGACCCCGTCCGCCATTTTGATTCGTACTGTGATAATTAATATAAAGATTCTCGCAGCCAGCCTATTCACCTGGCTCATAACCTTCTATATTTACAAGTCATGAACAAGACTCTCAATTGAGGGAATCGGACTACCAAATTCTCCCAAATTCTCCAAATTACACTAAAAACATAACGTGACTTAACCGAGTTGTAGTCCGATTGAGCGGAAATTCGCTCTCAATAATTTCCTTGTTCATGGCTTGTAATATAGAAGGTTATGCCTGGCTCTGTTTCTTCAAGTGTAAACCTACACATACAATTGAACTTAGTGTTTTAAGTATCCTCCTGTCAAGTTTTTACAGTTGCCGTATGGCGAGTAATGAATTATCAAAAATTAACTCTATATTTCTTATATGTATTGATTTGAATAAAAAAACTGTTTGAGTTGAGTTTGAGTTAATAACAAGAAATTCCTACGTGTGGTATGTGATTAATGGGACTCCTCGCACCCTTTTAAAGTTGTAACACGAACAAACGCCCAACAGGCACTTAAGACAATTGCCCGACAAAACCAAACTATTAAGTGGAAAAGATTTCGACTAGAACAGTCGAGTGCAGTTTCACACCCATAACAAGGACAGTGTAAAATATATTTAATGTGAAAATTTGTTACTATATATAGTTACACTGATAAAAAAAATGTCTTGGCTTAAAGCACTTTTTCTTGAACCAAGCAACTCATGTTTTGGATATAACGAAAACAAAATTGTCTCGGGATAAGCAATACTCATAGTCTTGGTTTTATTGTCTTGGATGAAGACAAAAGTTGAGTTGAAGTTAAAAAAATTACGAAACCGATGATATTATAATTGAAAAAAATTCAAATTCATATTTTTGTGGTTAAGCAGTATAATCATAAGATGGCACAAAATTATTTAAAACGAAGGTTTTACCTGCAAGTTTTAATTAAATCCAATGTAAAATTAAAACAAAAATATGGTAGACTTCCTCCACACTCCGCTCTTGTGATAGTAATACCTACCGTTAGTTGAATCAAGCGTTTTCATGAAAAAAATGCAAAATTTGTCCTATAATTTTGCGAGACAGTCAAACTGCAATCTCACTCGACTGAAAACTCTTGGAAATCCACAGTGGTTCCGCCCATAGATCATAATTCCGAAAAATGAGTACTCGTAAAAATCAAACAAGTTAGTACATATCAATAGTCCGATGGATAAGCTACCCTCAGGTATAAATATTTCAGCCCTATTAGTTAATTATCATTTACTTCTCGAGCTCTGAAGTGAACGCAACTGCATTGTTCTAACGCATTGTTTTAAGTGACTCACTTTTTTTGGTATTTGCCGAAAACAATTCTCGGAATACAGGTGTTTGTGTTGTGTTTTTGTGACATGGAAATCGAAGAACTAGGTATGTACTTTATGTCTAGTAACATTTTATATAGATATTGCATGTATTGTTTATAAAATTTGGGTGCTACGCGTGGTACATAAATTTTTAAAAATTTTGATTCCCTTACTGATTTGACATAGACATTTAAACAATCGCAGGGTTAAGCAGCTATTCACACTACATACAAAATGAAGTACTAATTGTATATTTTCAAAATATTATAGTTTCATCTGCCCTTTGCTGCCCCCACATGAGTAATAGCGCCTTTTCCGTCGTAGCACCCTGCCTCTACGAAACAGTTGATTAAACTGATATGTTTTATTTTCAGGTACTTTAGTGAAATGTTCTTTCTCAAGGATATATTTATTTGAGATTTGGGCTACAGCTACAGAGACCATCAAGGAAAAATACCAAAGCGTATTTGCAGTCTTACTAGGAACCTTCAACGATGCTGAAAACCTGGATGTAAGTGCTTTAGATACACGTATTTATAATTTGTGTAAAAGTCTCGATAGTTTTTGGAAATTTGTACGTAGAGATAAATCTAAGTTTTTAACTAAGTATGGTGATTGGTTAAAGGTGATTGAATGTATTGAACTAACAAGAAGTATTGTGCAAAGTGTTACTGACGAGAATATACCTAGCACGTCACGCGGAGTAGGGCGCCCTAAGAAAGATTTTTCCGACCTTAGTGAGCGCTCAAATCGTAGACGATTGGCCAAATTGTCTCAGGTAGATGACTCAGCTTTAAATACGTTGCTCAATACTTCTGACGACCTATCTAATACTAGTATAAAAGCAAATATTAGTACTGATGAGGTTTTGTCACTTTTCGTGGAGGCTAAGCTGACTAAACATCAATATTTGTTGTTTATGAACTTCATCAATAGTAAAACTGGCTCTAATATTTTACCATCTTATCATAGTGTTATAATTGCTAAGAAGAAGTGCTATCCGGAAAATATTTCAGTGTCTGAATCAAAAGCGGAAATCGAACTACAAAGTTTGTTAGATCATACAGCTTCGCGGATCCTTGAGTCACAATTAGATTACGTGCCACTAGATTCATCAAATGAATTAAATTTAATTGGGAAATGGGGATTCGATGGTAGAACAGGTCATAGTAAGTATAAACAATCATTTACGGATTCGAGGTTAGATGATAGTAGTTTATTTGTTACTTCGTACGTCCCTCTTCAATTAGTTGCCAATGAGCAAGCACACAACAGCAAAGTTTCATGGAAAAATCCTCGCCCTCGCCACTAGATATTGTAGGCCTATTCGTTTTCAGTTTATGAAAGAAAACACTACAAAATCTATGGAGGAAGAATCTTATTTCAAAGAAAAAATATATAATTTGTGTCCTTCAACATTCACTGTCAAAGATCGCGTTTTTTCAATTCAGCATTCTTTACAGCTAACTATGGTTGATGGTAAAATATGCAGTGCCTTGAGTGAAACATCATCCGCTAGGTGTTATATTTGTGAAGCAACCCCCAAAGAGATGAACAACATATGCCGTGTTTTTTTAATCTGTTCTACTGTTCTGTCCAGGAACATTAAAAAAACGGCAAGGGGGAATTTTCATTTTTATTTACATAAATTACGGCTTTGGGCATTTTAATTTCTTCTAATATTGCATAAAGATCGGTCTTATTTATATCTCCATTAATTTTTCTCGTTTTTCATTCAGTAAACAAAATATTTTACTTTATTTGTCAACTGTCAAGTTAAAAAACGTATGCGAGAAAAGGGAAATTTAAAATTTCCCTGTGTGCTGGATAGTGTTCTTGATAATTATCGGGGACAAGACTTTTGTATGGAAGCTGTTCTGTTCTGTGGTGGAACAGATTAAAAAAACACCCCTATAGATCTCTGTTTGCAAAAACAATGCGAGGAAAGTAGATTTGAGTTTGGTTTATCGCCTTTACATTCATGGATCCGTTTCTTTGAATATTTTGTTCATCTCTCTTACAGAATTCAGATTAAAAAATGGCAGGTTAGGTCAGAAGAAGATAAAAAACTATTAATGGACCGAAAACTGTATATCCAAAGTCAATTTAGATCTAGATTGGGATTAATCGTAGATAAACCACGAAGTGGTGGAAGCGGGACATCGAACGTCGGTAATACCGCAAGGAAATTTTTCATGAATTCTGTAATATCGGCTGAAATCACAGGCTTAAATAAAGATATAATTGATCGTTGTTCTATTATTTTACAGGCCCTATCATCAGGATATAATATACATTTGGAAAAATTCAGGAATTATGCTTTAGAAACGTCGCGACTTTTGATTCAGGAATATCCATGGTACAATCTCCCGGCTTCCGTCCACAAAGTCCTCAAACATGGATCTGAAGTTATTAAACACGCGATATTGTCAATCGGGGAATTCTCCGAAGAAGCAGCTGAATCTAATAATAAAATTCTCAAGGAACTCCGCCGAGATCATACTCGAAAAATGTCACGGGAACTCACAAACATGGATTTAATAAATAGGCTTTTGATCAATTCGGATCCCTTCATCACAAGTCTTCGTAAGCTTCCCCTTAAAAAAAGAGTCTTTTTTCAAGTCAAGTGTTAGATTTATGTATAGTTTAGCTTATATTTCAATTAATATTGTTTAGTCTTTAGTTTTAAGCTGTTTAAAGTACATAATTCGAATCTTACTTAACACGAGTGTTACTATGTGTTTGTGGACATTAAAATCCAATAAAATATGTTTTTTATTTACTTAATACATCGCTTATCTGTAGCACACACTATGTTATGTTAATTTTATTCGAAAGTTTAAATTAAAGTATCGCAAATAAATGTTTTTATATGACACAGCACATTTGAGTTTTTTTATACAACTGTCACGTTCAAAACTGAAATATATATACTATATTATAAAAAATAAAAAAATTTATAAATTGTGTCATAATTTATCATTTTAATTAATTTTTGGTCAAAAATTGGTGGTTAAATTAAGTAATTATGACCGCGCTTGCTTGGGCGCTGAACCACTGTGCAATCGTAGTAATTTTCATGCTCGGGTTTATATAAAAGCTGATATTGTTTATATCCTCGAATTAAGCATTTTTCAGCTCTCGATCGAAACATTTGGATTGTTTATTTGCAGAATGTAAACCTTATCCACTATCTGATTATTGGCGAAATAAATTGATTGATACTTATTGCCAGTTGTTGTTGAAGAATGCCCTTAGATGGTTAATTAGCTAGCTCATCTCTTTTTAAGAAATCAAGTATTTTCTGCTATTGTTGAATGGTATTTTGAATAGCATGGTATTTTGAATGGTAGTTGAATAGCATTTAATATCGGCATCCATTTAACAACAAACACAACTAGGAAATTGCTTCAATTATTAATTTCTAAAATATTTACTAACACCACGATTTAACCGACTGCTAACAGTATTTTTCTAATTACTCCGTACAAGCGACCTTCGTCCTTCGACCTTCTTCACACGCTCAAAATCCAGACTCTCTATGATCATGATTACATCCAGACTGTCAGAATTTAGTTTTTTCCTCCACCAATTTCGTTTTTCCTGTCGTCGCCTACTTCATTGAAATTTTGATTCCGGCCGCAAGGTGTTTTTATTAAACTTTTTGAAATTTCCTCATCACCAGAAGAAATACCCGACCGTTACACAATTAAAATAAAAACCAAAAAATAAAACGAAAAAACTTGAAGCATTTTTAAAAAAGCAAAATAATTAAAAATTAAAAACACGACGCCCCTTTGACAAAAAAATGAACAAAAAGTCAAAAACAAGTTTTAAGTACTAATGTAAGACAGAAACAAGATATAGAAGACATTGTTCTCTTAGTATAGTCAATGTGTGTATAATAAATATATAAGATATTGTCTAACTACTATAGAAAAAATTAACTTTAAATAGTAATTTTGTTAAGTATCACACAACTATCGTATATGTATAATCTGTATTTTTGCAGTCGGGGTACAAATGTTACAGTATAACTAATTAAAACGGTACCCCGACTGCAAAAATACAGATTATACATATACGCTCCTTTTTTTGGGGCAGTCGTGTAAAAAGAATACATTTTTTTGAACATAATTTTTGGTGCCTTTAGATACTCCAAAATTTATTTTAAACAACTAAAATAATCAACTCTAATTTTAGCATGGCAGGCATTGCAGAACTTAAGGTTAAATGAAAGAAAAGAAAACTAGTAAAGAAATGGAGGCGAGGCTGGAAACCTTAGCGAGGCTGTACGATGAATTTGTCAAGGTAGATGACAAACTGGTGAGTGTAGACATTCCGTCAGACTTTGCGGAGTTTGAGGAAAAGGTACTGGAAATAAAGCCAATTCTACTCTGAGAGTGAATGAACCGCGAACACCGGTGCCAAATCGTGAAGAAAGTGACAGTGCGTTGAGTATACTCCTCGAGCAGCAGATTTTATGTCCCAGTTTGTAACGCAATTTCCTAATGAGAGTTCAATCAGTTCCTTTGAAGTTCGGCTTCCCAAAATACAAATTGAGGCATTTGGAGGCTACTACGAAGACTGGCCCTCATTTAAGGACCTATTTGTGGGTTCAGTTGACAGAAGAGAAGGGTTGTCGAATGTGCATAAGCTGCAATATTTAAAGAGTTTTTTAAAGGACGAGGCTGTTGCATTGATTAAGCATATCCCTGTCACCGATGCAAACTATACAGAAGCCTGGGCAAGGCTTCAAGCTCAAGAAGAGACACATTCTAAACTCGTACATTAAGACCTTCATCAATCAATCTCAAGACACACAATCATCATTAACAATGTTGAGAAGGCTCACTGACACTTCCGATGAAGTTGTGAGAGGTATAGCAGTATTGGGAAACAACGCCACGGGTCGAGATCCTTGGCTCATTTACCTCGTAATAAATAAAACGGACCAGGACACTCGTCAAGCATGGGCAGAGGAGATAGCCAACAAAGACTTACCGTCTCTTCAAGACCTTTTTTGTTTTTTAAATCAGCGATGTGACGCACTAGAAACTGTCGACCCTGTCTACATAAAAGCACAAAGTGCATAAAAGGCATCGATTCGCAATTTACACTCTGACATAGCAATCACTTGTTTAATTTGTTCAGAACAACATCACTTATACAAATGTCCCAAATTCAATGATATGGATGTTGCAGAAAGAAGAAGGTTTGTTGCTAATCATTCACTGTGCTTCAATTGTCTTAATTCCGGACATCATGCACAGAAGTGCAGCTCAAAATTTGCATGTCATTATTGCAAGCAAACCCATCATTCATCTTTACATTTCACGAATGCAACGAACAACAATCACACTGATTCACACCATGCATCGAACAACTTCTCAGCTGAAGAACCATTCACTTCAACATCATGCATTTCAAGGAACCTCATCGGGAAGGCACATGCATTCAGTTCACCTCAACTGCAAGAATCCACCTCACAAGCAAGAAGGAATTCTGACATCCACACTCTCACGTCATTCAATTCACACCCCACTCGATTATCTCTACTTCCAACGGCATTAGTACATGTGATGGACAGTACTGGAACACTACAAGCATGCCATCTGTTGATTGACTCAGCTTCACTAGCTTCATTTTGTCAGAAGATTGTGTACAACGTTTAAGCACAGATAAGTAATATACAGATGCCCAGTCGAATAGGCGAAACATGTTCCATGTTGCCGAAAGTGATTAATCCAAGCAAAATATATAAATGCTAGAGGTTTGCAACTTTTGGTCGAGCTTCAGCCAGAGACAGCAGCGTACAAGGCTACGGTTACCAAGCAAAATAGCTCCGAGGAGTGGGAGTGGATGGTACACACAGAATGAAATGAATGTTGATAGTGACGTCAATCCCTCACACTCATCGTAGCTATTTTGCTTCTCACACCGCTGCTCTAGGTTGCTGGAATTCGACCACAAGTTGCCACGTTCTAGCCAGCTAGATTTAAGACACTTGGCGGCAACATTTCTTTGCTACACAAAATTTAGTTGACTAGAGGAGGGAAAAGCTGGATAGCGAAATGTTGATATGGAACACGATTTTATACAGCGACTGGGCATCTGTATATTACTTATCTGTGGTTTAAGGTTACCACGGAAGAATAACAAAATTGCAGTTCGAGGACTTTCTTCAGTAAGCACTGGATACACTTACCCTTACCCTTACTCTTACGATCGCATCACGCTATGACAGCTCACAACAATTATCTGTTAATGCGTTCATTCTCAACAAAGTAACGTCACCATAACCAGCGACTCAATTCAAAATTGAGGATTAGAATTACCTCAAAAGATATCCACTGGCAGATCCACGATTCAACCAACCCAACAAAATTGATATATTGCTAGGTGTTGAACACTGCATTAAAATTTTGAAGCAAGCTCAAAACATTTCATCATCACAGTTCTCTGCTCTATAAAACACGATTTTTGGGTACATTGTAGCTGGACCACTCATCAAGGCAAACGAAACTGATAGCGTTGATTCATTACATGCAAATGTAGAAAATATTGATAAGGCGTTACGCAAATTTTGGAAGATAGAAAATATCCTGAAAGAGAAATCATCCTATACATTAGAGGAACAATATTGTGAGTCGCATTTCGTTAAAACTCATTATGTAGACCAAGAGTCTTCACGATACACGGTTCGCCCCTAAACTTAGAGTTACCAGCGCTTGGGGATTCATTGACAATGGGCATATTCACACGCTGCCATAATTGTGGTGAGTAAAACCGGTTTTATTAAACTCCTAGCAACTCAGACGGGGCGTAAATGAGTGTAGTAAATTTGAATGCTATACAGGAACCTTTAAATGTATTGCAGATGAAATTTCCTTGTTAGAGAAAAACAGAGCTAAAGAATGTAAGAGATAGAAGTAACTTTTTATATGTGTGCTAGTTTTCACGCGTTTGGTTTTGCGTGAAAAATGTTTCGTAAAGTTCTTCCGCTCCCTTCCCTCTCTCATCTATAAAACCGGTTTTAGGCGCCATGAATGTGCACTGTGTGAATAGGCCCAATAGCCATGCGCAGATTCAAGTCTTTAGAAAAAGATTTCAACACAATCCAACGAAGACATGGGTCATTTAGAACCTGTGCCGCCTAATGTCCTAAATGGCAAGGTAGAACATGCTTATTTTCCACACCACGCAGTAGTTAAACCTTCGAGCACAACCACCAAGCTCAGACTTGTGTTTAAGGCATCCATTAGACGGTAGGTTTTGCTGTCAGTTTTGCCACAGTTTTGTCTATGTCTGACGGAAAACCTAACGTCTAAGGCGGGGTCCGCTGGGCGCTGATACATCAACGGGCATGTCAGTGAATCACAAGCTTCTGGTAGGACCAAAAACTCATAGAGATGTACTCCCCATCCTGCTATCGTTCAGAACATTTCAAGTAGCTGTCTGTGCGGACATTGAAAAAATGTACCGTATGATTTTGGTAGACAAACAAGATAGGAATTACCAACGCATCTGGAGAGATAATTATAAACAACAATTTCAACATTTTTGGCTCAATACAGTCACCTATGGGACGTCATCCGCACCATTCCTCGCCACAAGATCCCTTAATCTAGTTGCTATTGAGTTTCATGGACAGTTGCCATTAGCAGATCAAGCGATTAACAACAGTCTTTATCCCAGTAGGAAAAGGGAGCATCTCAAATGAATAAAGGAGGCCTCCCTTGGGAGTAAGGGAGAGCTCCCTCTACGTTCCTTTTATTGCTCCTTTTCCCATAAGCATGTCTGGAAAATGGAGTACTCCATTTGTATTCACCTGGAGAGTTAAAGTAGAGTTTTCTATATTTGTACTCTCTTGGATTACTCTTCGTTTGAAAGGTTTTCAAAAGAGGCAGATAATTTTTTACTCATCAGTAGGAGGAAATGGAGCGATATCACCTTAAGGGAGATATATGGGAAATTAGTATATTATAAGGAAATAACAAATAAAAGAAATACATAGTAATTCAACATAAATTATATTTATAAAACACATAAATTATATTCAACATAATTTATTCATATTATTCGTAATCGCAGTGCACTTAACTTCGAATTTTCACTCCGCACAAAACTAAAATGGCGACTTTACTTGCCAAGAATCACTAACTTTTAAAATCATTTTGTTGAAAATCTCCCATATAGCTCCCTTAAGGAGATCTTGTCCCGCGTTTCGTACTAGGAACTCCCTAAAACACCTTTTTTAGTTCGCCAGAGAGATTTGCTTGTAAAATTCTAATCTCCCATGTACCTCCCTCGAGGAGATCTCGCTCCATTTCCTACTGGGATGTTGATGACTTGATGAGTGGAGCAGTGACCGTGGAAGAGGCATTTCAGCTCCATGAAGAAGTATCAACAGTACTCAAATTAAGAGGATTTCAGTGGAGAAAGTGGACATCTAATTCGCAAGAGTTCCTAAAATCGCTACATCCCGAAAATTGTAGTTCAAAGTCATACAAAATTGATGAAAATGTGGATGCGGTCAAAATTCTAGGAATAAAGTGGATTCCTGCCGAAGACTTCTTTACTTTTGAGGTCAACCTGCCTGCTGAATCTTCTATAACAAAAAGGACAGTACTCTCTGAGTCAAGCAGATTATTTGATCCCCTTGGTCTTCTAAATTCCCCATTACAGTGTTATTCAAGATACTATTACAACGGCTGTGGTTACAGAAATTAGCATGGGATGATCCTATCATGACGGGAGACTTAGCGAAGAAATGTATAGAGATTCGGAACTGTTTATATTACATAGAAAGTCATCGCATACCTCGTTGGGTAGCAACCAATGGTGATAACTTTGAATTACATGGATCAGACGCCTCGGAAATGGCTTTCGCTGCGGCTGTATATTGTAGAAGTACATCACACACTGGATAAAGTATAGTCAACCTAGTTGCATCGAAGACAAGAGTAGCGCCAATCAAACAGGTGCCAATCCCACGATTGGAACTATGCGGTGCATTGTTAGTAACACAACTGATCCAATCAGTCAAGGACGCCTTCGGACAACCAAGTTTGAAGTGTTCTGCTGGGGCAGATTCCAAAGTGGTTCTTGCTTGGTTGTCATCACATCCAAGGAAATGGAAATGTACTTCCGAAATTTTAACAAGACTACCAAGATCATTCTGGAACTATGTATCGTCAAAGGAGAATCCAGCAGATATAGCCTCCAGAGGTGGGTTACCTCAGAATTTAATCAACTCAGAGCTGTGGTGGAGAGGTCCAGACTGGCTTCAGGCTGATTGGTCAAAGAAGGTGGCAGCAGAACAAACACCTGATTTAGAGACTGCGAATTTAGAAAAAAGAGACACGTACATAGATGCCTACGCTACGACTATAACAAATGATTCATTGTCTCACCTGTTTGAAAGAAAGTCATCTTTACGAATGATAATTCGTATTCTTACAAGGTGCATGCGATTTTATCGAAACTGCAGAGGAAGATCATCTATGATATCAACCACATGGCTTAATGCAGATGAATTGAACCACTCATGGAAGATCTGCATTCTTTGGACTCAAGCTAACACCTTTCATGATGAGCTTCAGTGTTTGAAGAAACGACAAGCAGTTTCCACCTCTCAACCAGTCTCCACCTCTCACACCCTTTATAGATGACGACATAGGGCATTTTCGAGAATTCACCATGGTAGCTACCGGTCGAACCAGATGTTAATCCACCATCCATCCACCACCCTGTAGTGAGACTCTGAGGCTCTGGTTACCTTATCGCTGAATATTCCAACATGGTGAGTGGTAACTTATGGTAAGTAATCAACTCTCGAACATGGTAGATTAATTTCTGGTTCGACCGGTAGCTACCATGGTGAATTCTCGAAAATGCCCATAATCATACGAGTAGGAGGACGATTGGAAAATTCATCATGCTCCTACAATACAAAACATCCGATACTGCTGCCAAAAGATCACCCCTTTGTGCATCGGTTAGTCAAACATGTCCACGAACAGCACTATTATGTCGGCATAACATTGCTATTAAACATATTAGGGCAAAAGTATTGGATAATTTCCGGCCGGACTGTAGTGAAGCGACATTTACATCATTGTGTTCATTGCACTCGATTCAGAGCGGATACCTCGCAGCAGTTAATGACAAATCTTCCTGCCCAACGAGTATCTTTCACCAGGGCTTTCCAGAATGTAGGTGTAGACTACGCTGGTCCGATTCAATTGCTGTCACATCGAGGACGAGGAGCAAGATCAACAAAGGGATACAGGGTATTCGTATGCTTCAGCACAAAAGCGTTACACCTAGAAGCTGTTACAGACTTGTCAACACAAACTTTTATCGCTAGTTTAAAGCATTTTATCGGAAGAAGGGGCGTTCCACTTAACATATTCAGCGATAATCCCAAAAACTGTGTAGGTGCAAATCGACATATGGGACATTCTTTTACAAACCGTACAGATTTGGTCAAAATTTGACCGAACAATTTTTGATTTAGCTGAAACTTTTTTTACGTGTTCTGTACAACAAAAAAAACATACGTATTTGAGGAATTTACAAAAATATTTTTTTTTTGGGAAATAGAATGGATGGAAATTTTGAAAATTCGTCGATTTTTGGCTTATTGTGTATTGTTAAAAAATTCATAATTTTGGTTATTTTTGAGCTACAGAAATCATTTTTCTTTCATTTTAAAGGCAAAAGAACGAGCTATAATAAAAAAGTACTTGAAAAAGAAATTATTAACAAATTCTAATTGTTATAAACAATTTAAATGTTTAAATAGGTTTTTAACAATCACCCCCAAATTTAATCAAGTTTTTTATATTTTTATCGTGTTCTACTTCAAATTTCCTTTCGAAAACACATTTTTTATTGATGGATTTATAATTGGTACTATACGAAAAAAATTAATTAATTTAGCCATTTTATTGTCCATTTTATTGTCTCATGTCGTTTTTCTTCAAAATAATAATAACTATAATATTTTTTCCATCAAATAATCGTATCTGTTAGCCAAGGAAACTTTATAAAAATTTGAGGATATAAATAAATAAAAACATTTATCATTGAAAAATGTTAATTATTTTATTAATATTTCGATACGTTGTAGTTTGTAAATAAGTATCTTGTCCAGTATTATATTACATAATAGCCTAAAAATATCGAGCCCTTCCCGCCGTTTTATCGTAAGCGACATTTTTTTCAAAATTCGTTTTTTACCGCAAACGACGTTAATTTAACCTTCGAAACATACCACCAATTTTGACATTAATCGGATAATAAACTAGGAAATGGCAATACAAATAAAATTTATCGTAACTTTTGTTTACGTTCTATACTGTATCGTAACCAACGTAAAAAAGTAATGAGAAATATATCTTAAGCGCCGTCTAATGTATCTTGCGATAAAACATTATGGGCAAGCGGAACTGCAAGTTCATTCTTGTTTCGAAGTCTTTAGCGTACGTTTCTTGCATTTTGTTTTTTTAGTAAAAAATGGAAATACATAAATTTGTTTTTATTAATCCTTATTTGATGCAGTTATCTTTAGAGCGTTTGTAGTGATTAATGCTAGTTTCTCATTATCTATAAATTAATACGCAAGCACTTTTTTTGTACAGCACTTTATCCGACTTCCACTAAACCGATTTTCCTCAAACTGGTTTTACATGGAAGTCGGAGTCGTAAAGGTGTGCACAAAATAAAAATTATTCATTTATCTCAATTCTGTCACTCAGAAATGAGTATTGCATTCCTCAATATAAAATGATAAAAGGACAACAACAATATAAGGTAGAAATTACGGTTAGCATATAAACAGGCGAATATAAAAATTTATTATTAAGGTTTGTGAATAGACTAAATTTCATGAGCCTAGATTGCTTTGCGAAAGTTTGCCGTACTTGCTTTTCACTACGCTTTAAATAAATCAAATTGGCATTTCAAAATTTTGTTTGTTTTTGTTTCAACAAATTAGATTAGAAATAAATGCATATAATATCGCAGTACGGCAAGAAAAGTGCCAACAGTCTCCTGACGGCAATAACTCAAAACAGCAAATTTTTGAGTTGTGCCACTTTTCTTGCCGTTGTGCGATTGCATGTAAGCGTCATTCCGCTTATGTTGAAATTATTATCAAAATATCACGGTAAGCGATTGTGTTTTTTAAATGAAGAAAGTTTTGTTAAAAGATGTGATTTTACATAGATGATAATGTAGTTTTTAATTACACTTTTTTAAAACAATTTTTTTTGTTTTTGTTTATAACTGATAAAGAAATTAAAAAGTGGTAATATGTAGTTCAATTAAATTATTACTGAGTTATTTGAAATGCGTAGACGTAAAACTTTAACGGAACGGATTGAGGGAAGAGTAGGGAGAGAGGGTCGAATTTCGACCAATGGGCGATACTAGTTAATAATAAATACGACTTTTAAATTTTTCTTTGAGTGGAAGTAATTATGTTGTCGTTCCAATCTAAGGTACGTACTTATGAAATACTTCTGTAATGCAAATACATATGTATATATGCTCAAGTGCTAGTTGCTTTTGCTTCTTTTAGGCTACTATCAACTATCGTACTATCAACTCCTCATGGTAAAAGTGTCACTTTATACTATTCAAGGAAATATTCGTATTACAACGAAAGTGTTTACGAAAGTGGCACTAGATCAGCTTATTGCTTTTTATGGGGTGAAACAGATGGAAAGCGGGGGTGCAATGAAATTTCCTCGGTCATGTATAAATATTTGCATATTGTAGACCAGAGAAAATCTCATGATACTTTGAGCCTATATTGCGATAGTTGTGCTGGCCAAAATCGTAATCGAGCTATGAGAGGTATGTTAATATATTTTCTTCAGAATGCCACTCATCTTAAAAAAATATCAATAACATATCTATTACCTGGGCATACCATGATGCCTGTGGACTCTATCCACAGTGCAATCGATCCTTTATTCGAAATCGTTCAGTATGGGCTCCATCGGAATGGCCTACATTGATTTCTAATGCAAGAACAAATCCTGAACCTTACACCTGCATTGTAATGAAAAAATCTGAATTCAAGGATTGGAAGAAGTTTGCTCAAATAGCATTGCCTCTGCTCGGGTGAAAATTTCGTTTAAATCATTAAGAGCTGTATATTTGGAAAAAAATAATCCTCTGCTAAAAATGAAATATGGATATTTTCCGGCGACTGAATATATTCTCTCCACCGTAATAAGATCAAGGCAGAACTTTCTAATTTTCAGTAATGGTCCAGAGCAGTTGTATGATGATGTTTTAAAAATATCATTAGCAAAATATCGTGACTTGAAGAATTTGTGTGAAAAAAATACTATACCGGAGCGATACCATTCTGAATATTTAAACTTGAATTACGACGGGCAGATCGTAGCCACTTTACCTGAAACGGACGTTGAGGACGATTCCTGTGGAGAATAGCTTTATATTTTTCGATTTAAAAAGTCGGAAAACAAAAGAATGTAATTGTGTTCATTTCAGTTAAATTTGAAAAAAGAAGTGCCGTGCCTTTGGTTTATTTTATTTCTCTGAAATTTTCCTAAAATGTATGTGTAATATTGTTGACTTTCAAGCAGAGGTTTAGTTTCTAATTCAATTTTTAAGAAAGTATGGTTTACTAAGTAATTGTTGTTAAGTTCACCAATAAACATTATTCAAAATAGTTGCTTGTGTTATTAACATTTCTTTAACATTTTATCGTAAGTGTGTCGAATAGTCTTTGTTTACGCAAAAGTGATAAAAAAAGATATCGTAAACGCCAAAACATGCCTTTACATCCCTAGGTTATTAAAAATAATGATTTTAATGTGTAGTGTGTAGTAAATAACAGTGCATAGCGAAATTTCAGCCCATTACAAACGGCAGAAACAAAAATAAGTAAGAAAAACCTTCTCCTGTAAAATTTACTTTTTGTCGGTTACGATAAAACGGCGGGAAGGGCTCGTATGTATATTATGTCTTATTTAAAAATTTTTACAATATTTTTTTTTTCATACAATGAAAACTGCTTTGCTTCCAATTGTTGAAGAGATACTGGGATCATACAATGATATTTTAAAGTTCCTTTTATCGTTGAAGCTTCTTGAAAACGTACTGACAGTTTTTTTCTTCCTTTTTATAATCTTCCTTTGTCGAATAACGACATGTAACATTTGGAAGAGCTTCCGTTGCCCAGGTAAATAATCCTTCAGGTGTACGAATCGGATTATTCACCCTTTGTAGACTAGCTCTAGCAGCAAGTCTTTTCAAAGTGCCACCAACTCCATCACATGGTCCTTTCCCATGTGAAGTTGGAAAGAAATGCCACTCAGCTGCTAATTTAAAGTCTTGCTCATGATGAGTCAGATTAATAAAATTTTTCTTATTTTTGTATTGCTCACTGGCACCGTCCGAAAAATATATTATTTTTTCAATCCACTGTAAATTTGATTTTATGTACTGTACTAATTGTCTTTGGCAGACGTGAACAGCAATAGAATCGTGGCACAAACATTCAGACATAAGTAGATATACAAGACTTTTTAGTTTCGATTCATTTTTATCGTCTTTATAATATATTGAAAAAGGATGTATCGTGACTTGATCGTTATTCCAGTGAATACCCTGAACAGAATTTTGAATTACAAAAGAATAATTCTCAGAAAAATCACAAATAACGATACATTCATTTTTCATTAATTTATTTTTCTTTCTAATTGATCAATGATATTCGCCACACCAGGACATTTATTACATAATCCTAAAAAACAGCTGGTAGACTTTTCATTACATGTCATATGATCCAAACAACCATGATAATTTACTATAGGTCTCGGCGAATCAGCTGTGATTGATTTTAAATTAGCCCCGTCAATTAGTAATTTAACATTTTCATGTATCTGGCAGACACAAACTGAATGTGTACCAGCAGATCCTGCTAACACACAATTTTTGGGTCGTAAGCTAGCGAATTTCGAGAAACTACATTTTGTTGTGCGGTTATTAATTTTAAATGTTTCATATAATTCATTTAGATTGTTCAAAAGTAGGCGTTTCTGCATTTGAATTCTTTTGCCATCAACTTTTACAGAGACGTAATCTTTTTGGACTGGCATTACTTGCGTATAATCATCGGACTGATAGAATGGAATAATGGAGTTAACGACATCTGGTTCTAAAGATGGATGACTTTTAGGAGTTGGATCACCTAATATTCCTTTTTCTTGAGCGATATTCTTTGCAACACTTATCATATGACGAGTAGCGGTAGGAAAATTAAGTGATATTTTTTGGTAAGACCAATGTCTAAAAATAATAAAAATTTTAATTGTATGCGTTCGGTCGTCTGAAGTATTGAAACTTTCTTGCAAAGTTCTCAAAATTGTAATTTCATCATCATCATCATCATCAGGATCATCTGGACCATCATCAGTCATATGGAAAACTGTTTTCTTTATCACTTCCGTAATTTTTTTTACTTTCTCTTCAGAGTATTTTTTTGCGTTAATTTTCTTTTTTTAATCGGTGAAGAACCTAAGATACTCAATCCTTTGTTTAATGATTCGATGCCATCATTCATTAACGTCGCACTTTCACTCGATAATCCAGAAGTATCTCCACTACCAATTTTATCATCTGACTCTTCATTACATGACTCCTCTCTATTTTCCGGCTGTAAAATTAAATACTTTATGATTAATATTTGTAAACAAAATCGAAACACAAAAAAATTACAAAATAAATAGACTTGATAGAAGTTTGTAGTGGAGATTTTAATTGACACCAGCCAGTAGTCTTACGACTTTTTTTAAATTCTTCTTCTAATATTAAAGGAGATAAGGTGGAAAGTCAATGAAAGAGCAAAAATTGGCACGAAAACTGTGAAACATTATTTTCACATGCTTTATATTAAATAAAATACACACAATATTTACAAGCAAGACGATTTAGTAATACTTACATCTCAGCTATTCAAAAACTGAGAAAATAATGTTTCATATATTTCGCCCCAACATCTAGTTACTTTTGGAAACAGAACGCACGTTACTTGGTGATGTGATGATGATGGCTTTGGTGATGTTGTCATCATTTTCTTTGTTGTTTTTTATACGAAGGCGACAAGGAGTACAAATTCTCTGTTCTGATGACTCCGGTGTTACAGGTAAATTAAGTGCTCGTAACTGATTTTCATTCACTTTTCTCAATTTCAACTCTCTTATATTCGAATGATTTTTTTTCGTGAAAGGATTAAAACATCTATCAGTACGAATGTTCGTTCCTTGTAACTTTATTGACACATTTTTTAGCATTGTTTTGCTATTTTCTTTAAGAATTTGTTGTCCTAAACTTGTTTCAATATAAGCAAAAATGAAGGCCACAATCACGAGAAAGCACAAGATAACAAAAACTGTTGCAACAAGCAAAAAGAATCGATACAAGACACTGAATAGCACGAGGAGCACTGACAGAAAGAGAAACGACCGAATGCGCACCTGATTTGAAGAACTCAACTGTTTGTTATAGCCCGGATACTACTTTATCGATAGACCAGTGGTGCCACTTAGTATTGCTTTACAATAAGCAAGTCACCATTACCTTTGAATCTTTTTCCGGTGTACCTTCAATCAAGACAGAACGCTTGAATGTTTCTTATTGGTATCCTCAAATTTTTATAAAGTTTCCTTGGCTAACAGATACGATTATTTGATGGAAAAAATATTATAATTATTATTATTTTGAAGAAAAACGACATCACTGGTATCACTCTAGGTGTAGTGAATGCTTTTTTCTTCCCCTTGATAACATCATTTGCTGCACTTAGAGCAATTTTAGTAGCTTCCAACAGGTCTTTTGTCACGAGACAATAAAATGGACCGTGAGATGTGACCCGCATGCCGATGTGACGAACCGCGCTAAATATAGTATCTCGTATAGTACCAATTATAAATCCATCAATAAAAAATGTGTTTTCGAAAGGAAATTTGACGTAGAACACGATAAAAATATAAAAAACTTGATTAAATTTGGGGGTGATTGTTAAAAATCGATTTAAACATTTAAATTGTTTATAACAATTAGAATTTGTTAATAATTTCTTTTTCAAGTACTTTTTTATTATAGCTCGTTCTTTTGCCTTTAAAATGAAAAAAAAATGATTTCTGTAGCTCAAACATAACCAAAGTTATGTATTTTTTAACAATACACAATAAGCCAAAAATCGACGAATTTTCAAAATTTCCATCCTTTCTATTTCCCAAAAAAAATATTTTTGTAAATTCCTCAAATACGTATGTTTTTTTTGTTGTATAGAACACGTAAAAAAAGTTTCAGCTAAATCAAAAATGTGTCGGTCAGAAAGGTGTTCGGTTTGTAAAAGAATGCCCCATATACAAGTCAACAAGCTAGTCAAGGCAACAATCACCAACACGTTAATGCAGATTTCTTAGCAAATAGAAACATCAACTGGCGCTTCAACCCACCATCTGCCCCACACTTTGGTGGAATGTGGGAGGCCGGAGTAAGGGCAATGGAAATGCTTCTCAAGAAAACCATTGGCGAATCACGCCTTACCTATGAAAAAATATCCGCAGAAATTGAAGGAATACTCAACTCCAGGCCACTCACGCCTACTTCTGATGTTAATTCGCTGGATGCACTAATAGTCCATGGAAAGGGTACTTTAACATTGCAAAAATGCAGGACAAGATTTTTTCTTGGGTTGTGTAGGGGGGGTCGGTGTTAGCTTAAATTTGAGTTTTCGAGTTCCCACCCCTCCCCATTTGGCCGCCATCTTGGAAAAGGTGTGCAAATGGTTTTTCCACTATATCTCCGTAACAGTACATCTTACAGAAAATTTATAAACAGACTTTTTGTTTAGAATTAAATTATCTACAATTTATTCTTTAAGCGTTTTGTCGTAAATTGAAGAATTAAGAAGTTATAAGCCTTAGAACACAAAAATTAGTCACAATATTTTCTTTTAAAGGCTATAACTTTTTTTCCTTCAATTTTAACAAAAAAAATAATAACAAGTTTTTTGTAGAGGGTTTCATAACGAATAATTTCCATTCATTCTTTTTTTAATTTTGTTCACTACGAAGGGTTCACAGCGCCCCGAAGGTATCAAAGTGACAGATTTTCTGAATAATTTTTTACGATTTTACCTCCTCCTCTCCTTAGAATTTCTCAAAAACAGGTAGCAAGTAATAATAATGTATGAATGACTTTCCGTTTGAAGAAATGCCGATGTTTGAGTAATGCAATAAAATTATTTATTACGGTTTTTTAATTTAATTAATATTTTCAATTTTGGTAGATAGCACAACTGAATAACACGTACACTTTTATAAAATTGAAAATTTTACTAAGATCAAACTGAAATAACAATTTTGAAATTACACTAAAATAATTCAAAATTTTCCCACAAAATGAATACGTCCGTATTTTGCTAGATAATTAGCATAACTGAATGAACCACTATTTTTTGTAGCCCTAACACAAATTATTTTCAAAAATTGGAGAAACTAATACATGTTATTATTCAAAGAATTTCATTTTAAACCATCTCGTACCTTGTAAAACATACCATAACAATAATAAAAAACCGTAATAAATAATTTTATTGCATTACTCAAACATCGGCATTTCTTCAAACGGAAAGTCATTCATACATTATTATTACTTGCTACCTGTTTTTGAGAAATTCTAAGGAGAGGAGGAGGTAAAATCGTAAAAAATTATTCAGAAAATCTGTCACTTTGATACCTTCGGGGCGCTGTGAACCCTTCGTAGTGAACAAAATTAAAAAAAGAATGAATGAAAATTATTTGTTATGAAACCCTCTACAAAAAACTTGTTATTATTTTTTTTGTTAAAATTGAAGGAAAAAAAGTTATAGCCTTTAAAAGAAAATATTGTGACTGATTTTTGTGTTCTAAGGCTTATAACTTCTTAATTCTTCAATTTACGACAAAACGCTTAAAGAATAAATTGTAGATAATTTAATTCTAAACAAAAAGTCTGTTTATAAATTTTCTGTAAGATGTACTGTTACGGAGATATAGTGGAAAAACCATTTGCACACCTTTTCCAAGATGGCGGCCAATTGGGGGGTGGGGAACTCGAAAACTCAAATTTAAGCTAACACCGACCCCCCTACACAACCCAAGAAAAAAATCTTGTCCTGCATTTTTGCAATGTTAAAGTACCATTTCCATGGACTATAACCCCAGCCCATTTTCTGCTTGGACAACCCACCACCACTCTTCCAGAGCCTTCATTACAAGACATGAAAATGACAATCATTACGAGATGGCGTGTTATACAAAAGATGGGCCACGATTTTTGGAAAAGATGGCATGTAGAATACTTTGACCAGCCTACAGAGCAGACCGAAATGGTCAACCCCACAACAAAACCTAAACATTGGGAACTTAGTTGTTATAAAAGAAAACACTCTGCCGCCTTGTACATGGCCTCTTGCGCGCTTTATTGACGCGCATGAAGGGTCAGACAACCTGGTTCCTGTAGTAACGGGACGCACTGCACAGGGTATGTTTAAACGACCAGCAGTCAAACTAGTGAAATTACATGTACCTCAAGACACGTCATAAGGGCGTGAGGATGTTCAAGATTCAATCTACTGTAGTTTCGAGTTATTCAAGAAATCTGAGTAGCCTTAAAAAAATACAAATACTCCACGAAGAAAATCAATCTTAGGTTGTGTGCGAAACCGGCTAATTGCTTGCTAAACTTCCAGATTTTTTGGAAGCTTCTCAGTCTAATTCCAGCTCTGTCCGAAACCAAAACTGGAATTGCTAGCTAAAATTTTACCGGTTGACATGTACTTGACGTTTAATTGCAAAAGTAGTATTTGAAATATTAGTTATTTAAGATTTTTTAAAAGGGGGAAAGCGGTGGACAATGAAATAATATTTTTTTGCAAAATTGTTGTTCATGTACGGCAAAATGTTACGTTATTATTAAAACCGTTACCAGTAGCAACCAATGTAAATATTTCAAATATTAAGCAAGAGAAGAAGAAGAATTAGCAAGCTCGAAAATTTACATGATCCTGAGAGAAATAAGAAATACTAGTCTAATTGCGTTGTTAATGTTGAATGCTTATAAGTATAATCACGAGAAAATTCTAGAAGTCAAAATAAAAAGTCTAATGCCCATATTCCCGATTTCACTCACCTGAATTCTTTTCACTCACTCAAAAGTCGTTCACTTTGTAATCGGTATTCCCGTTTTCACCTATTTTCAGGTGATGCGATGCAATGTGTTACTCGAATAGCTGTCATAATTTCGTGTTTTTGTATACAAAATTTGATGAGATTTTTCAGTATTTGTTTGTTCCAAAGCTTACCATATTTTCATATTTCTCCTCCATTCAACCAAAATTCGCCCAAAATTTATGGGTGAATTGCGAGTGAAATGAATGTGTGGAAAAGTGAATGTTAGTGAATGCGGGGTAATATCGGGAATATCAATTTCAGTCACTCGCCGCATTTTGACGGGTGAGTGAAGTTGGGAATATGGGCATAAATATAATTTTTTACTTATTAGAGTGAAAACATGTTTATTTTGGTATTTTGCATAACACATATCTTTTTTTCGCGATATTATTTCTTTTAACGGTTATATTTTCGTACAAGTTAATGGATTTTCCATGTAAACAACTATCCAGGTACAAGTTGTATTTTCAGTAGTTTTTCAATATTTTGATACGGCGTAGTTAAACATTATCTTACCCCGTTTATGACTAGGTTCAACCTAGGCTCAACCCAGGTTCAACACACTCATAAACTGGGTCCTCTCAACTCAACTTAGCTCTCCTACCTCCTACTTTGTTTTTTTTTGTTTAGCATCCGTGAAGTTCATATTGATGGAAAACTCTAAGGAAATCAGAAATATTGAAAAATATAGAAAAAGAATTAACAAAAAGAGGCTATCGTATCTAAAAATGAGAATTTCACATAAAAATTTGAGGTTATGTTTTGATGTCAGTTCAACTGTATTTCAACCCAAAGTGAACTCAACCTCGACTCAACTTTTCAACCTAATCATAAACGGGGTATCTATAAGCCTTATTTGAAAAGTAATTTTTCATTGAGAAGAAGCCCACAAAATTATCCGAGTACTACAAGATAGGGTAAATTCAAAAACTCATCACTGACGCATCACTGCAGAATTCAGCTACAGACTTTCGATTGAAGTCTGTAGCTGAATTCTGCAGTGATGAGTTTTTGAATTTACCCGTACAACAAAATATAAAAATTACCTGATAGCAGATCTCATTCGCTACTAAGTGATAAACGAACTGCATAAAGCATGCAATAAAGAAGTACAGAATCAATAGAAACGTTTTGAATGTGTCATGTGATCCGCTCTGAAAAATTGAAAAATATGACATATGATAAAATTTACAAAATTAAATACTAAATGTATTACTTACCTCAGATACTTGATAAAGTAAAAAGCACATCAGTACAGAAAATAGAATAAAATCAATAAAAACCAGTATAGAAATGAATGATTCTACTCTTTTGATGAACCTATCTCGAATAAAAAACCGATTATAAATTTTTATATTTTAGGTTTATACTCAGGCTTATTACTTACGCCTTTGTTTGTATCTCTAATCGTACGAGGGATATCAAAATGTCGTTAAGGTTGCCTGATGTATCATTCTAAAACGAAAATAATTTAAGGACCTTTATTAACTTCCCAGTTTATAGGGAAGTTATTATAATCGGTCCGAAAATCGAAATGGTAATTTTCAACGTATTTTCATTTTTCAAGGTCCCAATAGCATTGTAAGCAAACATTTGAGAAGTATGTATGTGTGCGTACGTATGTGGTCATTTTTTCCTGCACGATCTCGCACGAATCAAAAAAGATATCGACTTCGTTTAGGTACCGATTGAAGCGTATTAACATAAATATGATCTGAAAAGATTTCATAAAATTCGGACGAGTCGGTTTTTTGTCTAAACAACGTGACGTAAGTGATTTTTGTATCTGCACGATATCGCGGGAAGCAAAAATAATTTTGACTTCATTGAGCTGCCGATCGACGCATATTACCGAAGTTTATAATCTGAAAAGATTTTCATATAAATCGGCCGAGCCGCTTTTTTGTTTGAACGAAGTTCGTGATTTTTCTACCGGCCCAATATCGTGCGAACCAAATATGATACCGACTTCCGACGTATTAACGAAAACATGCTCTGAAAAAAATTTCATAATATTCGGTCAAACACTTTTTTTGTTTAAATATGAAGACTTCGGCTAAAGGCCAATTACGATGCATCCGTTCCGATCCGATTCGCGAAGCTGTCAAAGTTAAAATTCGAAGTTTGCTTGAATTTCCAAATTAAGTCATATGCTTTCTAGTTTATGATTGGCGCTTCAACACGCTCAACACAAATTCTATATAAGGGCCATTCCATGAAAATTCGACCAAAAAAAAGAAAATTTTGGACAATTCTAACAACGCCATCGTGTTCGGCACCCTCGAAAACGGGGGGAAAGGGGTTTTTACAGGGAAATCGTGTAGAGTGCGTTTAAACCCTCTTGGGGTGGTGTTTTAGCCGTTTTGGGGGGTGGCGCAACCCCAAACAGAAATTCTAACAACGCCATCGTGTTTAGCATCCTCGAAAACGGGTGGGGAGGTACTCTTGGTCCGGCTCAAAATATTTACGTGTTCGTCCGATTCACACACGAGTTTGACAGGCTATGCTTTAAAAAACTGTCCTTCCCAAGCGGTCTTCGACCCCAGCATGAGACTTAGGCAACTTATTTTCAGTGCTGCCAATCAACACATATAGAAATTTGAAGAAAATCCCTCGTTGGCTTTTTGAGATCCCCAAGGATAAAGGATACTTAAGATGTCCTTTGAATCCTTTTTTCGTCGAATGTCCTTTTTGGCAGTTTTATTTTATAGCTTGAAGGTTTTTCTTCAAAATTATGTATATATCACCGCGCTAGGATAATATTTGCACTTTGTACGATTTTTTAAAGGAACTTATATTATGTAAATTTCAAAATGTTTATGTACCGTTATTTATGAAACTACCCAACATTTTGGCAAAATATTGCACTTACGTAATACTAGTCACTAGTACTCCAAATGTACCAAATATGAAGGAAATCTGAGAAGGTCTAGTCCAAGCCATTGGTCGAATTTTCATGGAATGGCCCATAAAAATCTTGTGGATTAACCACTATTATCGTTATTTGAACTAACTTCTCTCAAGACTACTAAACTATACTATTTATACGAGTACTAAAACTATACTATTATTAATATTATATTATTTAATATTACGAAATTTTTCCAAGAACCGTGTATGAATTTTCTTACAATTTGCTGTTATCATTGCTCATTTATTATTAAAATATCCATTCATAATATTCAACATTCATTATACTGGGAAGTTGATCGTGTGGACGGAAAGGGTCAAACCCACAACCCAACTAGTTAGCTATGTAGTCACTCGAATACAAAGCTTTTGCCTATATACATATCTCCCACACGAACTAGGTTGGCTCTGGAACTAGACCATATAATAAGGGAAATTAGCCTGCTGAGAATAAAAAAATATATAATATTATATATTTCCAATATATGGAAAAAACCTACCTTTTGAAATGTAAAAAAGCGGGAGACTCTTTACCTATTTTTTTTATTTTATTAACACCGGAACTTTTCGCTAGCGCCTCACGCTTTTTTACATTTCGAAAGGTAGGTTGTGTCCATATATTGGCTGAAGCAATAAACACTTTACCTTCAAAATTATTTTTTACTTTTTAGTTCATTTTAAAATAAAAGCGTATTTTTTAGTTTTTTTAAACTATATTTCTTATTTTCTACTTTTTAGTCTATTACATGTACATATGTGTTCCGCCTTTTTGTAGTGACCGCCATATTAGATTTAAAATGAAGTCACAAAGCTTACTATACTGTACTGGTCATACTCTTTCATTTGATACCCATCATACCGAGGTAGTTCTAAAGAAAAAGGTAAACCGCTATTTGGTTTTGGCCGCCATTTTAAATTTGGAATGATGCAACACAGCTAATAATATTCTAATTGTCACACCCTTTCATTTGATACCCATACGGAGTGGGTAGTAAAGAAAAATATAATCCGTCATTTTATGTTGGCCGCCATTTTGAATTTGCAGTGCCGCCACACAGCTAGTAGTATTCTAATTGTCACACCCTTTCATTTGATACCCATAGCGAGTGGGTTGTAAGAAAAAAGGTAGTGCGCCATTTTGCGTTTTCAGCCATTTTGAATGATACCACACAGCTAATTTTATTCTACCTGTCATGGCCTTTAATTTGATACCCATGTCGGGGGGTCGGGGAACACAATAGCAAAAAACGACCGCCATCTTGCAACCGCTATCTTGATTTTCATACAAAATGGTTAGATTGCATTGTCACGCGAACTATGCATATGCGCAGAATTTGAAGTTGATCGGCTATACGGAAGTGGGTCAAAATCAAGTTGCAAAATTTGTTTACATAGGACATACATACGTACACACATACACAGATACGTATATACAGGTGAAGCTTATACATAGATACATCCATACACGTGAAGCTAACATAAAGCGTATAAAAATGAGCGGTATTTTGCGTTTTTAAACAAACGGAGTGACGTTGCTCGCTTGTGGAACTTTATGCCATATTCCCGATTTCACTCACCTGAATTCTTTTCACTCACTCAAAAGTCGTTCACTTTGTAATCGGTATTCCCGTTTTCACCTATTTTCAGGTGATGCGATGCAATGCGTTACTCGAATAGCTGTCATAATTTCGTGTTTCTGTATACAAAATTTGATGAAATCTTTCAGTATTTGTTTGCTCCAAAGCCTACCATATTTTCATATTTCTCCTCCATTCACCCAAAATTCGCCCAAAATTTATGGGTGAATTGCGAGTGAAATGAATGTATGGAAAAGTGAATGTGAGTGAATGCAGGTGAATATCGGGAATACGAATTTCAGTCACTCGCCGGATTTCGACGGGTGAGTGAATTTGGGAATATGGGCATAAGGCTCTCACTGGACATCGATACACCGATTTTGAAATTCCCTTATTTTAGGCACGTGGTCTACCGGAAGCCCAGCGCTGTATTACTATGATCCGCACCATAAAAGAATGGAATCTGAAAATCGCTGTTACCATGCGCAGTGAGAGAGACTCCCAAGAACAACGACACTCTGCTAGTATATGCTCCGCATATTACCGGAACAATTATATTTTCATTTATGGTGCGAACTCTACTTATTTGTATGCCGCAAATTGGAAAATTTATAGTTTCTTTTTAAAGTCATTTGTACCTCATCGCAGGAAATTATTCAAAACAAAATATCTTCATAAATTATCTTCGTAAAGAAGGAAGAGCGGGTCATACTGTACCAAAATTCACAAAAAAATCAAGCGATGAAGGAGGTTGTCAGAGGATCAGCTCAGAGCTGGAGAGGGAACTAGCTAGGCAGGCACTTCGTCCAGCACAGAAGTTTCAGCTTCTCAATCCAGTGGCGTAGCAAGGGTGTAGCGAGCCAGGCGCTCTGATCCAGAGATTGGACAATTCACTTTAGGAACTAGGGGTGTTCTAGCTTGTAATGCCTATTTGTAAAACTCAGTATAGGATTACAATGTATGACTTAGAAAAACACTGCAGCATTAGTTTAAGTTCAGATCTTTATTAATGCCCATATTCCCGATTTCACTCACCTGAAATCTTTTCACTCACTTAAAAGTCGTTCACTTTGTAATTGGTATTCCCGTTTTCACCTATTTTCAGGTGATGCGATGCAATGCATTGCTCAAATAGCTGTCATAATTTCGTGTTTTTGTTTACTTTGATGACTATTTTCAGTAGTTGTTTCTTCCTTAGCTGTTTGCAGGAATCAGAATCATAACCTACTATATTTTCAAATTTCTCCTCCATTTATGGGTGAATTGCGAGTGAAATGAATGTATGGAAAAGTGAATGTGGCTGAATGCAGGTGAATATCGGGAATACTAATTTCAGTCACTCGCCGGATCTCGACGGGTGAGTGAATTCGGGAATATGGGCATTAATAAATCCAATTCGAGATATAATCATAAATTTCTCATATACATATGTAAAGGCTCAAACAGAACCAATTCGTTCCGTCGGTTTTTAAATTTGGAAATTTGACATTAGCATAAGCTAGCCATGAGACGAACGGAGCGGTAGCCACAACCAAGCGAACGGAACGAACGGACAGAAAGAAGTTGGTCAACTTTTAATTTTTTAGGCAATGTTGCTGACATTCAGTTTGACACCATCATGGATACAGAAACTTTTATTGAAAATGTTAAATGTCACAAGGAATTGTAGGATAAAATGAATAATTCCTACCACAAAAGTTACAAAAAAGATAAGATTTGGGAACAAATAAGCAACTTTCCACTACTTTCACATGAAAAATTGCAAAATATTTTATTTGTCAACTGATCAGCTGATTTAAAACGGACGGGCGGAACGGATTGGTTGTGTCCAGCCGTCAGACAAAAAACGAACGGAGCGGACGGAACGGATTGGTTCTGTTTGAGACTTTATTCTAGTCTGAATTCGCTAACTATCGGGTACTATTTCCAATTTTATTTCAATAAAATATTTACGCAGGGTTTAAATTATGCACGATTTTAGGTTCGCTATTTTTTTCATATCTACTGAATCTTTTACGTGTAACTTCAATCCTAACTTTACTAATGAGTTCAATTTTAATGTAGATAAATTCATTTGGTCTCGTCTAATTCCAATTCTAAGTTTTTCGCCTAAGTTTGATGTTGCATGCCCGTTGATTTCGACTCCTGTCTAGTAGAATCTCCCTTCGATTTAGTTATCACTTGGTTGAAGGCCAGATAAAATTCAAAGTTTCTATGTTACAAAATAAAATTGATTTGGGGAATCAGGAATTCACATTAACTCGGTTCGTCCAATTACAACTCGAAACGTTAGATGTAATCTAAGGATTTTAGATCAACTCTATACGTTAGATGTAAACTAGGAATTTACATTAACTCGATACGTTCAATGTAAATTAGGGAGTTCGGGGTTGAGATCACTTAGCCTTTGCGGGTTTTCTTCTAGCTCCATACACTTAGAAGATCAAGTGTGATCTGAATTTTCTGGTCACCGCGCTCCGATATTTATTCAGGTTCTAACAATAGATAGTGTTGGGGAACCTGGGATCTGTCTCTCCATCGTGCATTAAGCCTGAAATACATTAAGAGGCAGTGCGTCGCGTCGCAGTAAAATTTAGATTTGTAGTTATAAAACGTTGCAACTCACATTAATCACTAATAAATACTACGGAAATCAGCAGTTTCTCCAATGATTTCGGTATATTTTCGCAGAAAAAAGTGATAAAACATTGCATCTTACCACTTTTTACTGCACATGGATTACCAGTGGTTAGTGCTTTAGTGATTTAATTAAAAAAATTTAAACAGAATGAGTGATTAAGTGCGTTTGAAGTGTGTTAATAATTAAAGTTTATTTAGGGAAAAAATGTTGAATTTGTGTGATAATTAAATCAAAAGTGATTTTAAAATGAGTAAAGATTATTATGGAATAGTTATTAAGCACATAAGTGCTGGTACCACCACACAACATGAATAACAATGACTTTTTCACTTTTCCTTCACATTTTTCTTCAATTGTGTTTTTAGGGCCTGTGCCAAGATACAATTCAAATGTCAATTTGTATGGAAAACATATTTCGATTTTACAATTCAATTTTCGGAGGTTTGTGTCTTTGGAAATGTAAGGAAATATTTTGAATTGTAGGGAAATATTATCCAAACATTCGTTTGACAGTTTGTTATAATTAAATTTTATTGTTAAAGATAAATTCTAAATATTCTTAAATGGTTCCAAACGGCTTGCATTTGGATTAAATAGTAGAACTTCCTGTTGCAAATGTGGAGGACTAAAGCTATGAGTGCAATTTATGACCCTTATGCGTTGTGGAATATTGAATCCATTTCAATTATTGGAGACCAATAACCCTTTTTATAATTTTCAGTGCACGATTGTAATCGCCGTATAAAGTGGTACATGAAAGGCTGATCCTGCTATACCGTAGAACGTTGCAGACGCCAATCAAAATAAAATTAACAGCTCAATAATTTTTGTATGAAATGTGAATCACGTTTTTCAAAACGCTTACAAATAAGTAAATGCTTCTTGTACTCCACCCTTACTGCTCATGAAGCTCTTCCATTTCGATCATTCTAAAAACATTAATGTTGCCCTAAGCAACTTTAAACAAAATTATTATCCATTTTAAAAGTTGCAAAATTTTGTTGTCATCCATGTTTCAAAAAATAGTCAATTGTCAAATGAAATGCGTGAATTGTATTTTGGCACACTTTGTAATTTCGAAGTGTCCGTGGTGAAAGTAACAAATTCGGAATTGTAACTTAATAATAATCTTTAATCACTTTAAAAACACTTTTTATTCGATTACCACACAAATTGGACATTTTTTCCTTTAATAAACAAGCAAACAAGGCCGTAGCCAGCTCCGAATATCTAAGGGCGCTCATCGCACAATTATTGGCGCCCGAAATAATAACAGTTCGGAAAAATAAAAGATGCAAATATATAGTGTTTTTATTACCTTGAGGCTGGTTTTATACTAAACATTTTCTGAAAGTGAGAACGAAAATAATGAGTACAATTCAGGTCAATTTGAGAATATTTATTAAATCAAATTAATCATTTGAGCAATGAAAACAGTTGCCTTGATGTGATGAGAACATTTCGAAAGACTTCACTCGAGTAAACAATACGCGCGACCACTTGTTTTCATGTACTGTCACGTAATAACGTTCATCTTGCAAATCATACTCTCATGATATTTGAATTTGACAAAATAATGCTAAGCCACAAATAAACTCTTGACGTAGAAGAAATATTTATTTCGGAAGAAAATTTAAATCTAAGTTTAAATCAAATGATGTTCTCATCTCATTCTTACGGTTTGACAAAATAATTTTTTTCTCATTGCAATTAAAAGTCCTTAACGTAAAGGGCGCTGCGCGCCCTTTCGCGCCCCCGTGGCTACGGCCATGCAAGCAAAAACCACCGCGAATGTAAACAAAATTGGTCACATTAACAATTAACACGCTTGAAACACACTGATGGCCTGTGCCATGTTACAATTCAGATGTCAATTTATATGGAAAACGCATTTCGATTTTACAATTCAATTTTCGGAGGTTTGTGTCTTTGGAATAGTAAGGAAATTTTTGAATTGTAGTGAAATATTAGCCAAACATTCATTTGACGGTTTGTTGGATTTGTTTTTTGGTGGTTGAATCTCCTTTTTTTTATTGGAGAACAATATCGCGAATTCCTTCAATTTTCAGTGTATGATTGTCTTCACCGTAAAATATGGCACATTAAAGGCTAATCATGCTACACGTTGCACATGTAAACCAAAATAAAAACATGAACAGAATAAATTCCGCATAAAATTTGAACCATTTTTTAAAACTCTATCCAATATGTACAATGCTTCTTGCAGTCCATCGCCACTGGATGATGTTCGTGAAGCAATTCCAATTCCATTATTTTAAAGACCAACATAGCCCTGGGCTTCTTTAAAAAAATTATTAAAAATTTTAGAAATTACAAAACATAGATGACATGTTGTCAAATAAATTGCGTAAATAGTATTTTGCGACACTTTGTAATTTCGAAGTGTCCGTGGTGAAAGTAGCAAATTCGGAAATGTAACTTGGCACCCACCCCTAACCACTCCATTTTTATTTTGTCACGTGTTACTGTAAAAATATTTCGAGCTCTTAGATCGCGTCGTATAATTTCTTAATGATTTAACAAATACTAACAGATTTTGGGACCACCACCGACACATTCAAAAACTCTTCTTCCAGGATTGTACTTGAGATGGGCTTGGGTGAGATGAATTTTTATATTTTAGTTTTATTTGTTATTTTAATTTTATTTTACAATGTTTTTAGGATTAGTTAGACTTCCATGGAAGAGCGTTTGAGGCGCAGCTTTTTGGGGTTGTCAGGTATGTTGTTTTTGTAGAACTTATTTCTTTGTGGTAAGTTTGTCTACATTTTTCAGGTTTGATGGACGGCTATCAACGATGGATTTTTCTTTAGTTTAGTTTGTTGATTTGGTTTTGGGTAAGGATTATTTTTATTATTGGTATCGTGAATTTCATTTAGTTTTTGTATTTTTAGGTTCTTTATGTGGAACAACGGGGTACTGAGTTTCAAGCGAATTTATCACGCGCTAAAACATTAGCTACTACTCTGGAAATGGAAAATGCGTGCGAACGATCAAGAAAGAAAAAAAGATTGGAATCGTTCGAAGGAGGAGATGATGATCCTAATATTCCTGAAACCAAAAAGCTTCGAATTGATTGAAATAGTGCAGTTGATATTCTGAAAACCCACCAAATGACTATGAGGTATAAGAAGTTAATGGGTGCTGTAGAGGATTTCGAATTTTTGTCTGGCGAATATTTGAAAAGCATGGATACCACCGAACTGGGGAGGGGCGCAATTTCTTCCACTGGCCTGGTTGGTAACGCTTGCTACGGTTCTGTCTCAATCAGCAAAAGTGCCCCACGCTGCAATGTTGTTGAAGAACTACCTGCCAAGGTTTTCCGTATGACCGTGCAGCTTAGCAGGAAAAAATCTTGCGCCGCCAAGACAAAGAGGGCCAAGGCAAGGAAGGCATTAGGGAACTTCACGGAGCGCACCCGAGTTCCACTTTCGCAACTTCCATCCCAACAAACCGAAGGCAGGACAGTGTTCAGGACCTTGGGGAGCTCCAAAAAGCAGTCCTAGACAGCCGCTGTATTGCAGTTTCTGGCAGCACCAGCTCCTACATATTCAAGCGGAAAAGTCGCATGCCGGACCAATCTGGTGCACTGCCTAAACGGCAGCGGTCAGAGGACTCTTTAGCTGAGCAAGGACCCCAGAAGAAAAAAAAGGAGGGAACCGCAAGGACCGTCCCGAAGGCAAATTGACAGAGGAGCAATTTGCGACTCGATCTTAACTGTGGTGGACAAAAGTCTTGAAAGCGATTACTCACCTCAGTGTTTGGGTGTAAGGGTTGCAGGTGGTCTCATTAATATCACCTGTGCCAATGGCTGACGAATTCTGTCGCAAGGCTGCCGGCTTGGGAGGGGTAGCCTCAAAATAATAAAGGAGAAGGATCTTTGTAGCGACATTCCTTGGGTTGATGAGGACGCCACAAGGGACTGGGCGTACTAGCCAATAGCTTTGGCGAAGGTCACCAATCCCGTTTAATTATTGTTATTATTATTTACTTTCTTTTTACTTTACTCTTCTCACAAAATAGAAATTTATAAAATATGGTTAGATTTATTTATTTGTTTAATTTTGCTCTACACTTGAAAGTCCAGTCCTGAACTGCCTTTCCTTTGGTACTCCATAAAACATCAGACCTCCGTTTCTTCATATTTTATTCCTCCACCAAATTTCATATTTTGGTTTGGGGTTGACCGAAAGATTTTCCGGTCGATCCAAATTATACTTGGAGCTTTCCCTTTTTACGGGAAAGAAAGCTGCACGGGCACGTAGCCATTTTCCAAACTCGCATTAAACAACTTCCACGAAGAGAGGGGAAGCGTCGATCGCTTAAGCCATCGAGAATATTGGAGGAATGGAGCTTCCTAAGAAAATGTTCACGAAGCATTCATGGCACGTTGGAGGAAATGGCCGGCTCATCATTTATTGATCGCGGCCAAAGGTTGTGCCTTGAAATGCTTGTGCGAACAGGTGATTGATTTTGGCGGAAACTCGTATTGAGTATCCAGACAGTCTTTCCTGTGGAACTACCCGAGTAAAAATAAAAAAATGGGCTTACAGCGGGCGAGCAGCGGTCGCTTGGCTTTTTAAGGGGGATATGGTGGCCGTAGAATTTTTAACCATTTTCAGTGGGAGCACATACGGCCTAACGACGGCCAAACTTACCAAAAAATTTAAATGGCCAAGTACTGAGATGTACAAACGGGCATTCAACGGCATATTTGAACCAAAAAAATAATCTGCACCAAATGTATGGTTGGATGTGTTTTATGGGAACATTTTCGTTATGTACCATGAATGGTCCTTTTGATTTATCCTACAAGATTATCGATGCAGAAGAGGAACGAGCTCGCCAGTCGTCGGTATGTTGTACGTTAAGTATGTGGTGCGCTCGAAAAAAAACAATCAAAAAAAAAAATTTAATTGCTGTTTGATAAAAATTTTGAAATGTTAGAAAGTCACACTTACCCCCAAAATGATTTCTTTGTTGAGTAGTTAAATTGCGCCAATTTAACTTATAGTTTGGCCGGATGTCAGCCTTGAATATAAAGAGAATGAGGAGATTACGATTCTCCGTTTGTGTCTGCGTCTGATTTATTATAGGGGAACCCAATTGCATTGGGGTGTGTGAAAATATCTCTATATAGATGTATACTATATTAGAAAGATTTTTTTTTAATCGCATTATATAGAAAAGTATACCCGTTGTTGTGCGTGTGGTCGTGTGGTGTACGGCCGTACTGTCCCGCAACCAGCCTTCTGATAACCGCCACATGGCCGAGGACTATGTTTCAATCACATTTGGTGTTCGCCCGTTGTAAGGCCATATTTTATTTTTACTCGGGTATTTGCAAGCTTGGGGACTTGTGCGCATTCTAGAAATGGCACTTGCAATTGTATGAAGTTTTTATTGCAGCTCAAGGAAAAAAGGGTGAGGAAAGGTAATGCGAGTTTGGAGATTGCCGTGCCGTCCTCCTGGCACCTGAGAGATGCTGCCATATTATTTTTTGTTCGTCTATCCAAAACATATCCACAGCCGGCGGCTTTGTAAACTTAGCGGGTACACCCAGGGGCACCCTAACCACAGGGCTAAATGGGCTGTAGCCCCGGGGCGCGGACATTTTCGGGGCGGCAATTTTTGTTGGTGTTATATTTTTTTTGTTACTATTGGTTATTGTTATTTAAAATCTTTTCATGAAAAAAACTCCATTTCTTTACAAAACTTTATTTGACTGTGTCTCTTTCTAGGACTCACATTTTAGTTTACTTCAAGAGAATGGAGAATGTTCTCAAAGGTCGCAGTTTGAATGATCGTTTTACGTTCAGATAGGTTCAGCTCCAACATTCGGCCATTCTGACGTATCATTCGCCTCGAATGATTAGCCCCATTCTTTAAGGTCATCCGCGGCGGCTGCAGTTCTTTTTCAATTTATAACGGTCGTGATTCTCCTCCTAAAAACTTAGGTTGGTGTTCTCTTCACTGCAACCAAGGCGCCCTCTTATAGACTCTTACGCTTCTTATTGCTTTGGATCCTATTCTCCTGTTGAATCTTAGTAATATTTTGTTTGGCTTCTCGTCGTACCATTTCCTGCCTGTTCTGTAGTTCATTTAAATTATCGTCCCTTATAAAGGCTTGAAAGTCTGGCAATGCTTCTACTTCTATCTTCACTTCCATGCCAGTTAAAATACGAACGGGCGAATACTTGGTACTTCTTGTTGGGGTATTATTTATCATTTGTAGTACTCGATCTTACTTACGATTGTACAAGGCGTTTGGCTCCGTGATTGATAATTTGGTTAGGATCGGTATTAGGATGGGATTTATCCTTTCTACCTGGTGGTTTCCCCACGGGACGCCAGTAGTGATTAACGAATGTGGTATGCCTATGCAGTCATTTTGAAACAAATTTGCTGTAAAATCGTTTCCTTTGTCCGATATTATCCTTCTTAAATTACCAAAAATAGGTGTCAGTTTCCTCAAACAGTTGACAAACTCCACGCTTGACGTACTATTAGTAGGGTACAACCAAACAAATTTAGAAAAAGTATCCACTCTTACTACTATGGTTGCAACTTTTCTTAGTTATTTTTAAAGGACCTATAGATCAATGCAATGTCTGAAGAGCATGATCCTCTTTATCACTGGGTGTTACTAGGCCTTCCTGTTTCCTGGCCTTGCCTTCGGCCATTATGCATTCCATGCATCGTTAGACTAACTAGTATACCTTAGTCTTCACTTCACTTTAATAAAAATGAACGGACTAAAACTTGCCGGCCAAGTAATGAAGATAGAGGATAATCGCATCCCAAAACGGCTTATGGGATCAGAAATTTCGGTAAATAGACCACTAGGGAGACCCAGGAAGAAATGGAGAGATTCTGTGACGGCTGACGCAGAGGTAATGCTTAACATCCGAAACTGGAGACATGCTACATCTGAGACCATCAAACTTGCAGAAATGCCCTAGAGGAAGCCAAGGGTCTATTTGGACTGTAGCGCCATTGACTGGATGAAGTCTTCACTTCAGGAATAAACTAGGGTTTGCTGATTAAAGCTTCGGTCTTCGCAGCTGAAAAATGCCCTTGCCTGTGAGCAGATTTAATGATCTCCTCCCCCATTGATGTGGGAATGGCAATTAACTCTTCCCCTGGATTCTTAAATAAAAAGTCATGCTTAAGGTAAAAATATTCCTGAGCGGAGGTCTTTAATATCTCTCTTATAGCTCTTAAATTTTGGTCTTCCTTCTGTGCTTGTTTAATTCGGTAAGTTAACGTATTAACGCACAACGCATCTACGTGGCTCATTTTAGTATCTGAATAATGTTGAACCTGTAACTAAAGTCTTTTATACACATAGCCCGATTAGCCACTCTCAGTGGGACATCTTTTTTTTTCATTGTAGTGGCGAAGGCATTGCAGTCGGCGACAATCTTAATCCTCCTTCGCAGAACGTAAAATCTCCATTTCTTCGGCGCATATTCTAAGGTGAATACTTCTAGCTCGAAAGCGTGAAAGGGTTGTTCGGCTGGGCTTGTCTTACGACTCATGTATTGCACTGGATGCAACTGTTGATCGTCATTACTCCGTTGCGAGACAATAGCTCCAAATTCGTGCTTACTAGCATCGGTATGAGTTTCCGAATGGGCCTCTGGTTCAAATAACTTCAACACTGGTGCTTTTGCCAACATTTCTTTTAAGGCTTTAAATGCATTTTGATGTTCGGTGTCTATTTTAAATATGGCGTCCATTCTTAGCAATTCGTTGAACAGCTTTCCTCCGACTGTATTGTCTGCTATAAACTTTCTGAAGTAGGACGTTAGTTCCAGAAACATTTGTAAAGTTTTTCCTATCCTTTGGTATAGGAAACTCAGTTACTACTTTTGTCCTTTCCTTTGATGGTCGTCGCTCCCGCTAGACATCCCGTGTTTTTTTTTATGAAGAGGGGTGCATTATTTTTAGTAGCCCACGGGCGCCGAATATCTTAGGACAGCCCTGGGTACACCCTGCATAAGAAATATATAAAGTTGAGTTTTAAGAGGAAGCCAATAAAAAATGTTGTTTTTTGGCTTTTTTAGATATATCCGGTTATGTTCACCAGCTCCTCAAGTAAAGAGTATTTTAATACTTTAATTGGGTTCACTTTATGTTAAAGTAACGCACAAAAAAATTCACTGAAAGTTCTTTATTGTTATTCATGACACATAATTTTAAGCTGCAAATATAAGGTTTGTTCCCGTACTTTCTGCATTCTGCCACTTACTGCAAGTTGCTTATTGAGAGGTGGGGATGAAGTACAGAAAGTACAGGAACATGTTTCTGCAGGTTTCTGCAGTTTTAATACGGGAATGACAGTTCTGACATTGCCATATTTCAAATATCTAAGCTGCAGCAGGTTAGAGCAGCTCGTAGCTACTGCAGGCTTCTGCTTCTTACTGCAGGGTGGGGAAATGAGTATGGCGGCTGCAGTAAAAGTACGGGAACAGAATTCTGTTAAGTAATTCGAAGCAACTGGCAGATTCTGTACTTTCTGCAGGTACGGGAACAGACCTATAATTTATCACAATGCCACCCAAGAAAAATTCAATTGGTAAGTCAACCAAACAGGTGAGATAAATGAACAGCGCGAGGCACGCTTACAAGACAAAAGTACCAGAGCTTCTACTTTGAGAAGGAGAACCGGTTTTAAGATTCGATTCCAATAAAGATCACGATTACATCATGTACCCCAATGTTATGATTGGTCCATTGGATAAATTGTGCCAATATTTTCATGCTTTAAAATTTCAAAAAGAAGCACCTGGGATGTCCCGTTCCTAGGGCAAAGTTGATTTGCCACAACTGAACCATCCAGCTGACTCGCTTAGCGCTTACGTGGATGGGTGCAGCCAAGCGCACCGGGTTCCAGCTAGTTCCACATAAACCTTAACCTTTTTCACGCGGATGTCGAGTGTGACTCGACACGGTTAGCATCGGTACGGGAGCAGCTCGTACGTAGAGTCACACTCGACACGTAGTTTCACGCCGGGGGCGAAGGGAGATTTGTCTATTTCTACAGGACAAGTAAAATCTCGGGTACATTTAAAAAACTAAATCGCGAGTAGAATAATAGTCCAGTCATAGTCGAAAAAAGAGGATGAAATTGCATTTCAAGAGGTACAGAATTTTTTTTTGGCATTTGTTCGGGTACATCTGACAAGGATAAAACCAAGTTTGTGGGGTCGCAGTGGCTTGGGAAAAGCCGCCATCTTGAAAAGGAGGGCGTGCTTGTTTATATTAAATAGCTCGTTTGCAGATATTTTAATTGCCCGTATTCCTGCAATGAATTACTTTTTCATGTGAGCAACCGTTAAGGAAATATTCAGAAAAAATGGCGTTATCAGTTCAGGCACGTCCAGTGCGAACTTTGGCGTTGGATTGCTCGCAAACTACATAAGCGATAACGACGATTAAGGGCTCATTCTAAAGGTAATTACTAGGACTTTAAATTTGTTAATCTGCATTAAGCCAAAAAAATTAACATTTGGCGAGTTAATTGCAAAAAAACTGCATTCAACCCTCACCACACGATCATGGTTGAACTTTGACCGGCCATTACTTTTAGCCAAATCAACTTACAGAGCTCGTTGAGGGCTCATTTTTTAAATAATTTTATTCTTAACAACTTTGCCATTGATCATTATCAGCTATCATTGTATGCAAACGAGCTATTTAATATAAACAAGCTCGCCCTCTTTTTCAAGATGGCGGCTTTTCCCAAGCCACTGCGACCCAACAAACTTGGTTTTATCATTGTCAGATGTACCCGAACAAATGCCAAAAAAAATTCTGTGACCCTTAAATTGCAATTTCATTTACTTGCAAGCGAGTGCAAATAGTGGAGTCAGACAAGCATCAAATTTTAGTGAACAAGGAATTGCTTCCAGTCTCAAAATTTTTTTGAAGTAAAACTTCTTTAATCGCGCCTTATGGTCCGTCCACACAGCGCCATACACGTCTGAACGATTTGCGCAACGCAGCCCGTTGTGCAAACATTTTTCCCGTGTGGGGAGCGGTTTGATGTGTTGCGCAACTGTTTGATGAAAATCAAACGCGTTTTTATGCAACGGGCAGGGTTGCGCAAGTTGTTTCCTGGTGTATGGTGATGTTGGTGCGTTCTAAAGTCACTTTCTGCAAAACTTACAATTATAATTGCCAAACAAAGGTAGATTTTACCTACTACAATTGACGATGATGATTATTCTTGATAATGAGATTTGCATGACCCTTTTATTCTTTATTTAATACATCGGCTGGCATATTTGTTTCTTATGAAAAACCTATAATTTAACGACTTTCTATTTTAAGGCTTTTCTTATGAAAAAAATAAGGCTTTTATTATGAATATCTCCAGCCTGCTAATTGTTTATTTACTATGGGACACCAGGTAGCTGCTGTCATAGCCTACCTGGGTCCCATACAACCTCCCTTCGTAGAAACCTGAAAATTGAATAATATATAAAAAAGGACGTTTTTCATCCATTATTTGTAAAACTTTTATATAATCATATACACTACAAGGTTTTACGCGTTCAAACATGTCCCACAGTCTTTGTGACAAACTTTTAAACGCTGAGCTTGTCCACACACTTTTAATTAAAACTTACAATCAGTCAGAAATTTTGTTTAAGGATAAATATGAACATTTTATATCAAAAAATGCATACAAAGCCATTTTGACCTATAATGCATATAGGTCATTTGTCTTTTGCACGGCAGAAGTAGCCATTAAAATTATTATTTATGCTGAAAAATATGTTGTAAAAACAACACAAAACTAAAAATCGACAAAAACAACAGAAACACAGCAATCAACACCAGAGGGGAAATTTTTCAGTTTATGCATAGAACTGTCAGATAAAAGCACGAAAAAATCAAAACATTTTGATATTTCGGACAAACTTGTGACAATCATAAAACCAAAAACCAAATTCACCACAGATTGTCAATCTTTGTTTGTAAGCCTTTTTTGTACGCATAAAACCTTGTAGTGTATGGGGCCCTATTAACGCGCCAGAAAAACATACCTCCTTCTAACAATACGCAGTCGCGACTGATTAAATGACAGCCAGGGATTTGATAAGGAGGAGGAGGAGACAGATTAGCAATTAAAGAAAAGATTAACAATTAAGTTGAAAAAATGAAAATACACCAACATTGTTTTCTGTTTCTTTAAAAAGTCAGTTTATTCATAATAAATTTTAGGCCAGGTTATCAACCCATCAGTTGCTGGAAGAATAATTGTTGTATTTGCATGTAATCCTGCCGATACCTGAACCAAAAAAACTTAGTTTTTCCACGTTACCTAAGAAACGTTTTTCAAAAACATAAACATTTTTAAAACAATAAACAATAAAATTTTATTATTCTGTTAAAATGAAAAATGAAAACATTTTATAAAAAAGGTTTGCAATAAAATTTCCTTTAGTCATAAATTTACCTGTTGGTGAGCGTTTATTACGAAGGGTTTTTTAATTTTTATGTGAGCTTATTGTTTTCCAAGAATATCGTTATCCACTTCTTAAAAAAGTGAGGGATTGTGTTATTTTGTTATTCGTGGAATAAATATGGAAAAAAAAGCAAAGAACGTGAAATAATTGTTCGTGCGTTTTGTTTTTTGAAAAAAATTCAAAAGGGCGAAATAAACGTTAAATATTGATCGAAACAAGCACTGTTAGATCATACTGCATGGATGACAGGTATGTTTATTCTAGAACTATTTGTGTTTTATATTAATTAAAATTTTCATTTACAGCTTTCAGTGTTAGTACAGTAAGAAGAATTGTAGGAATAGGACAGGTAAGTCTTTTTTTCAATAAAATTAAGTTTTAATATAAATATAATATTGCAGGGCTCCCAGAATGTTGTAAAAATACGCACGCCTTCTCGACAGCCAAGTACCTCAAGAGCAGATTTCGTATCACCAAGGAGAAAAAGTGCCAAACGTAAGCCTTCACGAAGTGAAATGGATGACTTCAATTCTTCTGTTATAAGAAGAATTCAAATAATGGCCTGCCTTTCCATCACTGGAGCCATCCGCACTTCGCTGCCGGCAGCACTGGAGACTCCCCTCAATCTGGTACCACTCCACCTTGAGGTAGAGAAATTTGCGATAAACGTGGCGCTGCGGCTGAAAGCGAATGGCTATCTGGGCGCTCGTCACGGGCGAGGACATTCTATAGTTATTAATATTATAGAAGGGATTTCGGAAGCGGGGATGCTCTCCGATTGCATGCCTTTCAAAATCTCAAAATTTAAACAACCCTCTGCGCACATACAAGGCAGGCTAACCTGGACCTTTCCTAAGGTATCGCCGGGTGGACTAGTATGGTACACGGATGGCTCCAAAAGAGAGACAGGTGTGGGCCCGGAACCTGGAGCGAAAGCCTCCGAGCGATAAGCTTAGGCATCCTAGCAACTGTCTTCATGCCATGCACTCATGAGAACTTAAGAAGGGCCTGTAGGGACATCGTCCTACTACTTCAGGTTACTTAGCCAAGGGGCTGGAGATAAAACCCAGTCGACCGAGGCTAGGTAGGATTATAAAAATCTATATTTTTCAAAGTGTCAGATTGACTTGAAAATAAAAAACAATAATAAAATTAATTAGCTATCAATTGATTTAATTAAAAATGTTCTCTAGTGTTTTAAGGATAAAATAAAAGGCCTAAAAAAGATAAACACACTTGACGCCACATAGGTAATTGTATTGTACTTGTCATACCCTTTCATTTGATACCCATGTCGGGGGTCGAGGAGCAAAATTGAAAAATTCGGCCGCCATCTTGGAACCGCCATCTTAATTTTTTTACAAAATGGTCAGATTGCATTGTCACGCGAACTATACATATATGCAAAATTTCAAGTTGATCGGTTATATGGAAGTGGGTCAAAATCAAGTTGTAAGATTTGTCTACATACATACAAACATACATACAGGTGAACAGGTGCAATTTCCGGTTTGTTCAGAAAAAAAAAATGAGCCATTTTTTACAAATAATTTTTGGAAGCGAATGCAAAAAACCGCATTCCGATCCGTCCGCGCCCAACCAATTAGGAACTTTTGGCCTTTTTAGTGCTTCATTGCCTCGACTAACCTACAAATTTTCAAAACGATATCTCTCTTCTTTCTATGAAAAAAAAAATGTTTAAAAAAATTTTTTTTTTGAAAATGTAACCAGAAAGACCCCTTAAGCGAATTATTCGCATCATTTTAAACATTCGCATCGACATTCGCATTCGCATCAGGTAATGCGAATGTTTTGCGAATGCGAATGTGTGTAGGTCGTGTCGTGCCTCGTGGAAAACAAAATTAAAAAACGACAAATTTACAGATCTGGCTCGCAAATATCTGAGCGCTCCACCGGCCAGTTCCGAATGAGCAATTGTTCAGTGCAGCCGGCCTTATATAGGAGCCCCTTAAGGACCCCATTTACAACAGGCCGCCGGCAGGCCGTAGCCTTTTAAGCCAGGTCAGCAGGTACCGCCCGATGAAGGCCATACATTACTAAGGCTGGCTGAAGGATGAGGACTTTAGGCATACGTCTGACAGGCCGTGGACTCCAGGTAACCCCATGATTCCTACACACAGGCTAGATTGTTAATTCAAGTGCAAAAATATTCAAGGCCCCAACGAAAATTTTAGCTGAATGGAAGTTCAGATCTTCAGATTTTTGACAGTTTTCTTGGACTGCAGGCCCAGCAGGCCCGATCCATTTGACGGTATGGGTAAGTGAGTGTGTAGTTATATTTGGCCTCAAGGCGAGAATCCTTCAGGCCATGGCTTGCCGGCGGCTTGTATAGGAATGGGGGCCTTTAGAAATTGCCTCATGGAAATATAATATTCCTCTCTTGAACTCTGACTATTAAATACGAGAAGAAAGCTCAGAAGCAAATGCGAAATGGGCATGGACTTAACCGTTTTGGCTTCTGAGGGACTCATATAACACTGGTCTATTGTTCTAATATTTTTTCATATCCTATTGTATGTAATAAAAAAATGAAGCCTTAATTTAATTAAATTTTCTTAATTATTCCTAAACATTCGTATTCGCATTCGCACATTCGCATTCCGAACATTCGCGTTCGCATTCGCATTCGCGAATGTGAAAAATATTACATTCGTAACATCAGTAATTGGGACCTTGAAACATAAAAGATCTTTTTTATAAAGTAAAAATACATTATATAAGTTTTAGCTGAAAGGCATAAGTTAGATAAGATAGTGAGTAATGTAGAACGCCTGCTGAGGGCCAGTAAGTTAGATAGTTTAGAATAGGATAGAATAAGTAGCTCTAAGCATTAGCTACATTTATATTAGGTTAGATATAAGATATGTCAATAAAAATGCTATTTAAAAACAAACAAGCCACACACACACTTCTTCTTCTTCTTTAACGGATCTACAACCGGGATCCGGTCCTGGCCTCTCGCAACTGTTCTCTCCACCGGTCCCGATTCTGAGCCGATGTCAACCAGTTTGGCATCCGTAAGTTTCAGCGTCTTGGTCTAAGCCATCCTTCCAGCGGAATTTGGGTCTCCCTCGCTGTCGCACCCCATAGGTCTTACCGCAAAGAACTTTCCGAGCAGGCTCATCTTCACTCATGCGAGCTAGTAGGGTTTTTCAAAAACAGTGGTTTTCAAAAACCAGCTGTTACTGTTTTTGATTTTCCGAAAAAAAGCTGATAACAGCTGTTTTTACTGTTTTTCCAGTTTTCTCTAATTTTACAAGTAATAAATAGTTTTTTTTATATAATATCATTTTATTATACGTTTTCACTTCTTGTAATAGTATTTCAAAAACACAAGCGCCTGGAGTGATTTGTCTGAAAGACGCGATGTTATTTTGGTGCAAAAAATAGTGCATACCGAAAATACACCGTTAAAAATTGGTCAATGTTGGTTTGATACAAAGAATTGCATTATATTAGATTTTCTGTGCGTTGACCAGTATATTGAAAAAGTGTAAATTCCGATTTGAGCTTCTTGAAATCTGATGCTCTGAATTGTACTGAGGATTCATCTTTTTGAATAACCATGTCCAATTCATCTTGTAACGAACAATTTTCATTCTGATCAGTATGCGGCCACTGTTGAACTACATCGTCTATCCTTACATCGATCACACCAAAGAGATGACAGGCTAGATTGCCTGCAAAAGTTAGTGAAGTTTTTGATGGAGTGACTGTGCGATCCTTGAGGCTTCGCAATAATTTCATGACATCCTCCTTCATTAGGCCATCCACACGAATTTTTAAATTTTGAATGAGCTTATTACTAATGCCCCAGTTACACGAATGACATACTTGTCATTTTTTCTGTCATAATTTGTCATTATCATCATACACGGTCATAATTTGTGTCATTATTTCTATCATAAAAAATAAACAACAACAATGCCATTAATTATGACCAGAGATTATGACAATTGTCATTTTTTGTCATTCGTGTAACTGGGGCATAATGTCTCTGCTTTTGTCAGAAAGCTTCTTGAACATGAATTGTAAAAATTTGTCTACGCTCACCAACCTTGCGTCCTCACGACTAAGATTCGCGACAGCTAATTTTACGGGCTCCACTGCCTTGACAAGTATGTTTAGAGCAGAAAATTCTAATGTCATATTCCACACCTTTTAATATCTCGCAAATTGCTGTTTCCGGCTTGGCCAGTGGTGATGGAATGGAGCACAATGACATTTGACGCCATTTGCAAAAATTATAGTACCTTCACATTACGGCATTACTTTTGCCCCACCTTGAATAAGAGCTACTCTGGACAGAAAAAACTCAATATATTAAAAGATCATGTTTTCATACGGTATTGTCGTCCTCATATTACTTTGGATACTTTTACATGAGCGGACACCGAATATATTAAACTTAACTGTAAGAAAGTCCGATGAAATGTCGCATGGGTTTTACACGGGCAAACTGCAACGAACGAACTATATCAAAAATTAATGGCTTTTTGTTGTTGCTTTATGAAATTTTCTTTTGATTTCTTGTCCTAGCAACAACAACAACGAAGGAACTTTCAAAATGTTCGTTCAAAAGTTCGCTGAGATAGTCTTTTAAATTCGTCCGCCCTCGCCATCGTCCTCTCTCATCCTCTTCTCCCTTAACCAAATTCATTAGTTCGTTTTGTCTACTCGGTCGGTGTCCGGCCGTGTAAAAGAGCACTTTGTAAAAAACCAAAACAGTTTATATTAGTGTTGGTTACATATTTATTTTATTTTTATATTACGCCAAAATTTTGAAACTCAATTTGGAAAACAGTAAAAACAGTTAAGAAAAAAACAGCTGTTTGCTGTTTTTCGATTTTAGACAAAAAACAGCTGTTTTACTGTTACTGTTAAACAGTTTTGAAAAACCCTAAGCTAGATGTCCTGCCCACCGGAGTCTACCGAGCATTATTTTCTTCACAACATCTATGTTGCCATAGCGCTCGTAGATCCCGTCATTGTAGAGTCTCCGGGATCGTCCTTCCTCACATAAGGGGCCAACAATCCTCCGAAGTATTTTCCTCTCGAACACCGCCAAGAGGTTAGAGTGCTTTTTGCTAAGCACCCACATTTCGGATGCATATGTGAGGACCGGCAAGACCATCGTCTTATACATATAGTAAAAGTTTAGACGTTATGGTTAGATTTGCTTCCAAGTTTATCGTTATTTGAACTAGTTACTCTCAGGATTACTTTGGCACCAGTTCTAATACTGGCCAATTTCCCACTACTACTAAAACTATTAATATTTTCTCAGTAGACATTTTATTAATATTATATATTTAAAATTACCATATTTTTGCTATTAGGTATAGGAGTTGTGTTAGTTTGAAGAACTAGGTGTATGAATTTGGTGTGATTTTTTCTTACAATTTGTTGTTATTATTGTTCATTTATTATTAAAATATCCATTCATAATATTCAACATTCATCATACTGGAAAGTTGATCGTGTGCACCGAAAGGGTCAAACCCACATCCCAACTAGTTATTTTTTGACCAAATCCTCTCAGCATCCGCCCGATTTATAAACTTATTGTATACACCCTGTATAATTACAAACTGATTAGGTACCAAGCAATGATTATAATTTTAGACAGAGTTAGGTTTTTATAACTCAATTTCACATACATTAGATATAAATTAAAGGTTGATAATTACCCTAACACCATGCAATACGAGAACTCTGTTAGCTCTATTTCATCCGAGATTTGCGACAAGTTTGCATCGTTCTTCCGCAAATCTTTCTCGTCCCCTGTCTTCCAACCTGATGAAGACAATTTTCGACATATCAACACAATACAAACGGCTCAAAACTTATCTCTGTCTATAACCAGGGAAGATATCTTGAAACATATAAATGATCTTCCACAAGATTTTTCGTCCGGCCCTAACGGTGTCCCTCCTGCTGTTCTCAAATCCTGTGCAGGAGCCCTACTATCTCCTCTCCTATGTTTATTTCAAAAATCCCTAAATAAGGGGTGTTTCCCAACCTTATGGAAGAACTCTTTTATAATCCCCGTCCATAAAAAGGGTTGTAAGAACGAAATATCTAATTATAGACCAATTGCGAAGTTATCGTGCATACCAAAACTCTTCGAATCTATTTATTTATTCTGCTATCGCCCCTATCTGCAAGAAACTTATTTCAACTAACCAACATGGCTTTCTTGCAGCTCGTTCCACTACTACTAATTTACTAGAGTTCTCTTCTCACACTGTTCGAGGCTTTGTCACTGGCTGTCAAACTGACTGTGTTTATACAGACTTCAGTAAAGCTTTCGACATGCTCTCTCACTCTATTATAGTTCTAAAACTAAAAACATTAGGCTTTCCGCATACCGTCGTGGTGTGGTTCCAGTCGTACTTAGCCGACAGAACCTACCAGGTTCTATTCCGCGGAGTCAAATCTAAAAACATCGAAGCGTCCTCTGGTGTCCCGCAAGGAAGTCATCTTGGTCTTCTCCTTTTTATTTTATCAATCGATGACATTGTTACCCTGCTAAGGCACTGTAAAATCCTTATTTATGCCGATGACATCAAACTGTACCGCCACGTAAGGAGTATCGAGGATTGCAAACTTCTGCAAGCAGACCTAAACACCTTCTATTCTTGGCGTTCCAACAACAACCTGGTTCTTAACATCAGTAAATGTGACTTTTTGTAGAAAACGTGGCGTTATAACTTATGACTATACTTTTCTCGATAACAAGATCTCCCGCACTAACTCTGTTATCGATCTAGGGGTTAGGTTAGATAGTAAGTTGGATTTCTCCACCCACATCAATTATATCTCTTCAAACGGCAATTCCGTCCTGGGATTTATAAAAAGATGGTCCAAGGAATTCAACAACCCCTTCATCACCAAACACTTATACATATCTTTAGTTAGGCCTCTGCTTGAATACGCCTCCCAGGTATGGTCTCCTTACTACTCCTCCCATGTCGGTAAAATCGAATCGGTTCAAAGGAAGTTCGTCCGTTTTGCACTCAGTCACCTCCCGTGGGAAGACACACTTATTCTTCCGCCTTATGGTGACAGACTTAAATTGCTCAACTTGAGCTCTCTCCATAAGCGTCGCGAGGTCGCTGACGTTATATTCGTTCATCGTTTGTTGAATGACAAAGTTGACTCAGGCTTCCTACAAACCCGTATGTCATTTAGAGTGAACAACTACAACCTGAGAGGTCAACCTCTCTTGTACATTAATTCCTCTAAACCAATTAAGGGATGTACGAACCAGTTAACCGCATGCTTATAAATGTTAACAAAAATGCGAGTGTTTTTAGCATGCAAACTAGCGAAGATGCCCTTAAAAGGACTCTTTTTAATGTGGCGTGACTCCCTATGTGTCCCACTTTTTTATTGTTTTTGCACGCTTCTCTGTTTGATGTTTTGTGCTCTTAAATGTTTGCATGTCTTAACTGAGCCACTGTGCAGTGGTAAATGTGACCGCGTTTGTGTGCAGGGGCCGGACCGGCTCGGTACCGGAGTGCCGGGGAGGATCGAGAAGGAGCCCGCATTTTCGGTCGCATGCTCGTTATGCGGTGTTTTCTCTCCTTTAACTTTTTTTGGTGCTTTCGGCCGTTTCGGTCCCTGCACATAAGCGTGGCCTGTTTCTCAGCCCAGCTGAGAAGTGTACCTTCTGAGCTAGAAGAATAACTCTATTAAATGTACTTCAAAGCAATATGCATTACATACATATGTATAATCTTTTTTATACTTTGTAGTAATTAATTTGAATAAAACAATTCTTTTGTAAGAATTCTTGATTTGCAAAAGTGAAATTGCTCAAATTCAATAGTACAATTTCCAAAAATACAAAAGCGACTTGCAACAAACTGAATTTGATTTGCAAAAGGCGAATTTAAAGGACTAAGCTATCTAGTACGTGCTATAAATTCGTGTGTTTCCAACACCGCAATATTTCATTTACAATTTTAATATGGCGACATAATGGACACGCCAAACCCTATTAAAAAGTATTCAAAACTAAATTTTAGTATTACTCACCTCAAGATTCTCTAATTTGTTTTTAATAAGTTTAAAAACATAAACGGGATACAATAATAAAATTCCCATTGATACATGCCAAGTAGGAATAAAAAGTAGCCCAATAACAATCGCAAAAAATGGCCCTAGATAGCCGATAACAAAATTTCTTGAAAAGTTACTCAGCGGGTACATGCTGAGCAAAAACGGTCTGTTTTCAGCTTTAAATATCTAAAAAAAATATTGATAATGTGGTAGCATCTAAAAGGACTAGTTACCTTACTGCATCTACTCCATATTCTCCAAAAATAGATATAGATGACACTACCAAAGCTCCTCCAATAAGAAAGAATGTAAAAGCAGACGGTAGGTACATCCCAAGGAAAACACATTTAGATACAAATGAGTAGTGTTTGTAAAGTGATTGTTCCACTTCTCCACTGGAGAGATAAAATCGGGAGGCATCCTTTGCTACGTATGCGAAGAGCTGCACGAAATCTGTCAAAGAGTATTAAAATTTTATAGAATTAAATTTATTCAAAAATACTTTAGTTTAATTTGCCTTTATGAAAAAAGAAAATTCGTATCAGTTGACAATTAGACGCTAAGTAAACTATTGTTGTAGCTGTTCCCAAAGACATGTCTCCAATGGTTTTCCAATATTTCGGTTGAATGGCATAAATCTAAAATTTGATAAAGGAGCAGTAATAGTTTAAACGTATTCTTTAAATTTATTTCATTAATCACTTTAATCATGATAAACCTAAATATAATATTTTGGTTTTAATTAGGTTTGCGAAGTTCGCAGGTGAAGCTCAGGATTGATAAATTATTTACTTGTATCTACTTTGTTTTTGATTTTATTTGTACTTATTTGTTCTCTTTAATTCTTTTACAGAGGGGTTATTCTGTAACTATGACAAAGTGAAAACGTGAATAGTCTTTTCATTCTCATTCTCATCGGGTCTTTTCCTTTTGAGTTCTCATTTTTGTCAGCAAAGCGATTCTATAACCTAAAGTGAGATATTCGAGTGACAATGAGCTGAATGTAGTTCACATTGGAAATTCTCACTTGTATAAACGTCAAACGTGGGGTTTTATGTCATAGTTTGTACTTAGTGGCCTACTTTGTAGATAAGACCTTGTACAACAGTATTTTTATTTATAAAGCAAAGAAGAAGACGCCAAAGGTCTATTATAATTTGGGTTTGCACTCAAAATTCATGGTTTTACATTTCAAATTCCCTTTTTTTGCAAAAACCCTTGAATTTAAAAAGTTACACATTACTACTTAAATTTAAAAAGTTACACCTAGAGCATTTAACACTCCTCCCATAATTTTTTTTTGAAAATTAAAAGTTTTCACACTTCTCACAACTGTTGTGATTTGAAAATGACAAGTTCTCACATTTCTCACTAGAAAAATTTTGGTGAGAAATTATTTTTCACCATGAAATAATTTGACAGATAAACTCACGTTCTCATCGTTCCAGAATCGAATTTATTGTAATTCTCACTGAAAAGACTTTTCACTAGACTTTTCACAGTTACAGAACAACCGCTCATATCGGCATCTTTAACATAGAATGAGCTAATTTTCCTTATGTGAGTAATGTTGCAGCAATCTCTGCTGATGCCCCTCATTTTATCAGCACGTATTTTGGCCAATATGAGATTAATTAAGAAAGTCATGCCAGGTGCGTCTTAAAAATTCATCCGTATTGACACTGTTTAGAGCATCACGAGACCGAGACAAGACGAGATTTTTAAGACTCTCGTCTCGACCTCGGTAAGTCTCGACCATTTCGAGTCTCGTCTCGACTCTAGGCGAATCTTACCCATCCTAATTTCGTCTCGTCTCTCGGGGCGAATATAAATTTATGAGCCCATCACGGTTTTTATACTTATAGACTCAACCTATACGTAACCGGCGAGAGAAAACAAGAGAGTCTGTTTATACGTGCATGATACCCACATCCCAGCTTTGAAAATAACGGCGGGTGCGCGCTTCATCAGATACTTTACTTTACCAGGCTTGTTTGCTATTATTTTGCCTGCGAGATCTCAAGCGAATAATCTCGTCTTGTTATGATTCAACAAATGATTGCCCTAAACTACTTGAAAAAAACACTCTCACAATTGTTTGAGTAAAGGGAAATGCCCAATTCTGCCCCTGGGTGCCCACATATAAAAGTATAAGGAATCGATAATATGCAATTAAAAGAATGAAATGGTTAAGTAATTGGTTTAAAAAAAGTCCGGATTTTTAAGAAATACAGGGTGCGGCAAAAGTCCGGCAACCGTCCGATATTTCCTGAAGGCTAGGTTATCGTGAAGAAAGTTTCGTGCAAAAATTGCTCAACTTGGAGGGTGGAATCGTTTGCAAAGAAATCTCACCCCCACCCACTCACCCCCTAGTGCAGGGTGGCGGTGAATCTAAAATTTTAAATGGCAACCCCCATTTTTTCACAGATTCTGATTCTACGAAGAGAATTATCACACTTTTGTTAGAAACATTTTTTTATCCGAAGCTTCGTGCGATAGTATTCCAGAGGAAATATCAAAAAATCAGCGTTTATAAAATGGCCTAAGTAGGCATCAATTTTCTGCACATTTGCTACCTCTTACCTGTCAAAGAACAGAAAAACTAATCTTCCGTCAGAAATTTTTGGCGGAGAAAAAACTGACAATTTTGTCATTCCGCTGAAGTTCATGGTACCAAAAATTTCAGGGGAATTGTAATTTCGAAATTACTCTCCGTGCCAGCGGAGTTTGTGCTACATGACATGTAAGAAAATTCGAGCGGAATCAATTCCAGCGGAGTTCAGAATAGGCCTGTATGTACATATATCTTTTTCCTACCTCGGCCTGTGCACAGATAATCTTTAGGTACGTCTACACTGGTGCACTTTCGTCTTCCTCTTTCAATTCAACATGCGTTTCAACTTGCGCTTTCATTTTTAAACATTGCATGCACGATTGAACGGAGGTTTGGCGCATGCAACAAGTGTCCACATTGCATCAATCAGTTGATCAGTAATCTAGTGAGTTAGAATTTTTTGCATTGTTGTTAAAAATGAATGCAGAGTTATTACTCGGAATAAGTGCAGCGGTTGTTGTAATTTAAAAAAGGCGAAAGGTTAGGAGAATACGAGTGTGGATGAAAGATTTCTTAAAAGCACGTAACTTTAATATCATTAATGAACTGGAATACAAAGATGATGGAGTGCTATTTAGAAACTTTTTCGTTAGACTTTTACGTTTGGTTGAGCCCAAAATTTTCAAGCAAGGCTCGAATTTCACAGAAGCAATACCAGCCAAAATAAAATTGGCTATTGTGCTTCGGTATTTAACAACTATAGAATCCTCTTCAGTGGACTGAGTAGACATTGTTAATAGCTTTGTCTTATTATAATAAACAACTCTGTAAACTATTTATTGTTATTAAATAAACAACTAATTGCTATATTATAATAATTTTGCAAGTTTTTTAAATTTAATTCACTAGAAAACAAATAAAATTCATAAACGAACAAACAAAACTAAACTTGCAAGCAGAGTTGAACGAAAAATTCAAGTAGTTGGATATGCCTGCGTCATGACTTACGCTGGTGGAATTGCCTTCTTTCAACATCCAAGAGGCATGCGTTGTACGCATACCTCCACT